>CM031625.1:26835636-26865636 GCA_018398815.1 Conus ventricosus | reverse complement strand
GCCTCTCTCAGCAAGCGTTCGGCCCTAAATTCCTTCCTCTCTAAGGGGCCGGGCTGCTTGCAGATCATGACTCCTGAATTTCTTCTGCCGTCAAATACATTTTTGACGATGCCGGGATTCTGACCTGCACCTTCCTGCAAGGTTGGACGTCTCAAGACGTCGCCTTTGACGGCTGTCTCATCTCAATGGCTAAAGGACTCCTGTCCTGAGGCGCGAAATTTAAGCCGTAGAAAGCGTCACTTTTGTTCCTCCTCGGCCATGTCCAACCAGAGCTTTTGTGAATTGCCTCCGCCTTTGCCTTCAGGGTTCTGCTCTTCTTCTCATGATAAACCCAGAGCTTTTCATGAGATCGCAGGCTGTGAGCCTACACCCCCCCCCCCTCCAAACCCCCCCCTCGCTCTAACCTCTATGGCAAGGATTTTTGCCTAGAAGTCAGATTACCTTAAGATGCCGGCTACACAAGTCTTGTAGATGTGAACATCCTTTATTCTGATTACATGTGGAGTAAGCATAATCAAAATCGGTTGTTTTGATGAGCGTTAGTGGAGTACTGTAACTGGTCTCATGCCACTTTACCTTGGTGGTATGTTGATGTGATTCCCATTCTGGAAGGTCTGCTGTGCATTCTCAGCCATCCACTCCACCCAGTAATCCCCCCGTCCATGCTGGAGATGCTACAGTTGTTCCAGATCACGATCTGTGGTCTTCTGCCGTGTGTGTAGTAGTAGGTCGTCACTGAAGCATGTGGGGGCGTAATGTTTCCTCTGGAAATGCTAACCACATGTAAGATCTCCTGAAGCACTCGGCTGTGTCTCCATATTACCCCCCCCCCTACCCCCAGGTAAGCACTACTTCGCCTGACATCAGGACAATATCATTTGTTAGCCTTAAAGAGTAAACACGTATTTTTTTAAAAATTTCAATCTGATTTCCCTTTTTCACAAGCTTTGAATCGAAGGCTGGAGGTCATATAACAGATTTACGGGTGAAGCAAATTTTACATGAAGCCAAATGACACATTACGCTCCAGCTGAGACTTCTTGGAGCTTGTTTTATCCGTGCAGCCCGTTGTCCATGAAATGGTGTTGAATTGCCTTCTAGATTCTCTTGGCAAACTCTTGTTCATCGATTTTTGTAATACCATGCTTCCGTTTTTTTCTCTTTGCCTTTGACCACCACTTCATATCTATGGAACCTTCTCCATGCAGTTGGTTAGTGTGTGCCTGTTATCTCCCCGTTTGGGAGGTTGGGGGGGGGGGGGGGGGGGAGGTTGGGGGTTGGCCAGGTTCATTGCTCCTGAATGTCTCCTTTTCTGCCGGTCTTTACTTTAGGATGCATATGGAGGATTACGAAAGCAAAGAACTAAAAGTGTCAAACTTTGTTTTGTTTCTTTGGGCATGGGGGTGGGGGGTGGGGGTGGGGGAGGGGGATTGGCCAGGTTCATTGCTCCTGAATGTCCCCTTTTCTGCCGGTCTTTACTTTAGGATGCATATGGAGGATTACGAAAGCAAAGAACTGAAAGGATCACACTTTATGTTGTTTCTGTGGCCATGCTAACCACTCGTAACAGTTTGTACTGTGTGGAAGACACCCTGTCGAGGTAGAAGACAGTGTAAGCGAATAACTTCATTTAAAAAAAACTGTTCGAAAAGGTATTCAATGCATTTTTAAAAACATGATCTAAGTGGCTTGTGGATACACGCCTGGCTGTTGTCCATCACGTTCCCTTTGCTTTGTTCCAGGTGCATGTGAAGAGAGAAAGGAATGATTTTCTGAGACAGCTACTTTGGGTTTAGAAATGTTCCAGGAGCAAGAGTTGGTGACTGTTCTGGGCAAACCTTTCTGTTTAAGTAACTAATGTGTGTCCTTGTTTTGTAAACTGGATACTGGAGTGTTTGTAGCATGAGAAACCTGTAAAAGAGTTGTGTCAACAAAGACTAAACAACCAGCGAGTGCGGCAGATAGTCTATTTTGTTATACTGGTGTTTGTGTCGTTTGTTGTGTGGACAGAAACAAAGGAAACTTTTTTTTTTCGAACAGATATTTTTGTTATGATCTTGCTTTCCTCTGTGAAAGTTTCGCTGGTTTTACACGCGCATTCGCATTAAAACGATTGATGACACATTGTTCAACAACATTGTCGGATCTTTTCTTTCCACTGTCCAGTCATTTCAGCTTAGTTTGTGGTAACCTCACATTAATATGTGGGCCACTGACCCACGTGTTCTTGTCACGGGTGAATGGGCACAACACCACTCATCAATACCCGTTACATACGTACTGTGATGGGCAGTTAACTGATCACTCCGGTCAATGGGTGTCACAGCTTGAGAGGTTATTATCCATGTATCGCCCTGCTGTGGCACCAACACTGTTCTGCTACAAGTCTTTCAATGACCAAAGATTCTCGATGTCTGCAGTTTGGACCTTGAATCACTGAACATCTCAAGCATCGAAAACCGCCACTGATTTCAAATGTTTGGGCTTTTGGTTCTCACAGCACCAAAGGCACACCCACAGATGATCACCATAGTGTTAAGACATGTTCATGAAATTCGCTTGCGAACAACGCTGTTTGCTCCCTGCAAATGTAAACACATACACATTCAAACTACATTCAACACCAGCGACGTGGTTGGGATCAGGGAAAGCGGAAAACAGGGAGAGACATGCTAATATAGGAGTTAAAGAAGGACGAGAATGCCAAGATTATCTGGAGGCAGCCGAGAAAGCCAGCCAGAATCAGAAACAATATGAGTAATATACACTCCAGAAACGTCTCAGTTTGAATGTAATATGGAATATGACCCCTCTTGAAATCAGCTTTCTCTCAGATCCATATATGGCCTTTCCTCTCAATTCAAACCGTTTGATTCAGTAGTGGAGGGTTATTATTTGAAAAAATCCAGATCAGGTTAAGCGTACTGCACTGGAGGTATTGCACTGAAGTACTGCACTGCACTGAGGTACTGCACTGAGGTACTGCCTGCACTGAGGTACTGCACTGAGGTACTGCATTGAGGTACTGCACTGCACTGAGGTACTGCACTGCACTGAGGTACTGCACTGAGGAACTGCACTGAGGTACTGCACTGAGGTACTGCACTGCACTGAGGTACTGCACTGCACTGAGGTACTGCACTGAGGTACTGCACTGAGGTACTGCACTGAGTACTGCACTGAGGTACTGCACTGCACTGAGATACTGCACTGCACTTGTGGTAACTGCATGAGGTACTGCACTGAGGTACTGCACTGAGGTACTGCACTGCACTGAGGTACTGCACTGCACTGAGGTACTGCACTGAGGTACTGCACTGCATGAGGTACTGCACTGAGGTACTGCACTGAGGTACTGCACTGAGGTACTGCACTGAGGTACTGCACTGCCACTGAGGTACTGCACTGCACTGAGGTACTGCACTGAGGTACTGCACTGAGGTACTGCACTGAGGTACTGCACTGCACTGAGGTACTGCACTGAGGTACTGCACTGAGGTACTGCACTGAGGTACTGCACTGCACTGAGGTACTGCACTGAGGTACTGCACTGAGGTACTGCACTGAGGCACTGCACTGAGATACTGCACTGAGGTACTGCACTGAGGTACTGCACTGAGGTACTGCACTGCACTGAGGTACTGCACTGAGGTACTGCACTGCACTGAGGTACTGCACTGAGGTACTGCATTGAGGTACTGCACTGCACGAGGTACTGCACTGAGGTACTGCACTGAGGTACTGCACTGAGGTACTGCACTGCACTGAGGTACTGCATGAGGTACTGCACTGCACTGAGGTACTGCACTGAGGTACTGCACTCAGGTACTGCACTGAGGTACCTGCACTGAGGTACTGCACTGCACTGGAGGTACTGCACTGCACTGAGGTACTAGCACTGAGGTACTGCATTGAGGTACTGCACTGCACGAGGTACTGCACTGAGGTACTGCACTGCACTAAGGTACTGCATTGAGGTACTGCACTGAGCTACTGCACTGAGGTACTGCACTGAGGTACTGCACTGCACTGAGGTACTGCACTGAGGTACTGATTGAGGTACTGCACTGAGGTACTGCACTGCACTGAGGTACTGCACTGCACTGAGGTACTGCACTGAGGTACTGCACTGAGGTACTGCACTGAATGTATGCACTGCATTGAGGTACTGCACTGCACTGGGTACTGCACTGAGGTACTGACTGAGGTACTGACTGCACTGGGTACGCACGAGGTCTTGCACTGCACTGAGGTACTGCACTGAGGTACTGCACTGAGGTATTGCACTGCACTGAGGGTACTGCATGAGGTACTGCACTGAGGTACTGCACTGCACTGAGGTACTGCACTGAGGTACTGCACTGAGGTACTGCACTGCACTGAGGTACGTGCACTGAGGATACTGCACTGCACTGAGGGGTTTCTGCACTGAGGTACTGCACTGAGGTACTGCACTGAGGTACTGCACTGAGGTACTGCACTGAGGTACTGCACAACCAGCTGATGAAATAAAATCTGCTGCTAACGTAACAACGTTTTTGATATGTGTGGGAATTCAAGAAGCAAACGAACACACACACACACACACACACACACACACACCACAACACACCACACACCCACACACACACACACACAACACACACATTCGCAGTGAATTTACTCGAACGAGCAACACGGGAGATCCCTTTGCAGTGTCATGTCTCCACAACAAGAACATTGTAAGTCTGTCTTGAAAGTTGAACAAGAACTTGCAATGATTCGTTTCCTTACGAATAGCTACACACCATTGAACTGAACAAAGCTTCACAACATGGTGGAACATACTAGCCAACAAAAAAAAAAAAGCATTCTGAATCAAGTGTACAGGAAAAACTAACAAACAGTGTAAAGAGCATTCACTTAATCTGATCTGATCTTTAGTGACAATTTATGAACTGTACCTACCTTTGCACCATTTTAAGCAGGCAGAATGTCGTGGACTCGATGGTATCGATGGCAACATTCTAAGATAACCAGCTCCTTTATATTCAAAAGTCTTGCATACAATTATAACTTTTCCTTAGAAAAATGCCACTTTCCCACTCGATTCAAGTCTAAGCTGTCAAATTTTCAGACTGATTTCCATTTTTGCAATCTTGTCTAGACGCGTAGGGTGAAAAGGCCTATTCAGACCACTACGAGCATCTAAAACCCACAGTGACTGGAATACCTTTGTTGACACACCGGACAGCAATCATATGCCTGTCTTTAGTTAAAACATTCACTTTGTCAACATCATCAGAATTCAAATGACCCCCACACGTGACGTCACAGTTTTCTGTCCACGGCGCTGGGTATGAACAGGCAACTCTCGGTCTGTCAGTTTCGTGAGTTCAATGTATGGATTTGAGGCTTAATGTTTTTTTGATATGCTGAGGTTTTTTTTGCACTTAACACACCACACACACACAGACACACACAGACACAGACACAGACACAGACAACACACACACACACACCACACACACACACACACGCACACGCACAACACACACACACACACACACACACACACACACATTGCATAGATCCATCATTACAGGCCGTATTACTTGTCTCTGTATATTGCATGCATCTTTTTGTATGGCAGCAAGAGCAAGTGAAGTGATAATTATATTTCACAAGCAGTCAGCTGAATTTTAGCTGGCAATGAAAGTGTGTATATGTTCACTTGCTACGGATGACGTTTGAGGCAAACCAAAAGAAGACTGCTGGACGTGGACAGGTAGAGTTGTTTAGAAGCTGTTCAATACACTGTGTGCCGGTGGCTAAGAATTCTTGTTTGATGGTCGAAACTGTGCTGGCCAGCAAAGGCTGAAAGATTCACCAGTTCTTAGCTAACACAACTCCACAAGCAAAGCGAATACGGCCAGTGCCACTTCTCTCCATTGTCAGCTTGACCGATAGGGTGGAAATACTTTGGGGGGGAATGTTAGACATGACAATCTAAGTAAACTCAAGAAAAAAGACGACTTTTGGATACCTTTCTACAAGCTGCATTACGTTTATGAAAGTCATGTTAATCGTATATCTGTAAGACAGAACATTGTTCATTGTGTAAATGTGTTGCAAGGAATTCTACGATCCTGATTTTCTTTTAAACGATCGTGTCCACTAGGCTTTGATTTCACTGAACTGAGGGAACAGGCAAATAACGATATTTGTGGCGTTCTTGGCGAGGCGATTGATCAGCTCACTGTCCAGAAAGGGAGAGGGATTGGGGAGAGGGTATGGATAATAATAATAATAATAATAATAATAATAATAATATAATAAAAAATAATAATAATAATAATAATAATAATAATAATAATAATATAATAATAATAATAATAAAAAAAATAATAATAATAATAATGAATACTTATATAGCGCCTATTCTCGGCTAGAGGCTAAGCTCTAAGCGCTTGACAATCAACACTCGTTTACACAACGGGCTGCCTACCTGGGTAGTGCCGACTGAAGAGCTGCCAGCTGGCGCTTCATTCAGTCGTTTCCCGTGTCATCCAGTCAGTATCGTTCAATATCGATCACTCAGTTTCCATACTTCCTTCATTCTTTCCATTTCTCACGCAGGGTGCATGCTATGTGTAACGTGTCATCCATACCAACGGCCAAACTGGCCTACTCTTCCGAAAGTTGGTGATGGGATTTTACGTGTGTGCAAGATGTTATGCATGCGTTCACACACGGAACCTCGGTTTATAGTCTCATTCGGACTGTATGGGAAATGGAGTCAGAACCAATGTTAACTCCGAGGGAAAAATCCCCCTGTACCGAAACGCCCCGGCGGAGGTTCGAACCCACAACTCCAGGATCACCAAGATTACGAGTCAGGCGCTCTACCAACTGAGCTATTCCGGCTCCCATGAGGATGAGAGGAAACGAGAGTGGAAGGGGGATCGTGGAGGGATGAGAACAGGGTGGGGTGGGGACCAGTTTTCTAGGCTGCCCCAGCAGCAGGAGGTTCGGATTGGTGGCCAGTTTGAGAGGTGGGTGGCTTCACACTCCTGCTGGTGGCTGCTATGATGAAGATGAATCAACACCTATGCTAAGGCACTGAATTGATTCGTAGGTAAGAGCTGCTTCTGATCATTCATTGAATATACCCGGGCAGAGAAAAGGTACTGCGTTCACCTTTTCTAGTTACAGTTGCAGAAAATGCACGAATCTATACTCAATTGCCTTTGCAACAAGTTCTTAACAAAAACTTGGCATTCTCAAACACTCTCAGTTTCTTCACATCACATCATCCGTGCTCTCTCTTGATCTCAATTGTCTAGGAATAATCAAATAAAAAGTTCAAGAAACAGGGATTGGCTTAGTCTACCAATAACCATGAAGTGTTCTAGAATCTTGGAAAATTATGACGTAGCGCGGCCAATCAATATGCATGAAACTTTCTAGAACGACCTGGAATCATTACGTGATATGGTCAGTAAAGATATCTGGAACGTTCAATAATCAATATAAGGAAGACTCTTGCACTTTTTGTCTCATCCTGGCACTTTAAAGAAATCTACAGAATCATATTCCACAATTTGTGCATGGGTCATTGGCGAACATCAAGAGAAACCCACCGGAGGAGACACTGCACTGCTGCCGTCACTTCGGTGGTGTTCAGCGGCGCCTGTTCTGATCCATCATACGCAGGACACCACCTACTAAGCCCCCTACTGACGACAATAATTGCTTAGTAGCGGAGCCGGCGTGGGTGAGCTCTCCCTCCAGAGGGCGCCACCACGTCCATCCAACGACAGCCCCCATGGGCTTGCCGATACTGGTGACCCCGACGGAACCAAACCAAGGCCACATACATAGAGAGGACATCGAAACTGAGGTCATAATGAGAGCAGGGCATGAATGGCCACAGAATTTGAGACTTTTTTTTTTTTTAATGCTGATCGATGAGAATGAGGATGACGAAGATGTTGCTACGGATTTCCATTCCGGTATGAGACTGTATGACAGGGTTGTACTCTACGCTTCCGGCGTCAACCAGGCGCGAGAAATACAGACACCTGCAGTGTTGGTCAGGAAATTTCAGCGACACTCTCAGAGACACATCCATTAAGTGGATGAGACTCGACTGTGTGGTCCCAGTCTTCCCAACTGAGCCCGTAGCAAATTCAACTCTGGGTAGGAGCCGGTCGGGGAAGAAAAATCCCACATAACTCTGATGAGAATCGAACCCACGACCTCCCAGCCGGGAGTCCGCGACTCTAACCACTTGATAGTCTTGTATGCCTTCTCTTGTGTGTTGCTCCATCCAACATTGGTATCAGTAAGAGGTGCAGATGTTGCAGAGAAATTGGGGTGAACTCCCGGTAGTATACTGCTAGCTCATGAAAAAATGGATTTGCTTCTTTGTAGAAGGTCATGCTCCCTCTTTAAAATTCATAGCATTGTCTTTATTAAGCCCTTCCTGGCCATCTTGAAGGTTGTGGCTGACAAAATCCACGTTTTCCGTGCCCAGAATGCATTTCTTTGTCATACTGCCAAGTTGGCTCTGGTCAGATTCCTGACTAACACGCGCAGAGTTTCAGTATATTATTCCCAAGTGCATGTGTGTACCAGAAAATCGTCCCGTAATACCCCACCCTCTTCATGTCCTTCAGCATCCGCTCTTTCCTGTTTCAGTAGAGTTCTAGAGTTCACCATCCCATAAGGCATCGTCAGGAATTCACACGTTCTCTGTGAAGCTACAGAAGCTGTCTGTGGAATGCTTTCTTCAGGGATAGCTATCACCATAAACTTTGCAGAGGTCAGTTTTAGAGAAACATTTACCTCCACTCAGTTTTTTGAACAATTCTTCACGAGTAAGCATGGGTTCTGAATCGAAGCTTGTCAGCAAACTTGTGGTAACCCACACATGTGCGGTTTGGTCTATCTCTTTGCATCACAGTCACAAGAGGGGAGGCATTTGGTGAGTCGTTTGACTTACGAATGATCCCATCTGCAACATATCATCGATGTGCTCGTTCAGACAGTTTAGCTGCATACGGAATTGAATAGTGTTTTGAAACGACCGAAACATATGAGATGGGTTTAAAATGGTGCTCAACCAGTTTCGTAGTCCCCGCAGTATCAGGAAAACGGTCAGGAAAATCGTTCATAGCACCCCAGATTTGTGCCTCTGTTGTTTATAAAGTCTTGTTCTCATCTGAACGACTTCCAGGGCCTCGCACAGATGGATTTTGTCAAGTCCCAGAGTTAACTACCATTCATGATGAGTCTTTCTTCATGGGGGATTGGTGAAGTAAGTGTCTTGAGCTCAGTTAATTTTTCCTTCCTTCTATCTCCCAATACAGTTCTTCAAAAGATTTGCGTGGAAATCTTTCAGTTTCTCTTTTACTTTCATATTGCAGTCAATAAGTCTAGCAATGTCATCAACAATGAAAGGTCCTTTCCACTGCACCGGTAACTTGTCCATAGGCAGCAGCACCAACGCTCTGTCTCCATACAAAACAAGAAGATAAAGTCTCTTCGCACGCGCTCCACAGACCTCCGGGCCAGAGTTAAAATCTGAGTTTTTGTCTTTCCACACGTTTAGTTTGCGGTATAAGTGCGAGATTGGGGTAAAATGCAAACATGAATTGAGATTTTCTGACGTCATTGGCTGTTCTTGAAGAAGTCCATTATTCAATGGCTTCCGCTTTCAGATGGTCAGAACCAACTTAATCCTTTGATATGATGCAGCTAATGTATAGAGACTCAATACAAGAAATCTGCTTGTGATGCGCTTCTTTGATTTTAGTAAAAAGTGTTTTCTCCATAGACGGTCGATATATTATTCTATATGTTTGAGAACACCATCAAGTTGTTGTATTAGATCAAACATACTTTATGATAGTCGTCTGAAAGGATGTCTCCACCAGTTTCTGACCAATGTTAAGACAATCAGACCCAAAGAACCCAAAGAGGTCAACAATGCACGGGGATATTTCTTTGTGGGACTTTTCAATTTCAGTCTGGTAACACCCCCTTTTTTTAAGACTACAACTACCAGCTAGTTGACAGGCAGTGGAGGACTTCATTGAGTCAAGCGAGTATAGTGGGTGAAGACCAGGGACACACTGATTATGCGGCAAATAGTTGCAGAGGTAGGATCTGTAGTTTATCATGCATAGATAAAAAAAAACAAACATGATGATGTCTTCTTTGAATAGTTTTAGGTTGCCAAGATCGATTCAGTTCGTCACAGACCATGAGAAACCGTCTTCATGTTTACCAGTTGAAAAGGCATCCTGACAGGGCCCCAAAATAAGACTTGTAATGAGATCTCTGAAAAGGAGTGACTTTCAGGTTCAGAGGCTCATCGTGCCTATGGTTGTGAATCTACTGTGAATGGTTGTATCTGACACAACAACTCCCTCAGAGACAGAGTGACAGTTAGTAGACTGGCTTCCATTCGCTTGTTGATGTCGAAGCTGTTGCTGTTGAAGTTGAGACTGCATCCAGCTCACTGCCCAGGTCTGTATGAAACTACATTTTTGATAAATGTTAGCGAACCGCCCAGAGAACGTGGACAAACGAGTCACAAGACAAAACACAACGCGTTTTCGACCTCTTAGGTCTTCGTCAGGTGATATATAAACGAATGAAACAACGAAAATTCACTTAGCTTTGATCACTTCAGATCGCTTAGGGTTCAGCGCAAGGAAGAAGGCGTTTTGTCTTGTGACTCGTTTGTCCACGTTCTCTGGCGGTTCGCTAACATTTATTTAAGATTTGTTTAGATTTCCGCCTGCAGTCGTCTCGCTTTGCAACTATATACATTTTTGATGCTGATTCAACTCACGGAGGTGAGTTCAATCAGAATCATATGTTTTGGTGAACCTAAGTGGAATACAATATCTGATCTTATGCCAGTCGGCCTGATGATATCCGAATGTTCCCCCCATTCTGGAAGCTCTGCTTTGCAGTCCCAGTCACCCACTCCACCCAGTAAAGCCAATTTTCATGCTCTTGATGTCACACCAAGCCATGATGTATGGCCCTCCCACCGTGCTGAACGTCATTGCAGGGGCTGCTGGTGGCGCAGTGTTTCTTCTGACGTTGTTAACTGCATGTGCGATCTCATGAAGCACTTGGTTGCATCTCCGTGTGAACCTTTCCTGGTTGGCGCTGTTTTGCACAAAATCATGATATGTTCCAATGTCCTGACAGAGCCGACATTTATGGTCATTTAATTTCTCCTATGAAAACTGGTTTGAACTTTAGAGCAGGCCACATTCTAATCTGAGGATGAAGCCTAGCCTGAGGTGCCGAGTTCCTATTTCATTCAAGTAAAGACTTCTTTGGGAATCTTTGCCCCCACTGGCCTCGCTGGCTTGCTTTCTGGATTCTCCCGGCATCATGTTCTTTCTTCAGCTACTGTATTACCATGTTTCTGTTTGCGTTCCCTTGTGTCGTTGACCAGCATTTCATTTCTGTTGACCGCAGCCCATGTCTGCTAGTCTGTGTTTATCCTCTTATATATATCTGATCTTCAGGCTTTCTTTTACCACGTCTACTGGCTCCTGTATATTCCATTCTCTGCTGATTTACCTCGGGCTGGATTGACCCTGCACCCTTGTCTCTCATTCACTTAAGCATGGTTAGTGACCTTGCTTCATCCACTTCGCGCTGCTTGAAGATGGATGTTAGGGGTAACTTCAGCTTTGCTTGGCGGCAGTAGTGCACAACGTCAGATGATTCAGGTGGGATGTCAAACCTATTCCTTCTGGGTTGGTTTTTTTTTTTGGCGTCAATCGATTCCACTGTGCAAAGCTGATATTGTTAAATAGAAGCCACGGGAGCTTTGGGATTAGCATGAATTGTAGACGCTAGACCATGTATTTGCCAGGAAGGCCACATTGGTCTCTTATCTGTAGCTTTTTTTCCAATTTGCTTGAATACCTTTCCCTTCTTGTGCCTTTCAAACAGTTATCATCCCTACTAAGGGTCCTGGCTGTGCTTCTGTCACTTTTGGAATCGCCTGGCTTGATATAGGGAACACAGCAGTCTCAGCTACCTGTTCTTTCCCAGGAAGTGGATTTGTTACTTTTTTTGGTTGATCCTGGATGAAGCAACGCAATTGTCTACATTTCTTTTCCAGCAGTTTGTATCTTTCCAAAATGGAAAGGACTGTTATGCTATCCATGAAGGTTTTTAGACGAGAATTTGGTTATCCATTCCCGAGATGTACTGAACCTGTGCAGCTGCGTTCAAGATGACTTCCATTATCACCATAACGTTTTACACCTCAGCTTTCTAGTCTTCTGTTTTTACTCATCCAGATAGCTGAGAGGTGAAGTGGAGGGCATACATCTCTCCACTCTGATGACCTCTGATCACATACTTCTACCCACACTTCCACATACACGGTAGGAACTCGTTTAAGTTTCTAATCCCATTTCTGGTGACTTTTTGGATCTACAGAATGAACGAGGCTTTAAAGCGTGTCAGAAATCACATTCACACAAGAACCAGAATGTTATACTTCAGAATCTTTTAAATGCTGGTTTACTTATTGGCCAATTCTTTTTTTTGTTTGTTTTGTTTTTGTAAGTGTGGCTGGCTCAACTTTGAAAGGGAAGGCATAAAAAGCAGAGTAACCAATATTAAGATTAGAGAGTGAGCATGACATGAACATCGCCTCTGTCCCTTCATGTGATGAATATTTTGTGTGTCCATGATTTATTTTTCTTCCTTTTTTTAAAATAAAAATTTGGCAAAGTATTTACTTAAAACAAATTAATAACAGATTCATGTATGTACAAATATATAAGTTGTTATAATAAAGAGTTCAATTCAAAATATCCTATGACATTTATCTTGATGTTCTTTGTATTCTTCTTTCCTTATTTCTTTCGTTAGGAGACATTCTTAGGGATAAAATGCTGAACAAAGTAAGTATTATTCAATTTACCCTTGGAAAATGGGGTATACCCATATCATTTCTCAGCAAATACTATGTAAACATCGTCTGTCTAATAAAGCACCACGTAAAGAAAAAGAAGAAACAACACTTGATCACATCATACTGCATGGTGACAGATCTTCAATGACAGTGTCAACTGCACGAGTTGTCTCTGTGATGGCAAATGCACATCGATAAATGTTTGTCTTTGAAATATGAGAAAAGAGGTCTGATTTGACTGTTACTCCTTCGAGTTCTTTTCAACTAATCTATTACAGATTTTATAGAAGGTTGAGGCACTCGTCCGCCCTGCTGATTCCACAATGGTGTCAAGAGTGTCGCCACTTGTTAAATTTGTCTGGACAAAAGCTCCTCTTAAACTATGGGATGCAAAACTATGGGATGCAAAACTATGGGATGCAAAATCATGGATCCCAGTATGTGAAAGTTCTCTTTTAAAGCCTCGTTTCTAGCGGGTCCATGTGGATGTCTATAATGTCACAATGAAATCAGCAACTTTTTTTTTTTTTTTTCTTTCTAACCTCTGTACAAATACGTTTCAAGATTGTTTCATATAAAATATCTCTTTATCATTGAAACTGAGTAATTCTAACGCCTACTGGTCTCGTTTGTTTTACTATATCAACATTGATTATATTACTGCCTTAACTTTGAACTGAAAAGAGTGGTACTTCAAAAATAGACAGTTTGTATTTTATGGAGCTGAGGAAATGAATAACAATGCACCTAAGGTAAGGTAAGGCAAAGGGTCACATCAGGGCTGTCACCGCGTTGAAGTCAACTCACAAGTCATGCATTCACACAACTTTTTAAAATGCATCTAAAAACCCACTCGAAATTTTGTTAAAAATCGTTCCACTATAAAATCTCAGATCCGATGAAAAATGTTAACCTCTTTCAAGAATTCATAAAATCTGAATTCTTAGGTATTTTTATGAGAGAAAGAACAGCATTTGGCTTTGTTTCTGAAAATGTTCCAGTAAGACTGCTATGCAGTATGTGTGTGCACTTTGGCAAAAGTGATCAGAGCTCAAAATGCCACTCAGAAATCAAGATATATGGAAGCTGGACTCAAAAGTGTTTAGCGTGCTTGCAGGTACTGTACTCGTGGAAGCCTTGATGACACTATAACCCAGTTCTTCATCGTGTGAACTGGGAAAAAGTCTAACAGAGGTCTAACAGCTGGACTTTGAGTATCTGCTCTCCTTGTAATGCAGAGTCGATGTCATTAAAATGTTATTTATGAGGTACATGATGGACAGCTGTTGTTACAAGCGTCATCTGGAATTCCTCGGGCTTTGATAGCTTCATCTTAAAAGTGGTTGCCAACAGGCAAAGGTTTCTGTGTTGAAAATAGACAGCACCTCTTTGTTGTAAACGTAATGTTCTCCGCCCGTGTAGCAGGACTGCTTTCTGGGACAGAAACCACAGTATCTATAAATACGACACATCTTTTGGCCAGTATGGTAGAATGAAGAGCCCCTCCATCTGATTTTGATCCACTTTGTTGAGGCCTTCTGGATCATGCTGTAAGGTGGAAAGCATATACTTGCTTCCGTCTGCTCTAACTCTGAGTGTATGAGCTGCTATATACTTGGGTCTGGTTTCCATGACATGGCAGGTCTTATCTGACATTCGTTCCTGTCACACACAAGATGACCTTTCCATATGCAATGTTTTTAAAGTTGTTTGAAAGTGTTTTTTTTTTTTAAAGTCTGACTTCCATTTAGTTCTGTCTTGACATCTGCACGAACATATGTGAGTCAACATCTAGTTTCCTTTGGAAATGTGACCCTGTCAACCATGTCCCTCTTTGCGGGCCCCAGACTGAATAACCTTATCTGCTTGCTGTGGCATAACCTTCAGGAACATGTGAATCCCCCATGTGTTCAAGGTAAGAAACAGCACAGTTGATATCACACACAGTTCGTCATGTGATCCACTCGTTTTCTCACTTCTGCTTCTGAAAGCATTTTCTACAGCTGGTGGCTCAAATGCATTATTGATACTTTTCCCCTTTAGGTGTTTCTCTGCGTACCTCCTGTCTTATTACTGTTGTGAGTTGCCTCCTGCCAAAGCACCTAATATAGACAGATTTTAAAAAAATTTCTCTGGACGTTTGCCTTACTTTCAGTACAAAGCAACTGGAATCAAGATGTTCTATCAAGCTGTCTAACTCCTGAACTGCTGTCACAGACAGAAAATCCGTGGTATCAAATTCCAACAGTTTCTTAAAAGCTGTGGTCTTGAACTTTTGCAGTAGTCCGTAGTATAATAACACTAATTCAACTGCTGGAAACATAAACACTTGGTTGCCAATGACCTGGGCTATTTCTTTACCAACGCGTGGATTGTTTTGTTCTGTAATACATGACAGACTGCATTTACGGTTTGCGTGTATTTCTTTTCACAATTTTGCCATGTTCTTATTCAAGAGCAAAGCTCAAGTATGTTAGTGTCATGGCTGGCTCCATAACACGTTGCATGTATTACAAAATCCAGCTTCTGGAAAATCTTAAATAAATGTTAGCGAACCGCCCAGAGAACGTGGACAAACGAGTCACAAGACAAAACACAACGCGTTTCGACCTCTTAGGTCTTCGTCAGGTGATGTATAAACGAATAAAACAACGAGAATTCACTTAGCTTTGATCGCATCAGATCGCTCAGGGTTCAGCGCAAGGAAGAAGGCGTTGAATGTTAGCTTGAGATCTCACCTCGCCTTCTTCATATTTTAATTTCTGAATAAAGTCCCTTTACTGAACGCCTTCTTCCTTGCGCTGAACCCTGAGCGATCTGATGCGATCAAAGCTAAGTGAATTCTCGTTGTTTTATTCGTTTATACATCACCTGACGAAGACCTAAGAGGTCGAAACGCGTTGTGTTTTGTCTTGTGACTCGTTTGTTCACGTTCTCTGGGCGGTTCGCTAACATTTATTTAAGATTTGTTTAGATTTCCGCCTGCAGTCGTCTCGCTTTGCAACTAGATCTATTCTGGAAAATGTCAACAGCTGCCTCTATATTCCTTGTAGCTTTGACCTTGCAAGCAACGATCACAAATAAAAGCCGGGAAAAAAACCTTGATGGTAGATGAACTGAAACAGGTTTAAAACAGAAAATTATGAAATAGCAAGGACAGTTATATCACCCATCTGGGTGACAAAAAGTGCATGCGCATAGTTGGTCTTTCCATTGTGATTTTCAGAATGTTTGAAACTCAGGATCAATGGAAACTGAATAATAAGCACAGCACATGCAGCCGATGTAATCAAAGAATCCCTCAGGAAGTTTCTGCCTGCGTCCAAGCGGTCCAATTCTCAAGCTAACATTCAACAACTTTATTAAAAAAATTAAAACCATCCTATACAATCCGTCCACTTTCTGTACAACGAAAATGAGATCTCACCTCGCCTTCTTCATATTTTAATTTCTGAATAAAGTCCCTTTACTGAAATGGAATCTGCCTGTAGAATTGAGTTTCTACACAAAAGGGATACTCATACATTTGAAATGGTTTATCCATAGTGGGAATGCAAGTGAAATAAAAGTAATAATTACATAGAGACATATAACTCGGTAAATCGTTATGCATCATTATAGTTCATTGATCTGTTCGTACTGCTTTACATTACTTTATCAGATGGGAGTTTATCTGTCATAACACGAGATTTTGTTGACGAAAGAAGTAATTATACATCTGAAAAGATTAGACCATATGGCGAATACCTGCGCACGCATGAGGAATTAAAGGAACATTTCTAGAGACACGCAACCCAACAAAACATTGTACTGCCATCAAATTTATTCGTTTGTTTGCGTATTCATGTATTGATGAGACGGGCGTTTCCTTTCACAACAAAAGACTTAAAAATGTTTAGTAATTTCTTTTCTTGTTTCTGACGTTGCCACTCCGCGTTCACAGACAACATGTATAGGAATGGGTTGACTGCAGAGTTGAAGGGTAACACAAACACAACCATGCTGTCATAGATTCTACTGAAAACAACATCACCATTCTTTAATCTCATCATCACAATTAGTCCAAATGCAAACCAGCAAACAGTATGTGCGACAGCCACTTTTCGCGTCACATGGACTGAGGAATACAATGTTCTATGTGTGGGGTTGACTACGACCATGAATTTTGGTGTTCGCCGGAAGATGATACCTTGACCAGCTCCAGTCATTGAGCATAGTGTAGCATTGATTGCTACAATGACTGTGAACCACGTGACCCTTTGTCCTGAGTGATAGTGATCAAGTAAAGTCAGACGACACAGACCTGACTGGCCCTGTAGTCCCCAGTGGGACACTCCAGGAAGAAACGGAACTGAGGACAACAGGATTCCAAGACTCCACATCATCAGACAAGCTGCGGCCGTTGAACGCTCCTTGAATTTCCACAAATCGACAGAGAAGCATATCGCAACCGTGTGATGCAAAGTGATGAACCAAATAATCATTGGTGACACTGTATTGGACAAGATGGAAAGAAAACCGGCCAGTTTGCAAACAACACTATCCTTCCATGCTTTTTCAACGTGCATATATTCTCCATGGAATTGGAGGTCTGCTGCTGCGATAATGATGACATGGCATCCCATACAGACATCAGCGAACTGCAAATGGGAAATAACCACCTTACAATGACTTCCAATCATGTTCCTAATTGTGAAAGACAGTATACAGCACACGGCATATCCAGCCACAGCAGTCATACCTATCAACCAAAAGTAAACCCTGTGCAGTTCAGCTGGTAGCAGTGCTGCACATGACGGGAGTGCTGTGTCAGGAGCGGAGCATTTGAATGCACCCGAACGATTAAAATGCAAATTCTGACAACAAATTCTGTAGTTAGATGTAGAAATACGTTTTAATTTGCCTGACATGGACAACAAATCCAATGGAAAATCATTGAGTGTATTCCCCCTTAAATCTAGCTCTTGGATTTGTGGCATATTTTTAAAGCCTCTTAGACCGATTGTTTCAACATCACAAAACGAAGTATTCAATGTTTTTATGTAGGGTAAGTACAGAGTTACATTATTAAGAAAAATGTTTATATGTGTTTGTGACAAGTCCATATCAGACCATGCATGAAAAATAAGATTCTTTTTTGCATTTATCATTTTGTTGATAGGATTGTTTCTTATGTGAAGGCTTCTTAAATTGGGTAGTGCAAGAAAAATTGTCATATCAAAAGTTTTAAGATTGTTATGAGAAAGGTCGACATACTGCAAGTGTGCGTATGTAGTTTTCGAAATATTATGAATAGAACAATGAGATAAAACTAAAGCAACTAGATATGTGGTGGCATTAAAATCAGACATAGACATGTTTGTACCTGTTGCATCCACGTATCGCAGCTGTGGAAACCGACCAGAAAGAAACGGTTGCCTGCACAAAAAAACGTGACCTTGACACTGACATCCTTCAGGCAGGTCATGTCACACAACAACTCATCATCACGTTGTGGACACTGACTCCAGCCATCACATAGTTGATCTCTGTGCGCACAGATTCTAGAGGCTCGACACCGGTAGAAACCAGGGCATTGCATTTTCTCGCACTCGAGTTCGTCCTCTCCATCTACACAGTCAGAGAATCCATTACATCTTGTGTAGACAGGCAGACAGTACAGCCACTCCGACAGGCAACGGTAATGACTATGAGGACAAGAGTCATCGTTTGTCATTATCTGTTGAGTGAAGTAGCCTGTCCCGTCCAAATTGACGTAGTACTGTCGCTTCATGTCTTGCTCTTTGATCGGGGCATGGTAGGTGGCATCGTCAGGACAACCAACCTCATCAGAATCGTCCACACAATCTGTGTATTGATTGCAGTGCTGAGTGAGTGACACACATTGACCATTAAAGCACAGAAAAGCAGCACATGAAGATTCACAGAACGACTCATCACTTCTGTCTGGACAATCCTGGCTGAAGTCACACAGTGAAGTGTGATGTACTGTTGTCATGTCGTCATCACATCGAAATGGAGAGTAAGTGAATCGTGTTCCTTCAGAGAACGCATCACCAGGCTGCAGACAACTAAAGTTCAACAATTTGTAGGGCTTTAGATCCGTCACTTTCCTACAGTGACTTTTGGCATTATGCCATGAAAACGTATGTACAACAAAACTGCCGGAGCAAATATAGAAATGCTGTCGTGTATACTTGCATATGTGTCCAGGGTACCTGGACGGAGACACAGGTAACTTAAAGGCGCCATGAAACTGTAATTTTAGTTCACATGTTATATAGATCGAACTATCAATTGGTACAATTACTCCATCGCTGACACCCATACTTTGAAATTTCCTTGAAGGAACAACGGGATACATGAAATGGAAGTGATTCATGTTATAGATAATGGTGGTGTCCGACCATACAAAAAACATGCTGTATAGAAACTGTACAGACTGCCAAGCCATCCTTAGACCTACTGCTGTATAAAAGCCAACGTAGTTTCTAAACACAGTTCGCAGATCTAACATTTCCCTCCTAGTTTTCACAGATGATATATTCCCACCTATTTCCTGGCATTCACCTTCAGCAAAAACACTGGGAACATAGTCTTGTTCCAGTATGATTAATTTGAAACACTTGTTCCGTGATGCCACCAATCCCTTGCAATCGGCACTGCTGAATGGACAGTCTCCTGTTTCATCCCGCCCGTCCTCGCATTCTGTCCACTGATTGCAGTGCAGGTGGGGTTGAAGGTCGGAATAACATCCCACAGAACAGTTGAACAAACCAGGAGGCACCTTCGCCAGCTGACACCCACTATGCACCGACACTAACAGTCTAAGACCGGCATGGAAGTCAGTAGTAAAGACAAACCTGATCTGGAGATGCCAACTGTTGATAATCGTAGATATTGGATGACACACAGCACACACACTTTCAACAATTTTCTGAGTTGTATTTGGTTTTAAGTGAATTACATGGATGAAAGCATGGGAACTTCCCTCAGTTCCAGTCCTGGTCATCTGTTGAAAACTTACGATGTGATCAACAGATGAATTCCAGCTGTGAGTAAAAAGCATTTCTGGCCTATCAAAAAAATGTCGGTGTGGCGTGATCAAATGCATGGAATGTTTCAGTACATATTTGACAACAAAATGACGATGTTTTGTTTGCTCAATTTGAACATCAACTAAGGGACTGTTAACGCTTACTATCAACATTCTGTTGGTATGCGAGTCAAAGAAACTTTCCTCTCGGTCGTGACTAAAACATTTCAAAATAAAGTAATCAACTTTACTGTATGAATCTAGTATTTCAGTTTCCCAGTGTCTGGAGTCACAGTCATACGATAACCGTTGGATGCGAGCACGCACATACCAGCTCCTGGGTACTTGTACATGTAGTGTACAGAAAGGTGTGACGTGGTTGCACATCCCATACACCACACCCTGGTGTTTGGTGAGCGGCAGTCTGCTGGTCTTACAGCTTGAAGCGTTGGCCTGTATGATTGTGCCATCCGTGCGGTTTTGTCTCATTACATGTTGAATGCCTGGACAAATGTCAATGATTTTCAGGGAACCAAGAATGGTATCAGGAAACGTAACGTTCCACGTTTGTTGCTGTGTGGATAAGTCAGCACTGAGGAAGAGGAAAACACACCCGACGTGACAAAGTACTGTAATGCTAGCGTACAGTAAGTTGACGAAGGTGATGGGAATCAGGCGTAGGGCTGAGTTTCTTTCCATGATATAAGGCTGGCTTCTGGACTATGTCAGTGTTCTGGACTATGGGTAGATGTCAGTGCTCTGGACATGCATGAACATGAATGGGCTGGACCATGCATGAAGGTCAATGGGCTGGACCATGCGTGAATGTCAATGGGCTGGACCATGCATGAAGGTCAATGGGCTGGACCATGCGTGAAGGTCAATGGGCTGGACCATGCGTGAAGGTCAATGGGCTGGACCATGCATGGAAATCAATGGGCTGGACCATGCGTGAAGGTCAATGGGCTGGACCATGCGTGAAGGTCAATGGGCTGGACCATGCGTGAAGGTCAATGGGCTGGACCATACGTGAAGGTCAATGGGCTGGACCATACGTGAAGGTCAATGGGCTGGACCATACGTGAAGGTCAATGGGCTGGACCATGCATGAAGGTCAATGGGCTGGACCATGTGTTAATGTCAATGTTTTTTTTTGTTTTTTTAGGTCAACGTTCTGTAAAAAGTATTGATTCTTCAATGTTCTGCAAAAAGTATTGATTCTATGTTCTGCACTGTGTTTTGATGTCAATGTCTTGTCATTTGTTTTGATGTTAGTGTTCTGGAACTGCGGTTGTGTGTATGTTTTGGACCGTGTCTGGAAGTCAGTGTTCTGGACTGTGTCCAGATGTCGGTGTTCTGGACTGTGTCCA
Organism: Conus ventricosus; assembly: GCA_018398815.1. Taxonomy (NCBI): domain Eukaryota; kingdom Metazoa; phylum Mollusca; class Gastropoda; order Neogastropoda; family Conidae; genus Conus; species Conus ventricosus. The sequence continues at coordinate 26,844,284 of CM031625.1, read as the reverse complement.
GATGTCGGTGTTCTGGACTGTGTCCAGATGTCGGTGTTCTGGACTGTGTTCAGATGTCGGTGTTCTGGACTGTGTCCAGATGTCGGTGTTCTGGACTGTGTCCAGATGTCGGTGTTCTGGACTGTGTCCAGGTGTCGGTGTTCTGGACTGTGTCCAGATGTCGGTGTTCTGGACTGTGTCCAGATGTCCAGATGTCGGTGTTCTGGACTGTATCCAGATGTCCAGATGTCGGTGTTATGGACTGTGTCCAGATGTTGGTGTTCTGGACTGTGTCCAGATGTCCAGATGTCGGTGTTCTGGACTGTATCCAGATGTCCAGATGTCGGTGTTCTGGACTGTGTCCAGATGTCGGTGTTCTGGACTGTGTCCAGATGTCGGTGTTCTGGACTGTGTCCAGATGTCCAGATGTCGGTGTTCTGGACTGTGTCCAGATGTCCAGATGTTGGTGTTCTGGACTGTATCCAGATGTCCAGATGTCGGTGTTCTGGACTGTGTCCAGATGTCGGTGTTTTGGACTGTGTCCAGATGTCCAGATGTCGGTGTTCTGGACTGTGTCCAGATGTCCAGATGTCGGTGTTCTGGACTGTGTCCAGATGTCGGTGTTCTGGACCATGTGTTGATGTCCATGTCACTGTTCTAGAAACAGTGTTGGTGTCAATGTTCTGTACTGTATTACATGTCAGTGTCTTGTAATTTGTTTTGATGTCGATGTTCTGGAATTTGTGTTGATGTAAGAAAGTTTAGTCTGGTGCAGATGTCAATACAAGTAGATTGCTCGCTGATGACAACAACATTCGGTTACAGCGCTTCATATTGAATGAATGTATTTTTACGACAACTGGTAGGAAGGAAGGAAACCTATCTGCCGCCCAAACCATGACAATGAGTTATCCCAATGTCTTTAATTGATCAGACAAACACCAAAGACGGACAGTTACAAAATTGTACAGAAATGGGAGGTCAAGCTGTTCAATTTCTTACTGTCTTATAGTTATAGCATATGATTTAATCCTGGGGTGGTTTGAGGGTGAGTGACAGACTTTCAAGTGGTGTTTGCTTTAGGACCACGTGTTCAATCGTGCAGAATTGAAGCTCGTTTGTTAGTGGTCCCATGGAATTGAACAGGATTCTAGTCTTTGTCGTCTATAATTGCCGTGAACGCACAGGTCATTTTACGTTGGGTTTTCTGTCAGTAGACTTTTTTTTTTTTTTTGCTGTCCCAACCTCTGCGCCACCTCAGAGGCAGTGCACCCACGCCGCTCATTCCGACACCCCGTCCACAGCCATAGCCCGGCCGACCCCGCCGCAGCCCCGGCACCAGCAATCCACAGGGAGCAGTCAATGTCAAGAGGCAACCCACCGGAGGAGACACTGCACTGCTGCCGAGTCACTTCGGTGGTGTTCAGTGGCGCCTGTTCTGATCTAACATACGCAGGACACCACCTACTAAGCCCCCTACTGACGACAATAATTGTTTAGTCGCGGAGCCGGCGTAAGTGAGCTCTCCCTCCGGAGGGCGCCACCACGTCCGTCCAACGACAGCCCCCATGGACCCGCCGATACCGGTGACCCCGACGGAAGCAAACCAAAGCCACAGACGTGGAGAGGACATCGAAATTGAGGTCACCATGAGAGCAGGGCATGAAGGGCCACAGAACTTGGGACATTTTTTTTTTTTAAATGCTGATCAATGGAAATGAGGATGATTAAGATGATGCTACGGATTTCCATTTCGGTCTGAGCATGACAGGGCTGTACTCTACGCTTCCTTTCATAATATATCCCGGCGTCAACCAGGCCCGAGAGATACAGGCACCTGCAGTGTTGGTAATGAAATTTGAGCAACACTCTCAGAAGCGCATCCATTAAGTGGATGAAACTCGACTGTGTGGTCCCAATCTTCCCAACTGAGTCCGCAGCAAACTCAACTCTGGGTAGGAGCCGGTCGGAGCAGAAAAAACCCACATGACTCTGATGGATTCGAACCCACGACCTCCCAACCGGGAGTCCGCGACGCTAACCACTTCGCCACGGCGGCTGGTGTCTGTCAGTAGACTTTATTGTGATGTATTTTGTTACGAGTATTAGGTGTTTTGACGTTGAACTGACGGCGAAAGTGATTAATGACAACAGGAACAGTAGGTTTGCGGTTTTTTTGCATTTGCAATTGTACATTTTCTTTCTCGTCTGGTTATTTGTTTCTGCGCGTTGGGCTAATGCGCAAGGTCAGACATCTGTTATGTCATAGTCATAAGACCCTCTTCCTAAATGCTCTCATCTTAGTCATTCATTCATATGTCCATCAGTTTTAAATCATACGCAGTGTGGTCTTAAAACTTAGCGAATGTGGTGTAGAGTATATGGACTAGTTCGAACGCAGCGACTCTTCCTTATTTGTTCCCTTTTTCTTTGCAACTGTGTATATCAACGTATTTTACGTGTGTCATCTGGATGCATACTTTTAGTGGTGCGCAACCAGATACCATTTCTTACACATGGGCATGTGATGTTAGAACTTTTGCATCGGTTCTGTGATCCTGCTTTATTTTTGAAAAGTCAAAATATATCAATATGTCAAAAAAAAAAAGGAGAATTGAGTTCGAAAAAATGTCATAAGGACAGTGCTGTGGAGAACTGGACTCTGAAGCCAAGGGAATGGAGTTACACGCTAAATTGATCACTTTCAGCTTTAAGCTGGCTTGTCTGATGATGGCCTTGCTCTATTTGTCACACAACCTTTCCGCAACAAGGAGAAAGTGACCGTACAGAAGGAGAAACCTGGACTCCGACAGAAGGATCTCTGTGGAAAAGACTGCGACAGACAGATAAGGACAGGCTTGCGAGAGAGGAATGTGAAAACAACAGATCAGCGGAAAGATAGAAGAAAGTAGGACAGCAAAACAAAGACGAGGAAGAGAAGTTACTGAGAACGGTGGAGTTAGTGTAAAGGGATGGAAGACGGAGGAAAAGAGAACGATGGAGTCACTGTAAAGGGATGGAAGACGGAGGAAAAGAGAACGGTGGAGTCACTGTAAAGGGATGGAAGAGGGAGGAAAAGAGAACGATGGAGTTAGTGTAAAGGGATGGAAGACGGAGGAAAAGAGAACGATGGAGTCACTGTAAAGGGATGGAAGACGGAGGAAAAGAGAACGATGGAGTCACTGTGAAGGATGGAAGACGGAGGAAAAGAGAACGGTGGAGTTGGTGTAAAGGGATGGAAGACGGAGGAAAAGAGAACGATGGAGTCAGTGTGAAGGATGGAAGACGGAGGAAAAGAGAACGGTGGAGTCAGTGTGAAGGGATGGAAGACGGAGGAAAAGAGAACGATGGAGTCAGTGTGAAGGATGGAAGACGGAGGAAAAGAGAACGGTGGAGTCAGTGTGAAGGATGGAAGACGGAGGAAAAGAGAACGATGGAGTCACTGTGAAGGGATGGAAGACGGATGAAAAGAGAACGATGGAGTCAGTGTGAAGGATGGAAGACGGAGGAAAAGAGAACGATGGAGTCACTGCGAATGGATGGAAGACGGAGGAAAAGAGAACGACAGGAAAGAGGAAACTATAGTTGATGGAGCAGCAGGTTCGTGAGGAGACCAAAATTACCTGGGTGAGGGGGTTTGGGTGGGTGGAGGTAGCGGGGAGTTCACGGATATTCAGTGCCCACACCTAGCACCTCTATGTGACAACAGCTATGTAGATTCATTCACTACCCTGTTTGAGCAAGTCGTGGGATTCTTTAACGGACCCTGAGTTCATGACTCATGCGACTGATTGCCCTTCTCCACGAACGAGGAAAAGAAGTAGCAGCGCGATGTACCTGCCAGTTTGTCAAGATGGCGCTGTTTTGTCACAAGCGACACATAAGCCACGTTTGAATCCAAGGGTGGTAAAATATGTATGAAAGGGGGAGCACTGATAAGAAAGTACCAAGGTCCTGAGGAAAAAAAATGTCACTAAGATTTTTTGTCCCAGAAGAAGAAAAAGATACATCCAAAGGTGCGAGTGGGACCCAGAGAAATACTGTCCCCAACTGCAAACAACCCAGCTAGGAGCAATCCTGCATCACCCTTGAAAGCCAGCGCTGTGTTCACATAGGGTGCAGGCACGCACAGGGCATTCCATTGAGACGTCAAGGGACATAACTGCTCCTTGGCAGACGCCATAGTGTAACGGCCACTGGATGTGACATGACAGTACCTCTAGGGGAGCGTTCCCAAGGGTGTACCAGCCCATATTTCATGACTGCGGAGGCCACAGGCAAAAAAACAACAATGCACGCGTATCCCACTGCCTCATCTGTTGCTGTTCCGCCGACAGGTGAAGACAGTACAAATCCAGACACAGCCAAACATTTGCCATGAAGTCTCAAAATACCCTCTGCAGTGAATCTCGTGTTAGAGTCTTTCCAGCTGTCAGTGGGACTTTCCCTGCTGTCAGTGGGTCTTTCCTTTACTGAACCCATTAAAAAAAAAAGAAACTGGAATAACAGATGGAAGGCCGCCAATGAAGGGAACTGTTAAACGTCTACTCTCAAGACTGGCAATAATTCATCAGCTTGATGGGATGTATGAAATGCTTGACAAATTGTAAAAATGAAATCATTTGCATCATTTTTGATCAAACCATAAGTCTATAGAAGTGGGCACTTTTACCTACATTGAAGGAGAAAGGAAGTCATCAGCCAAATCCTGGCATGACGTCAGCTGTATGTTCGAATGAGTTGGCTGCTTGATGCGAGTCAGATCAATCCACCAAATTTAACTCTTCACCCGATCTTGCAGTAATTACTAAATATGCAAATCAACACCTAAAACCTTTGGACTGAGTCGACAACAATACTTCGGTGAAGATGATGATATTTTCGTCTATTGTCGTCTGTTTCCCCACTCTGGGAATTTGGGAAGGATGTCCTATGTAATGCACATATTACGTCATTGGTTGTGCTTGTCCTATGTAATGCACATATTACGTCATTGTTTGTGCTTTTTTCCCCTTTCTTTCCAGCAACACGAATTCTCGACAGTCCCAGAGAAAAGGGAACTGGAACTTGAGTTTCTAGCAACACACTGTGACTAGCATATCTTCGGTTGGACTTTAAAAAGCAATCAAAAGCCAATTTTCGGTTAAAGTTTGATGAACGCTGTTAGATGAAGAATGCAGCAGCTCCATAAGTGAGTGTGTCTATGGCGCTGGGTTTGGACAGGTGGATGAAAACTTTTTTTTTCTTTCAGTAAATTTACACGGCGTACTTTCTCGCGAAAATGAACCCTATGCTGTGGTCGCTTGGTGTGCAAACCTGTTTCTAAAACCATTGCCAACCTCGAGAGCAGATCTTTAAATTTTAGCATGACTGTGTATCCCGTGGTGCTAACTCAGATCTAAGGTTTGGATCAGTTGGCAAATTGAGATCTGTTTACATCATTGATAAGATTGATGTAAACTTTCCACTGAATTTGAACATTGTGAAGAATGGATCTACGATTTCTTCAAACATGACGGAGGTTTGCCTTCTCCAAAGTGCCCTTATAATTCATACTGTCCTTAGCTAAGCTGACAACATGTGTCTATTCTGTAATGAATCGGGTGGTCCTCTGCAGGGCCTCCACAGACCCGCACAGCTTGTCGTTGATGGGCACCGGCTGCGGCCATGTCCTATCCCTCAGACACTGCAGGTCCCCACAGACCCGTACAGCTTGTCATTGATGGGCACCGGCTGCGGCCATGTCCTATCCTTCAGACACTGCAGGTGCCCACAGTCCTGTAGAATGTGTTTTGTGGGTTGTTCTGCCTGCCCACATGTGCACATTGGGGATGGTTTCAGGTGCAGCTTGCGGTGTAGATGGGATGCTAGCCTGTTGTGCCCGGTTCTGAGTCGGAAGATGACCCCCTGTTCTGCTCTGGTTAGCTGATGATAGCCATCTTGCTGCTGTGGTAGCCTGTAGAGCGCTTTTATGATGGTCTTCACCTCTGTCAGGCTGACTGCACTTTCTTCCTGATGGCCCTGGGCACCAAGTTTTGCCATTTTATCAGCCTCCTCATTTCCTGGAATGCCGCAGTGAGATGGAATCCATTGCAATACAGTTCTAGTGCACTTGATATTGTATAGACTAGAGTATCTTCTAACTTTGGCAGGTTGTTGTTGTTGGCTGCCTGCAGCACACTCAGGGCGTCTGTAAGGAAGACAACCTGGGTGTCTGGGCCTGCTGTGCTGCTGCTGCTGATTGCAGCACGCTTAGGGCGTCTGTAAGGAAGACAGCCTGGCTGTCTGGGACTGCTTTGCTGCTGATGATGTTCGCAGCACGCTCAGGGCGTCTGTAAGGAAGACAACCTGGCTGTCTGGGCCTGCTGTGCTGCTGATGATGTTCGCAGCACGCTCAGGGCGTCTGTAAGGAAGCCAACCTGGCTGTCTGGGCCTGCTGTGCTGCTGATGATGTTCGCAGCACGCTCAGGGCGTCTGTAAGGAAGACAACCTGGCTGTCTGGGCCTGCTGTGCTGCTGATGATGTTCGCAGCACGCTCAGGGCGTCTGTAAGGAAGACAACCTGGCTGTCTGGGCCTGCTGTGCTGCTGATGATGTTCGCAGCACGCTCAGGGCGTCTGTAAGGAAGACAACCTGGCTGTCTGGGCCTGCTTTGCTGCTGCTGATGTTCGCAGCACGCTCAGGGCGTCTGTAAGGAAGACAGCCTGGCTGTCTGGGCCTGCTTTGCTGCTGCTGATGTTCGCAGCATGCACCAGGGCTTCCACTTCTGCTTTGTAGTTCGTGCAGTGAATACCTGTTGCTATGGCGTCTGCCTGCTTTTGCCCGTCTGGGAACAGAATGTACACTCCAGCTCCTCCATTCTGGATGGCATCTGTGGCTGACCCATCTGTGAAAACCCTTAACCACGCTTCCTGGGGGTACCTTTCTTCAAGCCTGGCTAAGGTCAGGGCTGTTTTGCACTCGTCACTCTGCTCATCCTTTGTTGTCAGGAGGGGACTGTTAGACAGACAATGACACCGCTGTTTTTCTCTTGCCAGGGCGGAGGGTCGGCACTGGGGGTCTGAACCTCAATGAGTGGTGGCAGTTTTCCCTTGTGTTTTCTTTGCAGTATGCGTGTCTCTCTTACGAAGCTGGATCTTTTCAGCCTGCCTAATGCTCCCTGCTTTTGTCGGCCACTCATCAGGTAGTCTGAGCTGTGTCGGCATTTGGTGCACTAAAAACGGCAAAACCTTTTACCTGATTTTTTTGTTCGCACTTTTTAAGTGACAGGGTTATATACTCGTGAAGCAATCTGCTTAATCTTGATGCCACCGCGGGAACACTAAAACAAGTTCAAGGCTCGTGAAACTGACGATTGCAGGTCCTACAGCTTCCAGACAATTCTCTGGTTTTGAAAGTAGCCATTATATTAGTATGTGTGCACTCATGTACCAGGCAAATTAATCAACGTATGTTCTCCAAAATTCGTGCAAAAGGCTAATGAAAATTTTACAATCCGAATCATTGATATGATGCCAGAGAAACGAACAACAACCGCTGGCAATATTTGACCTTCTTAACGGAGGACGCGAATGAATATCTTAGGGTGGTTGAACCCAACCAAATGCTGATTAATAAACAACATGGGCATACATTTACCCAGGGTTTCGTAATGTCTAGAAACATGAGACAAGCAGTTGAGATATACAGTGTTCACTTCAGAGCTTTCCGTAGTTTGCTGAATCGTTTACTCCATCTGTGTATTTTGTTTTTTTGTTTGCTTGTTTGTTAAAAAAAAATCTGCATGTTGCTGATGCGTAACTTTTCACACCGAAGAGACGGAGATAACACGCTCAGAAAGGCCGGTGTTTTAAGTCACTCAGAAACGACGAGAAAAGTACCCTTTGAAGATAGCCATCACGTAGAAGAAAGTAATGAAAAGGACAGAAATTTGTTCCGCATCATTTCTCAGACTTACTTGACTTATTCCCGTTGGCTCCTAGTGGAGCATAGGTCATCCACGAGCCTTTTCCATCTCTGCCTGTCCCGGGCGGCGACTTCCAGCTGGCCCCAGGAATAGCCCAGTCGAGTTGTCTCCGCCTCCGTTGATCTTCTCCAGGTGGTGCGTGGTCGGCCTCTCTTGCGTCTTCCCTGTGGGTTCCATCGCAAGGCATGGCGGACAACGCTGGATGCTGGTTTTCTGAGGGTATGGCCAAGCCAGCCCCACTTCCTGCGCTTAATTTGATCTTCAATGGGCTCTTGTCCGGCTCTTCTCCACAAGTCTTCATTTGTGACCATGTCCTGCCACCTGATGCGATAGATGTACCTCAAGCATCTGTTCACAAAGGTCTGCAGGCGGTGTGTCGATGACTTGGTGGTGCGCCACGTTTCACAGGCGTAGAGAAGCACAGACTTCACATTTGTGTTGAAGATGCGGATCTTGGTTTTTGCAGAGATGGTGTGTGAGGTCCAGACAGGTCGGAGCATCTTGAAAGCTGCGGATGCCTTGCGTATTCTTGTTTGGATGTCTTTGTCTGTGCCCCCGTCCTTGCTGACAATGCTGCCGAGGTATGTGAAGCTGTCGACGTTCTCTAGGTCTTCTCTGTTGAGTACAATATTGTTGTCGTTGGCCTCATTGATCCTCATCACCCTGGTTTTTGCCTTACTGATCTTCAGTCCTGTTCGTGCGGC
>CM031625.1:26825636-26830636 GCA_018398815.1 Conus ventricosus | reverse complement strand
GGGTATGTGTGTGAAGAGAATATATGAAAAAAAAAGACAACCAATGTTAGGTAGACACTCAAGGTCTGACCAGCGCATGGGGCTAATGCGTAGGTCAGACATCTGCTAAGTCGTAGCCACGAGACCCTCTTCTTGAATTCTCTCATCTTCTTGTTAATTCATTTATCCATCAGCTTAAAATCATGCGCAGTGTGGTCTCAAAACTTAGCGGACGTGGTGTAACGTTTTTGGACTAGTCCGCACGCAGTGACGCCTCCTTGATGAAACTGAAACTGAAACTATCTATCCATCAGTCTCTGCCAAGTCATTACTGCAATGATGGAGGAGTTGTCAGGCTGCACTTGTTTTCCCCCACAACTAAATTGTTCAACACACACACACACACACACACACACACACACACACACACACACACACACACATATTTATATATATATATATATATAAATATAGAAAGAGAGAGAGAGAGAGAGAGAGAGAGAGAGAGAGAGAGAGAGAGAAGAGAGAGAGAGAGAGAGAGAATCACATGTTCAAAGTTACTAAAGCGACGTGTTTTGTTTTTCTCTCATCAATCTAAAAGGGAGGCAGGATGCGATGCCAGCCACTTTAGAAGTTTACCTTCATGGTTTTTTCTCCTTTTCTCGGCCAACATGTTGAACGTGTACACAAATGGATTCATTGCGGAGTTTAGAGGTAGAACAAACACCGCTAGGACCACATTCACTTCCCCAGGAATGGGAACACCACCCAGCGCCAGCATCCCACATAAACCAATGGGAAACCAGCACAGGAAGTCTGTCACCGCGACAGAGATCAACCGCCGAGCTATGGTCATGTCACGTGACGCTTTGGTAGAACTGGTTTTCATAGCATTGCCCTGAAACTGACCAGTAGATGGAGGCCTGACCAGCAGAGATGAACAGAAATAATATGAAATTGAAAAGGATGAAAACACCGATAGAATAAAACCTTCCTTTGAAATCAAGTCTTGTAACTGGCAAAGGGATACAGATACCTGTCTGGCTGTAGAATTCCCAGTGTGAAGTCATGGGGAGCAGTGGTATTACAGCTAAAAAGCATCCAACCGACCAAGTCATCACACAAGCCACTACTGCTGATGTTGTGCCAAACTTTAGAGAACTGAAAGGAAAGCGAAGGACAATAAAGCGATCCAGTGTAATAAACCAGATGATTAATGCTGACACTTCACTAGATAATAAAGAGAAAAACCCAGCCGCTTTACAGGTCACACTAGTTTTCCATGTGTCATCATTGTGAAGATACCGCCCGCGGAACTGTTCATCGGCCACTCCAATTACCACGACGTAAAATCCCATGAGAAGGTCAGCGAGGGAAAGGTTGAGGACAAACACACTGAAGCCACTTGAGGACGACATGCTCTTCACAAACAAACGTGCACAGCAACAGAAGACGTTACCAGTCACAGACAGACAGGCAACTGACCACAGAAACCCTCGGTACGTCCACGACAGCAGCAAATCTTTACACGAAGAAATTTCATCTTTTGGAGCTAGGCAAGCGAAACCATGCAAAGAGTTAGGTAGTATTTCAGAACAGCAAAATTTATAGTTGTGTGTGGAGATGAAGCGTATGTTGGAAAGACTTTTAAATAGATCAGCGGGAAACGTTTTGATAGGACTGTTATCCATGTAGAGTTCACGTAACTGTGGCGTAAACTGGAACCCCTCTGGGCTGATTGTATGAACGGAAGTGAAAGTTAGATTTAGTTTCTGCATGAGAGGAAAAAGTGACAGGACTGTTGTGTCTAATACAGTCAGCGTGGTGTAAGCCAGGTTTAACACGGTGAGAGCGCTGTGCTGTTTAACAGGGGAGAGACTACGGCAGAGAGAAGACAGAGGATTGTTGGACAGGGACAGAGTTTGCACATTTTCCAAACTGAGGACGGAACTTAGATTGATGTATTGGAACTGGTTATTTCTGAGATCCAGTAACTTCACATTCAGTAATTGGATTTTGGGTAAGAACGTCAAAGAACACTGTGCAAGGATCAGACCAATGAGGAGGTTGTTGTTCCTCACATCACGAGGGGTCAAACCTGACCCTGTGGCATCCAAGTAGCGGAGCTGAGGAAAGAGACCGACAGAGAAAGGCTGAGGACAGAGAAAGGTGTGACCCTGACAAAGACATTCTCTAGGACATGTCACTCCGCATGATAGTTCATCATCATGCATTGGGCAGTGAGGCCAGCCATCACACACATGATCACTGTGTAAACATATTGTTGATCGTCTGCATCGGAAAAAGCCTGGACATTTGATTTCTCCACATCCCTCTTCATCCTGATGACCAATACAGTCGTATGGTCCGTTGCACCGGGTGTAGACAGGCAGACAGTCATTGAGGTCACCAGGACAACGATAGTGGCTGTCAGGGCAAGACTCATTGGACCTCATTGCACTGGAGATGAACTGATTGATGCCATCATATTGGACAAGAGCAGGAGACGGGATTGCTAAACGTGTTTGCGGCATTATGAACCTGATGTCGGGGCAGTTTTCTTCGTCTGATTTATCCCAGCAGTGGAACATATTATCACATACATTTTGAAAATGTTGGCACTCTCCATTGCTGCATCTGAACGTCCTGGCACAAGGAGGATGCTTACAGAAGGATTCATCACTCCCGTCATGACAATCCAGTATGAAATCACATACCATGGTGTATGATATCAGCGTGGAATCATCTTCACAAATAAATGTGACGATGGAAGAGACATGATAATCTGATGATTCACATTTATCCTTGTCGGATAATCTACAAGAAAAGACACACGTAGAGATTCGTTGTTGACCACAAATTCTGTAGTGGTCAGAACCGCACAGAAGAAATGTATGTGTCACATGACCATCACGGCATTCTGTCATGGAATGGTGTCCTGCTAATAAAAGAAATGAAGTGCTCCTTACTGATATTTCCTTTGAACTGTAAGTGTCAGTCAGCGTCTGATTGTTTGTGACTTCACACATGACCCCGTCGTCCCTATTTAGAGGGTTGCAATCACACAAAACAGGTGACATATATCCATTATTTAAATCAGTTTTGAAACACGTCTTGGATGTGCAGTGGTAGTACACCACAAAATTCACGGAATGATGCATGATCGTCCTGTCATCTTTGACCAGAGCATGCTTGTACATGTTTGGAAGGGAGATGTCTTGCGAGTACAAGCCAAACAAAAGACTCTTTAGCCTTGTGGGGTGTATCTTTGTTTTGTTTCTAATTGCAATGCCCCAGTCGGAAAGACACGCTGGGAAACTTAACCGACTTTGTATTGAGCTGCAATAGTCATTAGCTTTTTCACAAGGATTTGCTCTATTACTGACAAATCCCTTCATACTGTCGACAAGTTTGTAGCAATGGTTACACAGTGCGATCAGTCCATCGCATTGAGGACTGCTGTAGGGACAGTCCCCTGTTTCATCCCGTCCATCCTCACACTCTGTCTTCAGGTTACAGGCCAGGTGGTGATGGAAGCTGGCGTAATGCTTCACGGAACAGTTCCAGAGACCTCGGGGTGACTTTACAGGGCTTTTATTCTCAAGAAAAAATGAAAAGAAAAGTTTAAAGGAAGCTGCATTGCTGTAAGGCTCTAAGACTGCGCTAACACTGAACTGCACAGCTTGAAATAGTACGGCAAAATCAGATCTACTATGAAAGTTCCTGCGCCACATTACAGCTTTCTTTATTTGAAACGTTACATGGGGGCCACTGGAATGATAATGCTTATAGTGACGATAGAGAACGACATTGGTGATCCTAAGAGTGTATTCCTTGATACTGACCATGACTGTGTTGTTAAAGGGCACAGGAACCTGCCTCTTTACCTCCACTCTTACTGTACTGGTATAATTTCTTCTTAACCCAACAAACCCAGCCGTTGGTGTAGCCATCACGAGAACAAGAGGACCTGTGTCTTAACATTCAACAACAACAACATCTCGGACAATAGCGTCCAATAAACTGAACTGCCACAACACTTATATTTAGCTTCAAACTAATTTCAACCGACAAAAAAACCGAGAGAGAGAAGAAAGAAAAGCACAGTCAAATGACAGCAAAACAGGCAAGAAAAAAGTTGATAACAAAAGACACCACACACACACACACACACACACACACACACACACACACACACACACACACACACACACATGTATATATATATATATATATATATATATATATATATATATATATATATATATATATATATATATATATATATATATATATATATATATATTATTGAATAACACTGGAAAAGTATTACAATTATTGTTTTGTTCTGACAACTTTTGTGTCGTTACCATGTATAACTGCTGAGATAAAGCCGTTAATTACGAACTGTTTCGTCAAGTTTAGTTATGTCACTGTTTACAACCGCTGAAAAATATTGCCACCATGAATCATTCTGCAACGTTTGGCTCAGAAGGCATATCTATTTAATGATAGAATTCCCTTGTTGATGGTTTTGGCAACTTTGGTTTCTGTTACCATTTAAAATTGCCGAGAAAACACGAGCATTAACTGTTCTAACGGGTTTGGACCGGTTAGATCTGGAAATTGATGAGTAAAAGTCGTTAATCACTGTTCTACTAGTTTGAGTTCAATTAGCGCCTGTAATTGCTGAGAAAATGCTAACATTGATATTCATCAAAGACCCTGTTCTATTCCTTCAACTGCACTCAACCCATCTCTCATCCACACCCTGACCCCTTCAACCATACACCCAGTAAATGCAAAGACAGACCTAAGAAAAGAACACCCCTCCCCCCTCCTCCTCCCCCCTCCCCCCCCGAGAGAGAGAGAGAGAGAGAGAGAGAGAGAGAGAGAGAGAGAGAGAGAGAGAGAGAGAGAGAGTCTAAACTGTGACTGTGACACAGTAGGGTGAAGGAGGCTATACATGTTGCCGCCAACAACCCCACACTCAACCGGGACCGGGGCAGACACACCTTGCC
>CM031625.1:26793136-26800636 GCA_018398815.1 Conus ventricosus | reverse complement strand
CACACACACACCACACACACACACACACACACACACACACACACACACACACACTCACACACACGCACAGACACTCACACACACACACACACACACACACACACACACCACACACACACACACACACCACACACACACACACAAGAAATGGAAGATGAAACCAGAAAAGAGAGTTGTTAACACAGCACAAGCAGACACAGACTGATAGGGAAAGAGAACCAGTTACAGCAGCAGCAGCATCCTCATTTTTGCTGCAGACATTAGCGGGACAGAAACGACCCAAGGGATCCAATCTTCTGGCACTTGTCGTGCTTGAAAGGCCCGTTGCCCTTTTGAAGTGATTTCATTCAAATTGCCACGGCCTTTTTTTTTTGTTTTTTTGCTGCTATTGGACACTGTGGTAAGTTAGGGCAAGAAACGGCAGGGATTGTGGGAGTTCACGACTTTGACATCCATAGCCATTCTACCATTCATGCAGCCAGGCCCGTTTCCTGAGAGGTGGCATGCTAAGTATGATAACCACAACCAACATTGACATGGATTGCAGAATTTCTCTCTCTCTCTCTCTCTCCTCTCTCTCTCTCTCTCTCTCTCTCTCTCTCTCTCTCTCTCTCTCTCTCTCTCTCTCTCTCTCTCTCTCTCTCTCTCTCTAACCAAACGATCAAACAACTATAGAGGCATATCTTTATGTGATACAAGCAGCAAGATTTACAGCACTATAATAAACAACCGTCTACAGGAATGGATAGAAGAGCAAAACCTTACAGGTGAACAGCAGGCAGGATTCAAAAAAGGTTATTCCACGATCGATCATATGTTCACGCTGGTAGCATTAATACAAAAACAATTTTGCATGAATCGTAAACTCTATGTAGGTTTATTGATTTTGAGAAAGCTTTTGACTCTATAGAAAGACATTTACTGTGGCCTATTCTTTAAAAAAATGGTATAAAAGGGAAACTTTTTCGATGTATTTAATAGTATGTACATAAATGTCAAAAGTAGAATCCGATCTGGGGATAAGTTAACAGACTATATTAACTGTACACGGGGCGTGAAACAAGGTGATGTAACTAGTCCGGTATTATTTCACTATTCATCAATGAACTGGCATTAGAAGTAATCAGGTGTGGGAGACATGGTGCAAGGTTCACATATGATTATTTTGAATTATTCATTTTGTTATTGGCAGATGATGTAGCTTTATTGTCTGAAACAGTTGTTGGCTTACAAACGCAGTTAAACAGTCTTCATCGCGCAGCATCAGAACTTCATTTGAATGTAAATATGAGCAAAAGCAATATAGTAGTGTTTAGAAAAGGAGGATATTTGGCAGCCAGAGAAAGATGGTATTATAATGGGACCTTAATGCCTGTGGTAAAATATATACAAATATTAGAAATCTATTTTTCCACGAGGCTGAGTTTTACTGCAGCATGCCAGGACCTTTTAAGCAGAGCCAAGAGGGCCCTATTGTGTGTATTGCAAAATTTGTACAATTGAAGAATAATTCTCTTGATCTTTATTTAAAGTTATTTGATGCTCAGATTCAACCGATTGTTCAATATGGTGCCGAGATATGGGGTCTTGAAAATGCAGTGCTTTATCCTGAAAAATTACATATGTTCGCACTTAAAAAGTTCTTAGGAGTTGAAATGAGAACGCCAAATGATCTTATCTATGGGGAGACGAACAGGTATCCTATCTATATAAATTCAGCAGTGCGGTGTATTAGATACTGGTTGAAATAACACGATTAGAAGAGTGCAGGATTACCACGGAAAGCCTATAGAATGTTATTTGAGTTAGATGCACGGAATAAAAGAAATTGGGTCTCAAATATTCGATGCAAATTATATGCGTATGGTTTTGGCTATGTATGGGTGAACCAAGGAGTTGAAGAAATAAGTCTATTTTTGAATCTTTTTAAAGACAGATTGATACTGTGTAGGTGGCAAGAATGGGACTTCCATGTAAATAACAGTGAACGGTTTCAAACATATTAGAACGTTTTGTACTGTAAATGAAGATAAAACCCATCTGAAGTTAAAATTAGATAGGCATTTGAAATTCATACTGACAAGGTTTAGGTTGGGTGTGTCTGAAATTGCGTGTCACTACCATCGTTATTGATCACATACAGAAACAGATTTGATTTGTCCGTTGTGTAGAATTACCAAGGAAGATGAAATTCATTTCCTTTTGTGCTGTCCTACATTAAATGATTTACGAAAACAGTATATACCTTTGAAATTTTATAAGCATCCCAGCCAGTTTCGTTTGACTTTATTGTTGGCGTCAAAAAATGAAAGCATTGTCAGAAATGTATCAATATTCTTGTACAAAGCGTTTAAATTACGATCTGTAGCTATGTCTTAGTATCTTGAAATATATGTGCATGTATGACTGTGTGTATAGTTACTAAGAAAGATGCAAAGTTTTGTCAAGTCTTTCAATTGAAAAGTGTACCCCATCATGAGGGGCAATGGCCTATGCATGATTAAATTATCCGAATCTCTCTCTCTCTCTCTCTCTCTCTCTCTCTCTCTCTCTCTCTCTCTCTCTCTCTCTCTCTCTCTCTCTCTCTGTGTGTGTGTTTGTGTGTGTGTGTGTGTGTGTGTGTGTGTGTGTGTGTGTGTGTGTGTGTGTGTGTGTGTTTGATAATATGCTTTTGTGTATGTGTGTACGACAGTTGGTCATGAGAGTGTTGTGTGACAGTCACTTCAGCGGTTTGGAACTTCCTGAGTCTTCTGTCTTCCTCTATGGACAACAGACTACAAGTATAATTATGATGTCCAATTTCTGTAGGTCCACCCAGGTGTGTTGCTGTGTCCATGACTCTTTTGTTTTAAAGTTACATTTTCAGGACATATTTGTCCCAGTTAGCTTAGCAAGGACATACTGGAAGAATAGGTTATGCCTAAAGTCTTCATCCTTGATTGAACACAGTCTCTCTCTCTCTATCTATCTTCTCTCCTCCCTCTTCTCTCTCTCTCTCTCTTTCGACTGCTCGCTTGACTGCTTGTTTCATCAACCCCCCCCCCCCACGTCCTCCTATCTCTGCTTTGCTTTCACCACAGTCTCTGTCTCTCTCTCTCTCTGTCTCTCTCCCTCCATCTCTCTCTGCCTACCTCTCAACTTCCATGTAATGACCACTCACACTGTAATATACATTAGAATAGATTGTGTGGATACCTTACTGTCTTACAAATAACACAGGAGCCTATATATTCACACACACACGCACACGGCAACACGCACGCACACACACACACACACACACACACCACACACACACACACGCACACGCACGCACGCACGCACGCACGCACGCACGCACGCACGCACGCACGCACACACACACACACACACACACAGAGCGTGACTGCCCGCAAGTGCACATAGTTTTTTTCTCCTTTCTTATTTCCTGATCTGAGTCAGAGGTAACGAAATGCCTCTTCCTGGCGAAAGTTCTGCACACGCAACCAGTGTTCAGTTCCACCAAGCCAAGCGCTTCCGGTCCATACTTTTAGTTGAGCCCACTTCCCCTAATTCCTTGCTGCACTCTGGTCAACGCCTGGCTTCCTTTTCCGGTCCTGAAAAGTGTCTCACGATCAGCAAATGCTCTCTTCTCTCTCTCTCTCTCTAGTAACAAGATGGCGGCGTGCCAACAGCTTCTGTGTGGTGCTCCGTCTTCAGTGGTGGTTTCCAGCCTTCTAGCTTCTTTCGTTGGCCAGAGGGAGTGCGATTGTGAGGTGTCTCATGGTGCATGGAGTGATGGAGACTGAGGGGGGTGATTGACTTGGGCTTCTGGAGAGGCGGAATTGGTCTTTCGTGTGTCAACGGACAGGGCGGGGATCTGTGCTGACACCAGTTGTTCTCATCTCGTTTGCGGTCGTCGTCTGATGTTGCTTCGGCTCTGTAGTGTGTTCTGCGGAGTCTCGGATGACACACACGGTTGTCGGGCAGCGAAACGGGCTGCAGTTCAAGAACGATTAGAACAATCCTCTGAGTCGAGACAGGTCAAAGACGTTTGTTTTCTACGGGGGTGGCTGGACTGGCGTTGTGTTGCCGTCGTAGCACCGCCCGTCTGGCCGATGGAAGATTGTCCCTCATCCCCTTCCGCCGTTGCAGAGACTGCACCATCTCGTGGACCCTGCTGACTGGGCTGCACCTTGTGCAAGAGGGACCTTGTGGTTTGTTATTGCGTACTGTGGCTTTGTTTGCAGTTCTAAATCGGGCGTCTTGTTTATGACGTCTTTTTTGTTCTCTTGACATATGACAGAAAATTACGTCACTTAGTCAACAAAACCCGAGTGTGTCCACGTGTGGGCTTTCTTTTTTTCGACATGCTTGATCAGCTTATGGATTCCCTAGTCTACAGTCAAGACAGAATCATAGATTATTGCAGTTTTTCCTATAATATATGAATTCGTTCAATAAGTAGTCAAGTACTGGAGAAGCAGCAATGGTGGACCTGCTAACGTGGAGGGCCGCTGTAGGCATTTTCCATGGCAGACGGAACGGTAGGTCAAAGGTCATTCGAAATAAGGTGGAGACTTTTGATCTGGATAGCACTGACGCATACAAATCCCAAGCAACTTTGATTGATGTTATCGTCATATTTGTGCTATGTTATATCATCATAGCGTTGATTCACAGTTTCATGAGAAATGTAGCCAAGGTGATGTCCATGGATGGGGTTTTGTTGTTGGAATATGTGAATGTGAAAGGAACTGAGTTTCACACAGCTTTGATGTGTAACAACACTGGTTTGTGTCAGGCCGACATGCACGTACAGATCATTGTTATTACTTTTTGTATCGTGCATTCTGTGTTCTCACTCAGCAGACTCCAACTTAGCGGTGACATTGAGACAAACCCTGGCCCCAATCATGACCGACAAGAAATGTCGCCAGTAGATGGGACGGCAGCGACCACTTTGACGACAGAACATGAAGCCATCTTTAACAGACTTATGCAGGCCATAAAACAACAACTTCAGCAACAAACTTCACTAATAAGAAATGATCTTGGAGAAATTGAAGAGGAACTAGGCCACGTAAAAGTACAATGTGAAGAGATAAACAAAAGATGTGACAAACTGGAAACTGAACACAGGCAATTGAAAGAGACAGTGACTGACGTAACAACTGACATACGACACCTGTTTGCCGCGACACATAACGGAAAGGAAGACGTACATAAATTAACTGAAATGATAAAGGAGGTGAAAGAAAAGGTTGAGAAACTAAAAACAGACACCGACAGATAAGAGTCTTTTTCTAGACGAGATAATCTGCGCTTTTTCGGGATTCCCCAAAAGCAGCCCAGTGAAACGTTTGACACATGTACCAAAGCAGTAGTCGATGTTCTAAACAATACAGACGATCATAGGCGCTGGACAGTAGATGACATTGAACGAGCACACCGGACAGGCTACGCACATGAAGGTCAAACTAGACCAATGATTGTCAAATTTAGAAGGTGGAAAGACAAAATGTCCTTAATTGCGAACAGAGACACTCGGCAGCAACTTCTAGACAAAGGAGTTCGAGTGGCCAACGACCTTACCAGAGCACAGGCCCAGATCGTTGCAGAAGCTAGGAGGGAAGGGAAGAGAGCCTTCTTCAAAAAAGGTCGGTTGGTTATTAGCCCCCAACTCCCAGAACCCCGGTCGTATGCTCAGGTGGTGGGAAGAGAGGATGCATGCAGTGCTCTCACAAGTCCAACGAGTAGTCATGGAATGGCACGTGTGCAAAGCACCACAAATGTGAATCAGCAGGGTGTGTCTGTTTCAAACAAGCAGCAGATCGAGTCCCGTCTAAACAAGACCTCGATGCAGAACGAGCAGGGCGGCGTGAGCGGGTGTTCATCCCCCTCTTCACGTCACGGTACCCGGCCCATCCAGGATCAACAACAGCATGACGGTGGTACCAGCGGTGGACACGACCCTCGCAGTGGAACAGGGGGAGAGCGACACGAGTCAGCCAGGGCCAACCGGGGTTCTCCGTATCCTGTCATTGATGAGCATCGGGATAGCGACGCACGTACACCACGCGGTCGAAACGTGCCAGGCAGACAGGCAGGCATGCAAACGCCTGTAGGAAAGAAATCAAGCAGGTTCACAGGTTCGGGTCGAGGCAAAGGGACATGCGGTGGTGTGAACGACAGGAATATGCGTTCAAGCGCATCAAAAAATGAATAGGACAGGTCCGACCATCCAACTCAGTGGAAGTTTCTTAATTACAATGTCGAGAACTTATATAGTAAGTTACAGGATGCTTTTTTCATGAATTATGTTAATACATTTGATTTTGTTTCTCTCACTGAAACCTTCCTCGACTTGTCATTTGACTATAGCAGTATATTCACTGATTATCTGAAGTTTCCTGTACCAGCCAAAAAGCTATCAGTTCATGGAAGGAAGTCAGGAGGTGTGTTGCTGTTAATAAGGAAGAGTTTGCATAACAAGGTTAAAGAAACAAAGCTTAGTTGTGACAATGCTATTGCAGTAAAACTAGATAAAAGTATATTTAACACTGATAAAGATGTAGTCTTGGTTGCTTGCTATGTGGTCCCAGAAGGAGGCCCGATATACAACGATAAATTGATCAAAGAGGGTGTTCTAATAATGGAAGATGCCTTACTTCAAAAGTTTGAAAAAGAAATGGATACACTTTATTTTATGGTTATGAGAGATTTGAGTGCCAGAACAGGTTGCAAACAAGCTGAAAATGAAATTATGACAAACTATGTGAGCTGTATGGAGAATGTTAATGTGGATGACGACAATTGCATACGTTGCTCTAAAGACACAGTTATCAACAATTTTGGCAAAACATTGCTGGATTTCTGTATCATGTTTGACTTGAGCATTTTAAATGGTTTTTGTGATGGTGATAGTGAGGGCGAGTATACTTTTGTGTCTCCAAACGGATGTAGTGTGATCGATTACGTACTGGTTCACAATGGCTTGTTGTCAAACTTTGATTTACACATTGGTGATTGCATTTATTCATGGCACTTACCAACTGAAGCTATATGGAGAAGTAATTGTTGTAAATTAGAGAAGAGGTATTCCCCAGAACAATGTGAACAAAAAATTGTCTGGGCTGATGAATATGCTGGTATATTCAGAAATGAACTTGAATGTGATGAATTTCTAGACAGCATGCAGAAAGCGTGTCAGTTACTGCAAATTAATGTGAATGAGAGTCTAGATAAATTTGTCAGTGCCTTGTGCGGAGCCGCAGCTTGTATGGTTCGAGTTATTCGCAGAGGCAGCAGAACATACAATGACTGGTTTGATAATGAGTGCGAACGAAAGAAACAGGAAGTTAAAAGGTTATTAAAAAGATTTCAGAGGTGCAAAACAGCCAAGGATAAAAGTAAGAAAAGAGGAGAATACGCTGTATCACGTAAAGAGTATGTTACACTAAGGAAAACGAAGGAACTGGAGTTTAAAGAAAGTAGGTTAAAGAAACTAAAAAATTCAGT
>CM031625.1:26783136-26785636 GCA_018398815.1 Conus ventricosus | reverse complement strand
TAAAGGGGATAGGGAAGAGAGCAGAAAGGCAAACCAACAGAAAGACACACCAACAGAAAGACACACCAACAGAAAGACAAACCAACAGAAAGACACACCAACAGAAAGACACACCAACAGAAAGACACACCAACAGAAAGACACACCAACAGAAAGACACACCAACAGAAAGACAAACCAACAGAAAGACACACCAACAGAAAGACACACCAACAGAAAGACACACCAACAGAAAGACACACCAGCAGAAAGACACACCAACAGAAAGACACACCAACAGAAAGACACACCAACAGAAAGACATACAGATGAAAAAGCAGAAAAAAAAAACCCAAACCGGTAAGAGCAAATTGGCCAACAAGACACGATCTGACAAATAAATTCATCCCAGTCCCCGTCCTGAGCGCAGTTCCATCCAGCTGATTTCCAAACCCAAACTCACTTACCTAGGCATGGAGAGGCAATTCCACAGAGCCGCAGACAGTGCCCCCTTCCTATCGGTCCTTTTCCAGGCCAACGTGGCAAGTGCCGTGGAACATCTTTATGTCCACTTGTGCTTGGTTTAGCAGAAGAGCGCGAGCGCGTGGGAAAAGCATCGAAATTTTTCCCCCTGATTTGCGATAAAACGGCTTGATCATGAGGACCTGGTCATGAATATAGATTGGGCTCCGTCTGGACGTTCCTGTACGACTTAACAAGGACGTAGATGGGACAGGAGCAGTGTCTTCGCCTTTCTCTGGCTGGACGGGGTTTTTTTTTTTCGCGCTGAAGGCACCCACCACTTCTTAGTGATCCGATCGGCTCTGTGTCTGCCCCCTGCTCTCGGGTTGTATGTTTGCCACACACCACTGTTGATAGAGCAACACTGTCAAGTGAGATGTACACACGCGGTTGGTTGTTCGTGGACACGGGTAACGTACAAGCTGCAGCCAATACGTGTCGCTGACCTGAAGACAAGAAGATGGCATACATGGTTGCCTTGCTGATCAGTAGACAAGAAGATGGCATACATGGCTACCTGGCTGATCTGTAGACGATAAGATACATACATGGTTACCTGGTTGGTCAGTAGACAAGAAATGGCATACACCTGGCTGATCAGTAGACAAGAAATGGCATACATGGTTGCCTGGCTGATCAGTAGACAAGAAATGGCATACATGGCTACCTGGCTGATCAGTAGACAGGAAATGGCATACATGGTTACCTGGCTGATCAGTAGACAAGAAGATGGCATACATGGTTACCTGGCTGGTTAGTAGACAAGAAGATGGCATACATGGTTACCTGGCTGATCAGTAGACAGGAAGATGGCATACATGGTTACCTGGCTGATCAATAGACAAGAAGATGGCATACATGGTTACCTAGCTAATCAGTAGACAAGAAGATGGCATACACGGCTACCTGGCTGATCTGTAGACGATAAGAGACATACATGGTTACCTGGTTGGTCAGTAGACAAGAAATGGCATACACCTGGCTGATCAGTAGACAAGAAATGGCATACATGGTTACCTGACTGATCAGTAGACAAGAAATGGCATACATAGTTACCTGACTGATTAGTAGACAAGAAATGGCATAGTAGAAAGAAACTCGTGGAGAGCGTGGCAGCAGAGAGTCCTCAGAAGAGAAGCCCCCTTCAACCAAGTGTTTCGGCCCTTATCTCCTGACACTCTAGGGGGTTGGGCCACACCCGGTTTATGACTCCGGATGTCCCTCTGCTGCCCCTTTTTTCCCCATCTTGGGACGAGCCATGGCTGGGATTCGAACCCATGACCCTCTGGACATGCTCATTTTCCACTTAATGACTCGCGCTTTAACCACTGAGCCACAGGGACACCTGATATTTGTAGGGAAATTAAGCCTTATGAAGTTCACTTCTGTTCCTCCTTGACCAGATCCAGCTTGAACACCTCTCTGCCGCTTCTGCCATTGCTTTCAGGGCTCTGGTTTTTTCCTTCCCTGGAATTAACTGAGCTGTTTCATGAGGCTGTATGCAGACGTTCCTACAAACCCCCTAGCTCCAATTTCTGCAGTGAGGACTTTGACCTGATAGCCTTCTCTCCTCAGGCTGTTTGCCAGATCAGCATACTTTTCAGTCTTGTAGATTTGAGCTGCTTCCATTCTGTTCTCATATGGCACCGTGAGCTCGATCATGATCAGCTGCTTGGTTGACTTAGAGTGGACTACTATGTCTGGTCTCATGCCACTCTTGCTGATGATCTCTGGGTGACTCTTCCATTCTGGGAGGTCTGCAGTGCACTCCTAGTCATCTGCCCCGTCCAGCAGACTCTGCCTACATGTTTCGAGTGGCACTGTTGTTCTTGACCATGATTTGCTGCCTCCTGTCGTGAAGAATGTTGCGGGTGCTTTTGGAATCCTGATTTTCCCTTTTGTGGTGTTGGTACTAGCCCAGACTACTTGTACAATCTCTTTGAGCACTTGGTTGTGCCTCCATGTGTACATTCCTTGAGCCAGGGCTACTTTACATGAG
>CM031625.1:26753136-26780636 GCA_018398815.1 Conus ventricosus | reverse complement strand
CGCGATAGGGAATGTGAGCAGCCTCAAAACAGACACAATAGTTGGCGCTGCAAGACACAATATCAACCAATGCATTAAACAATAAGATATGTTACGTTGGTCCGAGTGCCTGCAAGCATGGACATGTCAAAGCACTTATCCACTCGTGCGCGCACACATACACAAACGCGCGCACGTTCGTGCGTGCTTGTGTGTGTGTGTGTGTGTGGTGTGTGGTGTGTGTGTGTAAATGTGCGCGCGCGCGTGCGCTTGTGCGCATCCGTGCGTGCGTGTGAAGGAGGAAGAGGGCAGGGGTCGGTTCGCCATACTAAAAACGGCAGGCATGCTTAGTACACACACACACACACACGCGCGCGCGCGCGCGCGCACATATACACGCGGGCGCGCACACACAGAGGCATACACATACACATAGTCATACATTCGGAAACACGCTTATACACATATGTAAATGCAAATATACACGGACACATACAAAACCATGCACAAAAATATACACTTAGTTGCACATGCACGCTCAGATATACACACTTCTGTGCAAACGCATGACACATGGATGCCTGAACACACACAAAGAAAACCTTATTTGACACATACACACACACGCACACACACACGAACGCACGCACGCACACACACGCACACACACGCCAGCTGACACAGAGGCAATCTTCAAGACAGATGAACTGGTTCATGTGGGGGCTTTAAATTTGGCGGCACGAGACGCACGTAAAAATTGGCCTAAGCGCTTGTGGGTGTTTGTCGCGTTACGTATTTGCCGTGGGTCCAATCAGCGTTTGCCTTTATGAAACTCAACGACAAAGTAACCAGACCGCGCCATTTTGCAGACATGCAGGCGAGGAGGGGAAAACGGTGAGCGAGTGAGCGATTTTTTTTATTGTGCTTTTTTTGAGGTAGACAGTACATAAATCCACCTGTTCGTTTGTTGTTTTCTACACCAAAGTTTTAGCCACCAAGCCCTTTTAAAAACACGCTTTCAAATAACTGTTTCTTTGCAAGAAACTTTGCCCTCTCGTGAAGTAAAAATGTCGGAAGTTGTTGAAAAATGCTGACTTGCCTGTTTACCAGACATTTCAGTGTGTTTCTAATCAGGAGGATATCCTTTTGTATACCCCTCCTTCTCGTACACAAGGACTTATAGTGACTGCAAGTGTTTGAGGCTGTGTTTCAACCTAACGCGACTAAACACGCTCTTTGTTATGTAAAAGTGCCAGAATGATCATCCTCATGATCGTGGGCACCAAAGGAAAGAAGAAGAAAAATTTACTGGCGTCGTTAGACGGAAGTAAGCGCTGGTGCGGAGGGGAGGGGGGGGGGGGGGGGGGGGGGGGGGGGGGGGGGCACGAAAGATATGTCTCTGATCAAATTCAGTCCGAGTTAAAAAAAAAAAAACATGACAAAGAAATATTTGGAGGGGAGTTAGTGTCGAGAGTAAGGGGCCACTTCATGTTTGTGGGAGGAAAGAAGAAAAAGGGTGACCCGTAAGTAATGTGCGAATAGACTCCTAGAAAAACTGGATCAGATGCTTAAGACTTGCTCGTTTGAGTCTAATCTCTGGTCAGCTCAGGCTGGTAAAATGTCCCCCCTCCCCACCCACACCCCCTTTTTTTCTTATTTCCTTTTTTTTTTCCTTTTGGCAAGTTGGGCCAACGAAGCCTGGTGTTGCGTTGAAGATCATTGCGGTGTCCGCACTTCATTAGGTGGAGGTGTAAACATGTCCTCAAGGCCTCTAGCCCCCCACTCCCCCCCCCCTTCCCCCAAGGCCCCACTCCAGCCCACATGACCTCTTTCCCTCTGATAGTTGGTACAAGCCACTCCTTCAACCCCCCCCCCCCCCCCCCCTGCTTGGTGTCCAACTTAAACTGTTTTTTTTTTTTGTCCCCCAAACGCGGCGCACCCCCCGAGTATGACAGTAATGATCGGTATTTCGATCGATGGTCATTATCGGAAGAAGACCATCGGCTACCAATACATAATGGCTTGATCTTGATAGTTTGGTACTTGCAGTTCAGTCCAGAATCTAATGACCCATCGATAATATTGAGTGTGACCTGATTTTGTGGAGACCTGATCAGTTGACCGTGCATACTGATTATACCTATTTTTTTTTTTATCAAAGGCCTTCATATGTATCCACGACGATATAGCCATAACTCGGGCTTGCGGAATATTCTTTCTCTTCGCTCATTTAATGGATGAAATGGTAAGCGTTAATTATTGAAAGTGATAGTTAAGTTTACTTTAATCGGGAAAAAAAACGCGCACACGTACGGAAACTCTTCAAGTGTTAGAATGAAATGTCAAGCGGACCAGAAGAGGGTTTGAAAGGTAATCCTTTCCAGTCCAGTACACGCACTAAACACCCCAGAAGCCGCACGTAACCCAGCTGTACTCAAATGCATCCCTACCTCCCCCCCCCCCTTTTTTTTGTTTTGTTTTTTGTTTTTACACTTTTTCCTCATTTAGAAATCTCACGTCCGATAAGCCGAAGCTAACGGAATGATACCGCAAATCACCCCCCCCCCCCCCCCCCACCTCTCTCCCTCTTTCTCCAAGGTATGAATTTTGATCAGAAGGGGAGAGAACTGACCGTTTAGGACTCTTTGAGGGGTTGGCATCCGCTATGCCACCGTCCCGTTTAGTCATTATCGCACCAGATCACCACCCCGCTACGTCGCCTCTCTCTCTCTCTCTCTCTTGACACGCACACATTTTCTCTAACCAACCCGCAATGTTGTCGCCCCGTAGTGTAGTCGCCCAGCTACGTCGCCCCTCCCTCCCTCTGGTGGGGGTGGAGCGCCAATAACCGCGTTTGTTGAAAGATTAATTTTATTGCAGAATTTATCATTTTGGATTTGTGATCAGGGACGTATAACTTTGATTTATTGTCATTTTTTCACAATCACGTTTCGAACCCTATTCATAGTTTTAAGTTATATTTCCGATTTCAAAGCATCGTTTGCCACCGTTTATATATGATGCACCACCGTAATTCCTCATTATCTGGGTTTCCACACTTTCCTCTCTCTGTCTCCACTTTCTGTTTCTGTGTCTTTGTCATTTCACTTTCTGATGTCTCATCTTCCGTCCCTCTCTCGGGGGTATTCCCACGCTGCTCATTCCCGCCACCTCATACGCTGATGCATTGTCTGGTCCTTTTGCAGTGCCTGCAGTGGCAGTCTACACTCCCTTTCTGTGGTGTCCTGCAAGGATGGACGATGACGCGCATCCAGTTTGGAGGGCCTGCACGAAGCGGCGCACTCACATGCTACTCCCACTTGGACAGGTGAAGACTTCTATCACTCTGAAACAGACTGTCACGAGTTTGTCACGAGGCCTACGACGTTCGACCCACCTAGGGTGGCGGAATTACTTATTTGTTTATTGTCGTTGCTGTTGTCGTGTATCCGTCCCTTAGGGTGGCTTGTGGGGCAGTTGCACCTTGGTGTGGTTCAGCTCAACTTCGGTTTGCTTTCTCTCTCTCTCTCTCTAATTCCACCGCCCGTGCTATTCATCCTGCAAGTTCACGGGTGGCCGGTACCTTTCTCTCGAACTTTCTGTCTATCGGCCTCTCGCCTGTCTTTTTACCTGTCGCACGTGCTTCGTTTCTTTTAGTTTGAAGTATGCTCACTCTGTGACGCAGCATGGCATGTTGGCCCCCCAGCTTTACTTTTCCCCGCCTTTTTTTGGCCATTTTAGTGAAAGGGCAAAACAAACAAGGCTTTACACTTTTGTAACCCAATTTTTTTGTTGCTTAGTCTGAGCAGGGGCCCATGTAAAAAATTTTGGTGGCTACTTAATTTGGGAAAAAATTAACTTCCCAGAAGTGATGCGTCATTTTTGCACAATTTTGTGTTTGTTGCCCATTTTTCTAATTTTCCCTTTGACCACTTGGTACAAGCTTTTTTGCGGCATCTATGTTATTTTCGAAAAAACCCCAGTCGAGTTTGGTTTTAAAAAGAATTGGGGAAATTCCCCAAATTTCAGTCATTAAATAGTGAAAGATTTTATTACTTTTTTTAATTACAAAAAACTAATTTAAAACCCTACACCCCCAATTTATTGGCCGCCTTCCCCTTGCCGAACGCATTGCTCCCCGACCAGCTATGCACAGATGATTTTTC
Organism: Conus ventricosus; assembly: GCA_018398815.1. Classification (NCBI taxonomy): domain Eukaryota; kingdom Metazoa; phylum Mollusca; class Gastropoda; order Neogastropoda; family Conidae; genus Conus; species Conus ventricosus. The sequence goes on along the minus strand of CM031625.1, from coordinate 26,776,491 downwards.
AGTTCCCCGGGAATTAAAGTGGGTTAGAGGTTTGGGGGGGGAGCGGCCCCTGCAAAAAACTTTCCCTTTTCCCCTCCCCGCTTTCACAGTTTGGTCTCTGCAGCTGTAAACCCCCCCTGCGACTCAAACCAAAAGTAAACTTGCTCTGAACAGCCGGGGGGCCCCCCTTGCTGAGGGGGTTAGCTCTTCCTCGAGGGGAAAGGTCCGGGGGCCCCTGTTTCCAGTCCTGGTTCTTTTTTTTATCGCGGGGTTTTACAGTAAAGTATTTTTAAAATTCCTAAAGTCGGCCGTAGGAGGGGACATAATTTCTTCTGTTTCCGCTTCTTCCCCTCTGTCCTTGGGACGGGCAGGGGTTTGAGAGGTCCTTTGACCCCCCCTCTTCGGGGTCACCCAGGGGTTTAGCTGGTAAAGCTTTCCAGTTTGGGGTTTCTGTTTGTTTTGATTTGTTGTTTTTTAGCCGGTTGTCTTCACTTTTGCGCAATTTTTTTTGTTTTAAAAATTTGGTAAGAAAAATTTTGTGTGGCCCTTTTCTTGGTTAATTCCATCTTTAACCGGCCTTTCTAAATTATTTCCAAATCTTTCCCCTGTTTATGTATCTGGTGATGCGGTATTTCGGTGGGGGGAAGGGAGAAAAACCGGGTTTGATTCGGGGTTTGGGAAACTTGTTTGGGTTTCTCGCTCGTCCCCCCCTGTACATTCGCCGGACTTTTACCCTTCGGCCCCCGTCTGTTTGTGTGTGAAAGGAAAAACGAGTTTTATGTTCCCGGCTTTGGTACGTTTGTTTTTGTCTTTCGGATGCGTGGTTGAAGATTTGGGGGTTATTTTGTAATGTGTTTTTTAAAATGGGGACATTTTATGCCATTAAATTTTTTTTCCCAAATGTGGTGGCATTATTGCGTTTTGTCGCTGTGTTGATTTATTTCCTAAGGAAGGAAAACTTTAAAAGGGTGGTGAGAGAGGGTGTTTTTTTAATTAAATATTTGTTTTTATAACTGTTTTTTTTAATGCAGTCTTTTACCTGCACGTGTGGGAAGATTTGATTCAAGGGGTTTTGTACTGTGTGCTTTTTAATACACTTCCCTGCCCATCATGGAGTGGCTTTTTTAAATTTTTTGACAGCAAGGGTTCAGGCGGTACTGACGGGGGGGTTTTCCCAGTCCCCTTTTTTCTTCCTCCTTTTTTTCTTTTTTTCCCTCCTTTTTCCGACTCCCTCCCAGCTACGCCCCTCCCCCCCCGGGGGGGGCTTCACCTGGAGCACGAACGGGGAGGGTTCCCAAACGTGCGGGGTCGAGGCCACGTTCTGGGGGCCCCCCCGGGAAAGGGGTGGGGGCCACGCGCTGGTCAAAGGCCCACCCCTTGGTGGGCCCGTGGACTGCTAAAGACCCCGGTCTTGATGGCCGGCCTGGCCCCCCGTCCAGGCCTCCGAAAACCAGCTAGCCCCCCCCCCCCCCCCCCCCCCCGGGACACTTCTTCACGGGCCCGCTTGGGAGTCGAGGGTGTCGGCTTTGGGCGACCCCTGCGGGGAACCGCCCGGTCGGGAAACCTTTTCGACAGGGTGCTCCCTGCGGATTTGGGACGGGGGGCAGGGATGGGACGCGCTCCATGGTGTGAAAAAGGATTGATACGGGGAATATTCCTTTATAATTGTGTAATGTCATATGGGCTGGAGTGCTGTAATTGTGATCGTGAAACGTCTTTTTTGGCGAAATATTTTTTTAAAATCGTCCCCTGTTTGTGGGTGGGGGGAGTGCTTGATTGGGGATTGTGATGTTGTGTGCTTTGGGAAAGTGCTTGATCTTGATTGTGCATGTTGTGTGCGTTGGAGTGTTTTTATTGTGATCGGGGAAGGTTTGCGTGTTTTTGGAATGTTTATTTTGCTGGTGTGAAAAATGGGGGGGTTGATCGTTTCTTTTTTGGGTTGGTCCCCTTGCGGAGGGGTGGGGTTTCAGTAAACCCCCTTCACCCCCACCTGGGACCTTCCTGTCAGGGCAGACCTCCGGGGTGGTCGGGGAAAAATTGGGGGGGGCTCTTTCCGGGATGTGAAGGGCTCTGGTTGTCTCTCTCTCGTTTCGCAGGTACCTTTTTTAGTTTTGTCTGTTTTGTATATGTTTAGTCAGTTTGTCGTTTTTGTTCGTGGGTGGTTGGTGGGTGACTGGTAAAGGGAGTCTTTTTGGTGGCCTGGGGGAAACCCCCCGGGCGTGACTCGGGGGTCGGGTGAGCCGGAGGGTCGCCCCCGCTTCCGACCCCTTTCCCCCGGGTACCCCCGGGCAGGCCGGCCGAAAGTCTTGCCCTTTGTTGCCGCTCAGTTTTCCCATTCCTGTTTGTATTTAGCCAATTCTTTTTTTTTTTTTCTCTCCCGGGTTGTTGAGAAAGGGGGGGGGGTGCATCGGACGTTTAGGGGTTTTTTTTTTTTCCTTTTCCCCGGTTCCGTCGCTAGGTTTTTTTTTTTGGGTTTTTTTTCCGGGCCCCAGCCCCACCGCACTTTTTCTCGTGCTTTTTTGAGCGCGGTTTTTGTTCCAGGGTGGGGGCCCCCGGGGACAAGTTTTTTTTTTTTTTTTTTTTTCGGTGAGCCCCACCCCCTTTGGCCTTTTTTTGCTTAGAGCGCGGTGTTGCCAGAGGGGGAGCAGGGGAAAATTGTCCGCCCACGCACCACACACTACAAAAATAACCCCCCCCCTAAATTATTTGTTTTTTTTTTTCCAGTGGAATTTTTTTTTCCCCGGTTTTTGGGGAAAACTTTTGGATTTTTTTGGGTCATGGGGGACTTTCCGGCGAGGTTTGGTTTTGGCGACGCGGGCGTCGAAGAAAAGGGTTTTCAAAAGGTTTCTTTTAGCCCCAAAATTAGTACTGGGTATTTTCGACTACGGTAACTTTACCTATTCCATTGCTGTAGCGGGTACCCCGTGAGTTTTTTTTCCAAACCTCTTCGTTGGGGGGTCTCCCTTCGGGGCCCCCAAAGGGCACTTCCGCTCGGAAGCTTCAGAGTTTTTTGCGAAGAACGTGGGTTTTCTGTTGAGTGCAGGACCGAAACCTTCTCCTCTCCAGGCTTCCCCTCGAAAGGGGGGCATCCCCCAAAAAGGGAAATTCCCTTTTGGGGAAAAGTCGAGCCCCAAAGGGGGAACGGGTCAAAAGGGATCATCCCCCCGGGTTCCGGGAGTGGTAAAACCCCGCTCAGGATATCACTCTGTCCTTCTGTTTCGGGGAAGCGGCAGGTAGGGAAGGGGCAGTCAGGCAGGAAGCTCTCCTTTAGGGAAAAAGAGCGAAAGAGAGGGGGGGGGGGGCCCCCTAGACGGGGTTGCGCAGGAGGGGGACGCGGGACGGGAAATTATGCATGGGGAAAGAGGCAGTCAGGCAGGAAGCTCTCCGTGGGGAAGGCGTAGGGGAGGCCGCTGACAGGAGGCTCTGGCAGGAGGAAAAACTGACAGACAGGGGATTTCCCTTTGGGAAGAGGTTTATGCTGCGAAAGAAAAGAGGCTGCCCGAAAAAGGGGCCCCTTCGAAAGGGAAAAGAAAGCTGCCCAGGTAGGGAGGAGGCTGTTTAAGCGTAGGGAGGAGGTTTGCTAGACAGGGGGTCAGCGTAGGGGGGAGGCTGCTAAAGGTGGGGAGGAGGTGCTAGACAGGGCTCAGCGTGGGGAGGAGGCGGGAAGGCAGGAACCCCTCCTTAGGAAGAATTTAGACAGGTTGGAGGCTCTGCGTAGGGAGGAGAGGGAAACAACTTCTTTCGCGGCCTCCCCCCCTTCTGAAAACCGGGGGGGTTTAAATTAACCGGCGGTTTTTTTGGTTGGGGCCCAAAGTTAAAGCTTCCGGTTCAGACCTAGGGGAGGACATTGATTGTTTTTTAGGCATTTCGAAAAGGGTTTGCTTTTCATCCCCAATTGTTGGGGGAGAAAAAGGGGCAAAGCCCCTTTTTTTCTGGATTTTTCTGGTGCGAAAGGGGAGTGTGTGCTCACCCCAAAAATGAAGGGGGTCTTTTTAGCAGCAGTTGGCTCTGGTAAGCGTTTCCACCTTCCCCCGGGAGATTTACAGGGGAAGTTTAGGTCCATGAAGAAGAATAATGATGGCCCTTCGTGCAGTTTGGTGTTTGGCTGCCCCAAGCGCTAGGGTAGGCTTTCGTTAGCAAATTTGGAGCTGGAGGATTGATCCTCATTTGAACGCTCCCCAAACACTGTGCCCCCAGGTTGAGGACCGGTGGGCGAGGACGGAACCCCCAGGATTTCGCGGCTGCGATTCCACAGTGGGGTTTGTTTGCTGAAGCTCGCGGGGGCTTTGGGATCCCCCAGATACGGAGAGGAACCCCTTTCCACAGGTTTTTAATAACAATAAGGGCCGACAACTGTAGGGGGTAAACAAGGCGGGCCCGTTTGGGGGGATTTCAGCGCCCCCGACTGTTTTTTCTTTGTGGGTTTCGTCCGGGCCCAAAATTGGGGAAAGATTGTCCTAAGCCCCCGGGTTAGTCTTCGGGTGGCCCTTTCCAACGTCCTCGGGGCCCCCAGTTTAACGTGGGTTCCATCCCAGCTTCTGGTTTTTTCAGAGTGCCCAGTGTTTTTCTCTCTTTTGTGGGTTCCCCCTTTGGTGGGACCCCCTCGGGTTTTCGGGAGCATCAACGATCTTTGTGGATAAAATTTTGGGTTTCCCCTGAGGCCCGGGGGGGGCGCTATTTAAATGATGTGTGGGGGGTTGGAGGCGGGTTTTCCTCCACCCGTCCTTCTGTACTTATTTCCCATCTCCACCCCTTTTCTGTGGCAAGTATGGGCCATTTGCGGTTTGGGGCGACCTATGTATTCCCTTCTCATTTGGGAAATTTCTGTCACCTTTGGGGTGACGGCCCCAGTCAGTCCGTGTTACGGATTGCCCCCTACAGGGGGTGGTGGGGGGTCAAACCCACGCCCCCAAAACTAAGAAAAAAAGGGGAAAAGGAAATTTCGTCCCCCTCCCCCAAGCCCCTTTTCTGACGAGGGGTTTTGGCCCCGGGCCGGTTCCCGTACCAAAGGTCCCTTTTTCAGGCCAGGGACTTGGGGTGTCCAACCCCCCTGCGGCCACCCGGGGGTTTGGTCGTCCCCGCTTCCAAAACTGCCCCCATGCCCCGGTGGCTTTAAGCTCCACAGGGGGATCCTTTTTGGGTTTTTTTTCCCAGGCAGAAAAATGTGGCCAAGCAGCTCGGGGGTTCCCCCAAAACCCGGGAGGTCTGCCCCGGGAAAGGGCCCCGATTCCCCCATGGCAGGTCATTATGGGCTCCAGCGGACCTCGAGCGAGTTGGCCGGTTTCCCTTTTGGCCAGGGAAAGAAAATCACAAGGGTTGGGAGTACGCCCCAGTTTGGGGATACCTGCCAAGGACAAAGCCTAAGGGGCGCTTGGGGCGTGTTCCCCTTTTGGGGGGCAGTGCCACTGGGTTTGGGGAAAACCCTTCAGCAAAAGGGTTTGGGGGGCGATGGTGGGGCCCCTTAAACCACCATCCCATCGCGGTCCCGCTACATTCTTGGTTTTGTGGTGGATACGCGACTCGGTATCCCGGGCCGTCCCCCCCTGAGGACTATCGATGCCCCCACGGGTTTTCTGGGGGCTTTCTGGCAGATTTGGGGCGCCCTGGCGGGCCCAAAAAGATCTGTCGGACCAGGGGCCCAGTTTCTTTTCCGATATCATGAAGGAGGTGAACACTCGCTTAAAGTTCATAAAGGGGGACAACGTCGCCCCTTTTTGCGGGAGGCCAAAGGGGCCCTTTTCCCCAGCGTTTTTAAGGGACGTTTTTAAGCAGTGTTGCGTTCCTCTGTGCGAGCAAAACCCCGTGAGTGGGATCGCTTTGTTCTGCTGTACCCGGGGCGCCCACCGGGAGGTTCCGGGAAAGGGATGCGGTTTTTTTCCCCGTTTAACTCCTGTTTTGGCCCCAACCGTACGAGGGGCCCCCCGGGATCCTGGGAAACGTTTTGGGGCCCATGACGATGTGGAAACCGGTGGGTTTAAGGGAAAAAAGGGTTTACCCTGGGGGAAACTGCCCCCAAAACCCCAAACGCTGACACTTGCCAGCCCTTTCTCAGAACACTTGCAAATCGGCCCAAAAACCAAAATTTTTAAAAGGGTTTTTTTGGACCGCCGCAGTGTTGAAGCTGGTTTGGGGGGGTGTGAGGGGTTTTCTTCTCCTTTTCCCCAAAAGAACAAGTTGGAAAATTGCTTGGGGAGGGCCCTTTTGTAGTCGCGTGGGGGGGGTGACTGGGACTATAGGTTTTGCGTGCGGGCAAAGAAACGCCTGTATCATGCCAACCCTTTAAGGCATTTCGTCCCACGAACTCAGTGCCCGGCAGGGGTTCACCCCCGTCGGGTTTTGGAAGGGGGCGAAAGGCACGCCGTGTCGGGGGCTCAGGGCATCCCCCCCCGTTCCTTCGTTGAGGAAGAGTCGTGGCAGGATGTTTGCTTCGGGTTTTAAACCCCTCCCCAGCACAGTTTTTCCAAATGCACGGCTTGTGCCCGGAGGTTTCCCGGACGTACTTACAGATCGGCCCCTGCCAGTACCCCGGGCGAATGTACACTGGCTTTTTACCCCCCAAACCCCGGGTTTGGGGTTTTAAACTTTTCCCCTTTCCTCCCCCTCGGCGGGCTGTTTATCCCAGGGAGGAGGTTTAAGGGCCATGTTGAGGTTGGGGGTCATTGAAAAAGTGCGAGTTTTCCGTACTCATCCCCCCTCCTTTTGGTAAAAAAAGGGAAAGGGTGGCCCCAAAAGAGGTTCTGGCGATTTTCGTCGATGAATAAGGTTTCCGGGTTCGTGCTGAACCTATGCCGGTTGTCGACCAAATCTTCGCTCAGCTTTAGTGGGCCAACTAAATTTTTCCCAAGTTCGATCTGCGAAGGGATACTGGCAGATTCCCTTTCGCAGAGAGGGCAAACCCAAAAAAGGCATTTTACGCGCCCCGGGAAAGGGCAGTTCCAGTGGAACGTGATGCCTTTTGGCCTCAAAACTGCTGGAGCAATTTTCAGTCGCGTTGCGACAGTTTGCTTCTCCCGCTCGATACGCCAGATTTTTAACAATTTCATGGAACGACCTGCTACTCAGCTCGGTGGTTGGGGGCTCGCACGTTTTTGCTCCTCCGTCGTTTGTTTCCCTTTGTCTGCGCGGGGGTTTTAGAAGTCGGCTCGTCCTTCCAAATGTCAGCTTGGTCAGGCGAGATTTCCTTTTGGGGGATCATTTTTCGGCGGGGTTTGAAAGCTCCTGAGGAGGACAAGGGGACCAAAAATTGCAAGTGCCAAAACCTTTCCTTGGTACCAAAAAAGGGGAAATTTTTGGGCTTTCCCCTTTGGGCTTGCGGTTTCTAAACCCAAGTTCATCCATGACTTCGAAAGGTTGCCCTTTCCCCCCCACTGACCTGACCAAAGGGAAAAAACCCGAACGGGGCTATTTGGGATTTAGGTTTTCCAAAGGGTTTTGACGCCTTGGGGAAAAAAGGTTCACTACCCCCCGTCCCGGTCTCCCGATCCTAGTCTCCCCTTTTTTTCCCGCGGACGGGTGCTTTTGCCGGGGGGGGTTTTGGGGGTGTGTTGCTTCAAGCAGGGGAAGGGCCCCCAAACCCCCCTTGCTTTTTGCGAAACAAAAAAAACCCTGACCCCCGAGGCCAGGGGGTACCACACGATTGAAAAAAGAGTGTTTTTGCGTCGTGTGGGGGATCCGGAAGTTTTTCCCACTTGGACGGCCCCTTTAAATTTGTTCTGGAGAGCATCCATCATCCTCTCCAGTACCCGGGGCCGGATCCGGCAGTCAGTCGTTTGACTATGGGTTTTGGGGGTGGAGTGCAAAAAGTCATGCTTCCCTTTCCGTATTCCAAGGGTTTTCCCGTAATTTCGGGGTGCTGATTTCTTAGCCGGGGCTCCGTTTGTTGGCATATTGGAAAAACAGTCCGAGGGCACCCCCCCTCAACCAGGGTTATATCCCCCCTTTTGGTCTCTGTTCAGGTGTAAATTTACAGTTGTTTACTTCGTGAGGTTAAAGGTAGTGAATCACCAATGGTTCGTTTTTTTTCTTTCATGGTTGGAAAGGTTTTTCTTTGGTTTTTTGATAAATTAGTATTTTGTATTTCCTCGGTTGTGATTCTATCGTGGAATGTTTTTTTATTGGTTTTTCGTACTCTGTCGATCACAGGGTTTTGGGTTTGGTCCCTTGTTTGAAGGGTTTCACATGCGCCCGGTTCAAAGGGGCACTTAAATTTTAGGAAACAGATGCTTTTTTGAAAGGGGGGTTTTTTTCACGAAATTTTTTCACGAGGGGAAAGGGCGTTCGACCCCCCCCAGGGTTTTCGGAATTTCTTATTTGTTTATTTTTCGTTGCTGGGCGGGTATCCGTCCTTAGGGTGGCTTGTGGTGCGTTTCCCCCTTGGTTTTGGTTTAGCTCAACTTCGGTTTGTTTTCTCTCTCTTTTTCTCTAAATTCCCGCCGGGGCTTTCATCCTGCCAAATTTTAGGGGGCCCGGAAACCCTTTTTCTGAACTTTCTGTCTATCGGCCCCTTTGCCCGTCTTTTTACCTGTGCCCCCTGCCTTTGTTTCTTTTAGTTTGAAGTATGCTCACTCTGTGGGCGCGCTTTATGTTGGCCGCCTTTTTGAGGGAGGTTAGGGTCTTCACTCGAGCGGGAAAGATGTCTCTGGGGGGGCCTGCTTTTTTTTTTTCCCCCCGGTTTTTACCTTATCGTCGAGAAATACAGTCAGTACTTTCAAATTTCCGCAGCGGCCCCGTTGGGAGGGGGGATCATTTTTTTGTTTCCGCTTCTTCCCTTGTCCTCTTTGAAATGGGGAAAAGGGTTGAGAGAGTCCTTTGACCCCCCTCTTCGGGGGGCACCCAAAGGGTAGTGGTAAGCATCCCTTTCGTGGTCTGTTTTTTTTTTGTTTGTTGTTGTTAGCCCGGTTGTCTTCACTTTGCGCAATTTTCTTTTTTTTTTCGGAAAAAGTAAGAGGAAAAAATTTTTTTTTTGAGCCTTTTCTCTGGTTAAATTCCCCTCTTTACCCCGGCCCCTTCTAAATTAAATTTTTAAAAATTTTTTCTCCCGTTTTTTTGATCTGGTGATGCGGTAGTCGGGGGGAAGGGAAAAGAAAAATGGTGATTCGGGTTGGAAATTGCTTGGTCTCAATTTCCGGGGGGGCCCCCTTTAATTCGCCCGGGCTTTTTTTCCTTCGGCCACCCCTCTGTTTTTTGTGGGCAAGGAGAAAAGGGGTTTTTGTTCCGAGCGTGCGTAGCAAGGGTTTTTCGGGTTTGGTTTCGTGGTTTAAGTTTGTGTTTTTTTTGAAATGTGTTTAAAAAATGTGACAGTTATGCCATTGAATTATTATTTGCAAATGTGGTGGCAGTTTTTAAGCGATAGTCGCTGTGTTGAAATTTTTTTCCTAAAGGGAAAGGAAAAAAGTTAAGCGTGAGTGAGAGAAGGGTGGGAAATAATTTTTAAAAAGTTTTATAACCTGTTGATTTAAAGCGTTTTTACCTTCATCGTGTGGGAAGGGAAAACTTGTTTTAAAGGGGGGAAATGTGTGCGTTTTTAAAACATTCCCCCCGCCCATCATGCGAGGGCTTAAAACTTGACAGCAATGGTCGACGGTACGACGGAGGGTTTCCCGTACCCTTTTCTCCTTCCTTTTCTTTTCCTCCTCTCCCCTTCCCCCCAAACTAAGGCCTCCCCCCCCCCGGGGGCTTCACCCCCGGAGCACGAACTGGATGGTGCCACGTGCTGGGTTTTGAGGCCAGTTCTGGCTGGGCCACGGACGGGGTGGTGCCCCGCGTGGTCAAGGCCCCGGGCCTTTTTTCGGGAGTGGACTGCTTAAAAGGCCCGCCGTTCTTTTATGGCCCGGCCCGGACCCCCGTCCAGGACCTCCCCGTAACAGCTACTCCCCCCCCCCCCCCCCCCCGGGGGCCCCTTCTTCATGCCCGCTTGGGAGTCGAGGGTGTCGGGTTTTGGGCGACTCCCGCGAGAAACCCGCCCGGCTCGGAGCCCTAGTGCGGGGCCGGGTGCTCCCCGCGGACTTACAGGGGCAGGGATGTGGACGCGCTTTCCCTGGGGTGAGAAAGGATTGATACTGGGAATAATTTTTTTTTAATTGTGTATATGTTCCCTATGTGTGGGTGCCCGTTTAAATTTTGATCCCTGTACGTCGTATGGCGAAATTTTTATTTATAAAAAGTGCATGGTTTTGGGTTTTTGGGGGGTGCTTGGGTTTTTGTTGTGAAAAATTTTGTGCGGTTTTGGAAATGCTTGGTGATTGTGCCCTGTTGTGTGCGTTGGATGCTTTTTGTGATCGTGCATGGTGGGGTGTGTTGGAATGTTTATTTTTCTGGTTGAATAAATGGGGTGTTGGATCGTAAACTTTATTGTGTGGTCTCCCTTGGGGGGAGCGTGGGGGTCAGTCATCCCCTTTACTCCCCCCTAGACCGTCCTGTCAGGGGAGACCTCCAGGGGTCGGTCGTGACAATTGTGGGGCTCGTCCGGGATTGAAGGGCTCTGGCTTCCTCTGCTCTCTTCGTTTCGCAGAGTACCCTGTTAGTTTGTCTGTTTTGTATATGTTTAGTCAGTTTGTCCGTGTTTGTTTCGTGGGTGTTGGCTGGGTGACTCTAAAGTGAAGGGATTCTTTATTGGTGGCCTGAGGGAACATCCGGCGTGACTCGGGGGACGAGTGAGACCAGGAGGAGTCGAACCGCTTCCGGGACCTCCTTCCGCCGGTAACTCACGCAGGTACTGCCGAAAGTTCATGCCCTTCGTTGCCGCTCAGTCGTCCTTCCTGTTTTTATTTAGCCATTCTTGTTTTTTTTTCTCTACCGGGTTTGTTGAGTACAGGGGGTGTATCGGACAGATGGGGGGGGGGGTTTCCTCTCTCTCCGGATCCCCCGTCCTGCTAGTTTTTTGTTTTTTTTTTTTTTTCGGCCAGCCCCACCGCACTGTTGCTCGTGCTGTAAGCGCGGTGTTGCCAGAGGGGGGCAGCCGGACAATAGTTTTTGTTTCGTTTTTTTTTTTTCGGTGAGCCCCACCGCACGTTCTCGTGCTGTAGAGGCGCGGTGTTGCCAGAGTGGGAGCAGCGCCGGACTTGTCCGCACACACGCCACACGCACACATAGCACACATATACACATGCCCCCTAAAAATATTTGTTTTTTTTTTCTCTAGTGAATTGTTTTTCCACTGAATTTGGAAAACTGTAGGATATTGTTGTCAGGCGACGTCCGGCGCATGTGTGTGGCGACGCGTGCCGTCGAAGAGAAGGGTAATTCAAAATGATACAGTAGTCCCTACGATTAGTACCAGTACTTCGGACTACGTAACTTCTACCTATTCCAGTGCTGTAGCAGGTAGTCCAGTGAAGTACTTTTACTACTCATCGCTCGTGGTCTCCCTGTCGAGACCCCGACTTGCACGTTCGCTCGGAAGCGTCAGAGCATAGCGAAGCAACTGTGGCTTCTGTTGAGTCGCACGATACCGAAAACTCTCCACTCCAGGCTTCCCGCGTAAGGGGCATGCCCCAGAAGACTTTCCTTATGGAAAGTCGAAGACCCCAAGGGACGGGTCAGACGGATCATCCTCCCGTGTCGGGAGTGGTGAACCCCGCTCAGGATATCACCTCTGGCCTTATGTTTCTGGAGCGACAGCGACGGGAGATGAGGCCCCTACGTAGGGAAGAGCGTAGGGAAGGAGGCCGGCTAACAGGAGGCTCTGCGCAGAGAGGAGACTGACAGACAGGAGATTATGCATATGGAAGAGCGATGCTGCGTAGAAGGAGCCTGCTCAGCGTAGAGATGAGGCTGCTAAACAGGAGCTCAGCGTAGGGAGATGCGCTCAGCGTAGGAAGCGCTGACAGGCAGGAAGCCCTCCGTAGGGAGAACTATACAGATGGAAGGCTCTGCGTAGGAGGAGATGGAACAACTTCTTTCGCGCCTCCGCTGCTGTAAACCAGGGGGTTAATCACCAGGCAGGCGATAGAGTTAAGGCCCAAAGTAAAGCTTCCCGAGTTCAGAGACCTAGTGAGTACATTGATATGTTCTTAGAGCAAATTCGACAAGGTTGCTTGTCCATTACCAATTGTCCTGAGGAACAAAAGCCTATGCACCTTTTTTCTGGATATCTGGTGCTTGCAAGGGAGTGTGTGCCACTCTAAATGAAGGTGCGTCTGTATGCAGACATGCAGTTTGCTCTGCGTAAGCGTTTCCTCCACCTTACCCCAGAGACTACAGGAGGAAGTTAGTCATAAGAAAATAATGGAATGAGACCCTTCGTGCAGTTAGGTGATAGGCTGCGCAAGGAAAAAAAACCCGGGCTAGGTACTGGCGTCCAGATAGCTAATGTGGAGCTGGAGGATCAGATCCTCATTGAACAGCTCACCAACACTGTGTCCCCATAGTTTCTGATCCGATAGGCAGACAGCACCTCAGGATTTCGCGGCTGCGATTCACACAGCTGAAGGTGTTTGCTGAAGCTCGCAGGGCTTATGGCATCGAGCACAGATACGGAGAGGAAGCCCTCCACAGCATTTAGTAGCAATAACCGCCCGCCGACAACTGCTAGTGGGGTGAATAAGGGCAGGCAGTCCACGGGGGGACCCAGCAACCTCGATTTTTGTTTATTTTGTGGGTCGCCTGGCCCACATCAGGAAAAGATTGCACAAGAGCGCGGACGTCATGGGGCTAGTCCTCGTTCCAGCATCCTCGTGCCTCGCTAACGGGGTTCCATCCCAGCTTCTGGTGATTCAGAGTGCCCAGTGTTTCTCTCTGTTGTTGGTTTCCTCCTTGGTCGACACCATCAGGTATTCGGGAGCATCAACCGCCTTTGTTGATAAGGATTTGTTTTCCCTCTGAGGCCCGGCGGGGCCGCTAGTTTTATAATTTTGTGCGTTGAGGCTGTTTTACCTCCACCCCAGTCCTTCTGTATTTATTCCTAATCTCCACTCCCCCTACTTCTGTGCGAAGTATGGGCCATCGCGTGCAGCGACCTCTGTATTCCCTATCATAGGGATACTGTCACCTTCGCAACGGACGCAGTTCAGTCCGTGACTACGATTTGCCCGTACAGGCGTGTGTGGGATCACCACACGCGCCAAAGCAGAGAAGTCAGGAACAGGAATTACGTCCCGTTCTCATCCGATCTCTGACGAGGTCTGGCAAGGGCCGATCCTGCTAGCATTAGCCGTCTTCAAGGCCAGGGACTTGGATTTCAACGCCAACGACAACTGTAGGTCAATCAACTGCTCAGTCTGGGGCCGACACGCCAAGCGAGCTTCAAGCTCCACAAGTGGAATCCTCTTTAGGGTTTTTCACTCGGGCAACGTGTGGCCAAGCAACTAGTCGTCCCCCCAAGCTGAGGGAAATCTGTTCTCCCAGGCCCCATGGATTCACCTAGGCAGGTTCTTATGGGCTCAAACGGACTCTCGAGCAAAGTAGACCAGGTTTTCTTCTAGCCGGGATGAACTCACCAGTTAGGGCAGTAGCTGCCGGCAGATTGGCGATTACCTGTCCAACGGACAACGCCTAAAGGACGCTTGAGGCGTTTCCCGCTGGGAATTTTTTCCAAGTGCCACTGGTTGGTGGATTCATTCAGCAAGGTTGGGGTTGGACCTGTGGGACCCCATTAATCCACCATCCGATCGCGGTCACCGCGATTAAAAACACTTCGGTAGTGGTAGAATTTTCTGCGAGTCTATACCCAGAGGCTGTCCCGCTTAGGACTATCGATGCCCCTACTGTTGTCTACATCCTCAGGCAGATTTGGACGCGCACTGGCGTGCCCAAGAAGAAGTACGGCCGGAGTTTGTACTGGAGACGATCCATCATCCTCTCCAGTGCCTGGACCGATCCGCCAGTCATCGTCGACTCATAATTAGGCAGGGGAACTGCAGAGTCATGCGTTTCACTTTCCCTTCATATCAAGGGTTCCTGTAATACGGATGGCTGACTATCTTTACCGAGCTTCCGTAGTTAGCATATTGAAAATCAGTCATAGGTACAATTCCTCCTCAACCAGGGTTATATCCCATTTTGGTCTCTGTATCAGGTGTATGACAGTTTTGTCACTTCAGTGAGGTTACGGTACTAATCACCAATGTTCGATTGTCGCTACAATGGTGGAAGGTTTGCTTAGTGTTTGATAAATGTAGTATAATGATTTCCCGTGATTCTATCGTGGAATGTTTGTATTGGGATTCATCGTACTCTGTCGAACACAGAGAGTTGGGTTCGGTCCCCATTGTTGTGAAGTTAGCACATGCGGACAATGTTCAAAGGAGCCCGTAATCTCAGAGAAACAGATCTTTTAGAAGGGGGGTATTGTGCACGAGTTGTCACAGAGCCTACAACGTTCGACCCGCCTAGGGTGGCCGGAATTACTTATTGTTATTGTCGTTGCTGTTTCGTGTACTCCGTCCCTGTAGGGTGCTGTGGTGCAGTTGCACCTGGTGTGGTTCAGCTCAACTTTCGTTGCTTTCTCTCTCCTCTCTCATCTATTCCACCGCCCGTGCTATTCATCCTGCAAGTCACGGGTGGCCGGGACCTTTCTCTCGAACTTCTGTCTATCGCCTCTCGCCTGTCTTTTTACCTGTCGCACTGTGCTTCGTTTCTTTTAGTTTGAATATGCTCACACGGACGCACATGCTTGTGGCCTGCCATTGCGGAGGGAGGTTAGCTCTTCACTCGAGCGGAAGATGTCTCTGGGGCGCCTGCCTCCCAGTCCTGTTCTTTACCTATCGTCGAGAGTACAGCAACTTTCAATTCCAGCAGTCGCTGTAGGAGAGGACATCATTTTTCTGTTCCGCACTTCGCCTCTGTCCTCTCGACTGACAGAGGTAGGAGAGAGTCCCTTTGACCCGCCACTTCGGGTCACCCCGGGTGCTGGTAAGCATCAGTTTCCGTGTCTGTTTTGTTTGGATTTTGTTGTTGTTAAGGCCGCTTAGTCGTTCACTTTTGCGCACTTTTCTTTTGTTTTCGAAATTGTAAAGGAATATTGTGTGAGACCTTTTCTCTGTTAATTCAAATCTTTAAAAACCTGGCCCATTCTAAATTATTCCAAAATTCTTTCTCCGCCTGTTTATGTATCGGGTGATGCGGTAGTCGGTGGGAAGGGAGAGAACCTGGTGATTCAGGGTTGGCAACTTCTTGTCCTCGCCTCGTCCGCCCCGTCACATGCCCGAGACTTTTATCCTTCCGGCCACCCGTCTGTTTTGTGAGTGCAAGGAGAACGAGTTTTATGTTCACGAGCGTGCGTACGCATGATTTGTCGTTTCGGATGCGTGTTGGAGATTTGTGTTTTCTTTTGAAATGTGTTATAAAAATGTGACAATTATGCCATTGAATTTACTATTTGCAAATGTGGTGGCAGTTATTAACTTATGGTCCGCTGTGTTGATTTATTTTTCCTAGGAAGGAAACGTTAAGCGGAGGGAGAGAAGGGTGAAGATAATTCAAATTTGTTTTATAACCTGTTGATTTAATGCAGTCCTTTTTACCTGCATCGTGTGAGTAGACTTGATCAATGGCTGTACTGTTGTGCGTTAAGACCACTTCCCCTCGCCCCATCATGCGAGTGGCTGAATAAACTTGACAGCAATGGTCAGACGGGTACTGACGCAGGGTTCCATTACCCTCATCCTTCCTCCTCCTTCTTCTTTTTCAATCCTCTCCGACTCTCCTCCCAGCTACGTACCTCCCCCTCCCGGGGCTTTCCACGCTGAAGCACGACTGCTGGTGCCACACGAGCTGGTCGAGCACGTTCTGGCTGAGACCACGGACGAGA
Organism: Conus ventricosus; assembly: GCA_018398815.1. Taxonomy (NCBI): domain Eukaryota; kingdom Metazoa; phylum Mollusca; class Gastropoda; order Neogastropoda; family Conidae; genus Conus; species Conus ventricosus. Next base: position 26,760,764 of record CM031625.1, on the reverse strand, counting down.
TGGGGCCACGCGCTGGTCGAGGCCACGCCTTGGTCCGGGACCTGGACCTGCTAGGGAGCCCGCCGTCTCGACTGGCCGGCCGGACCCCCGTCTCAGGGACCTCCAGCAACAGCTACGTCCCCCCCACCCCCCCCGGACAAACGCTCTTCACGCCCGCTTGGGAGTCGAGGGTGTCGGCTTTGGCGACTCCCTGCGAGAACCAACCGCGGCTCGGAGCACCTAGTGCGACATGGTGCTCCCGCGGACTTGACAGGGGCAGGGAGTGGACGCACTCCGTGGTGTGAGAAAGGGTCAAAACTGGAAAATAGTTCTTTATAATTGTGTACATGTCCATATTTGCTGGAATGCTGTAATTGTGAATGTGTACGTCGTATGGTTGAAATATTATTTATCATCCGTCATTTGTGGGTGTGGGAGTGCTTGATTGCGATTGTGCATGCTGTGTGCGTTTGGAGGGCTTATCGAGATTGTGCATGCTGTGTCGCGTTGTTGTGCTTGATCATGATTGTGCATGTTGTGGTGCGTTGGAGTGCTTTATTGTGATCGGCATGGTGCGTGTGTTGGAATGTTTATTTTGCTGGTGTGACTAAATGGGGTGTTGTATCGTAATCTTATTGTGTGGTCTCTTGCGGAGCGTGTGGAGGTCAGTTCACTCCCCTCACTCCCTACTAGACCGATCCTGTCCAGAGCAACCTCCGAGGGGTCGTCGTGACAATTGGGGGGCCCGTCCCGGGATGTTGAAGGCTCTGGCTGTCTCTCTCTCGTTTCGCAGAGTACCTGTTTAGTTTTGTCTGTTTGTATATGTTTTAGTCAGTTTGTCGTGTTTGTTCGTGGTGTTGGCAGGGTGACCTAAAGTGAAGGGAGTCGGGGGGGGTCCTGAGGGAACTTCCGGCGTGACTCGGGTCGAGTGAGACAGGAGGAGTCGACCGCTTTCCGGAACTCCGTCCGCGGGTACCTCACTCAGGTACGGCACGTAAGTCTTGCCCTTCTGTTGCCGCCCATCTTCCATTCCCTGTTTTGTATTTAGCCAATTTCTTGTTTTTTTTTTCTCACCACCGGTGTTGAGTAACAGGGGGTGATCGGACGCTAGTGTTTTTTTTTTTTACCTCTCTCCCGGATCCCGCTGCTAGTTTTTTTGTTTTTTTTTTTTTTTTTCGGCCAGCCCCACCCGCACTGTTGCTCGTGCTGTAGAGCGCCGGTGTTGCCAGAGTTGGGGCAGCCGGACATAGTTTTTGTTTCGGTTTTTTTTTTCGGTGGGGAGCCCCACCGCACTGTTCCGTGCTGTAGAGCGCGGTGTTTGCCTAGAGTGGGAGCAGCCGAACTTGTCCGCGGACACACAGCACATAGACGCACACATACAACACATATACACATGCCCTAAAATAATTTGTTTTTTTTTCTCTAGTGGAATTGTTTTTCCCCTGTAATTTTGAAAACTGTAGGATATGTTGTGCATGGCGACGTCCCGGCGCTGGTGGTGTGGCGACGCGTGCGTCGCTAAGAAGAAGGGTATTCAAAATGTTACTGTAGTCCCAACTATTAGTACCAGTATTCGTCTACGGTAACTTCTTACCTATTTCCCAGTGCTTGTTAGCAGGTATCATTGAGACTTTTAACTACATCTTCGCTGGGGGGTCTCCCTGTCCGAGACCCTACTGGCCCTTACCGCTCGAAGCGCAGAGTATAGCGAAGCAACTGTGGGCTTCTGTTGAGTCCGCAGAGACCGAAACCTGTGCTCTCTCCAGGCTTCCCCTCGTAAGGGGTCATGCCCCAGAAGACTTTCCTTATGGGAAAGTCGAGACCCAAGGGACGGGTCAGATCGGATCATCCTCCCGATCGAGTGTGAACCCGCCAGATATCACCTCTGTCCATTATGTTTCTGGAGCGACAGCGACGGAGGATGAGGCCCAACGTAGGGAAGATCGTAGGGAAGAGGCCGGCTAGACAGGAGGCTCCTGCGCAGAAGAGGAGACGGACAGACAGGAGATTATGCATAGGGAAGAGGCTATGCTTGGCGTAGAGAGGAGGCTGCTCAGCGTAGAGAGGAGGCTGCTAACAGGAGGCTCAGCGTCAGGAGGAGGCTGCTCAGCGTAGGGAAAGGCTGACAGGCAGGAAGCCCTCCCGTAGGAAGAACTAGACAGGATGAGGCTCTGCGTAGGGGGAGATGGAACAACTTCTATCGCGGCCATCCCGCTTCTAGTAAACCCAGGGGGTTAATCAGCAGGCAGGCGATAGAGTAAGAGGCCCAAAGTTAAAGCCTCCAAGTTCATACCTAGTGATGGACATTGATATGTTCTTAGAGCATTTCGACAAGGTTGCTTGTGCATACCAATTGTCTGAGAGGAACAAAAGCTATGCACCTTTTTCCTGGATTAATCTGGTGCTGCAGGGAGTGTGTGCCCCCCCTCACTTCGAATGAAGGTGCGTCTATGCATACATGCAGTTTGGCTCTGCGTACGCGTTTCCACCCTTACCCCAGAACCTACAGGAGGAGAGTTTAGGTCCATGAAGAAGAATAATGATGATGACCTTCGTGCAGTTTGTGATAGCTGCGCAAGACGCTAGGGTACTGACGTCCAGTTAAAGCTAAGTTGGAGCTGAGGTTCCTGATCCTCATTGAACAGCTCACCAACACTGGGTCCCCAGAGTTGAGGATCTCGGATAGGCGAGACAGCAAACCTCAGATTCGCGGCTGCGATTCACACAGCTGAGGTGTTTGCTGAAGACTCGCAGGGCTATGGCATCGCTCCAATACGGAGAGGAAGCCCCACGCATTTAGTACAATAAGGCGCCCGACATCTGCTAGTTGGGTGAATAAGGCAGCAGTCCATCGGGGTCCATCAGGCACTCGATTTTGTTTTCTTGTGGTCGTCCTGGCCACATCAGGAAAGATTGCCCTAGAGCCCTGTAGTCATGGCCAGTCCTTTCCCGCATCCTCGTGCCTCGGCTAACGTGGGTTCCATCCCAGCTTCTGGTGATTCAGAGTGCGCAGTGTTTCTCTCGTGTTGGTTCCTCCATGGACGACACCATCATGGATTCGGGAGCATCACGCTCTTTGTTGATAAGGACTTTGGTTTCCCCTTGAGGCCCGGCGGGGCGCTAGTTATGATTTGTGCCGGTTGGCGGCTGGTTTTACCCTCCAACCCGTCCGTCTGTACTATTCTATCTCCACCCCCTACTTCTGTGGCGAAGTATGGGCCATCGCGGTGCAGCGACCTCTGTATTCCCTTTATCATAGGGAATACAGTCACCTCGCAGACGGAGCGGCAGTCGTCCGTGTCCTACGATTTGCCCGTATACAGGCGTGTGTGGGGAGTCACCACACGCGCCAAAGAAGCTGAGAAGCAGGAAACAGAATTTAGTCCCGTTCTTCAGCCGATCTCTGACGAGGTTCTGGACAAGGGCCGAACCTGCTAGCATTATCCGTCTTCAGCCAGGACTTGATGTCCAGAACGCCAACGACAACTGTAGGTCTCGCTGCTCAGTCTGCCCGACAACGTCCAAAGGTGAGCCTTCAAGCTCAACAAGGGGATCCTCTTTAGGTTTTCACTCGGGCAGATCGTGTGGCCAAGCAGCTATCGTCCCCCAAAGCTTGAGGGAATCTGTTCTCCGCCGGCCCCATGATTCACCTATGGCAGGTCATATGGGGGGGGGGGGCACCCCCACAAAGCGGACTCTACGCGCAAGAAAGACAGATTTCTTCTGGCCGGGATGACATCACAGGTTTAAGGCAGTACTGCCGCAGTTGCGATACCTGCCAAACGAACGAACCCTAAGGACTCTTGAGGCGTGTTCCCCTGGGATCAGTGCCACTGTTGGGATGCAATTCAGCAAGGTGGGGTTGACCTGGAGACCCGATTAATCCATCCATCCGAACGCGTCACCGCTACACTTCGGTAGTGGTAGAATAGCGCGTCGATACCCCGAGCTGTCCCGCTTAGTACTATCGATGCCCTACTTTTTCTAAATCTCTCAGGCAGATTTTGGACGCGCACTGGCGTGCCCAAGAAGAAGTAACGGCCGGAAGTTTGTACTGGAGAGCGATCACATCCTCTCCATGCCTGGATCGGATCCGCCATCATTCGTCGACTCATAATTAGGCAGTGGAACCTGCAGAGTCATGCGTTCACTTTCCGTCATATCAAGGTTCCTGTAATACGGAAGCTGACTATCTTAGCCGAGCTCCGAGTTAGCATATGGAAATCATCAGAGGGACACTTCCCCCCTCCAACATGGTTTATATCCCTTTTTGTCCTGTATCAGGTGTAGTGACAGTATGGTCACTTCAGTGAGGTTTGACGGTAAGAATCACCATGGTTCGGATTGTCCGCTTCCATGGTTGGAAGGTTTGCTTAGTTGTTTTGATAAGTGAAGTATTAATGTATACCCCGTGTATCTATCGTGGAATGTTGTATTGGAATTCATCGTACTCTGTCGATTCAACAGAGGAGTTGGTTCGGTCCCCATTGTTGTGAAGTTGCACATGCGACAAGGATGCAAAAGGAGCACTGTATCTCAAGAAACATATGCTTTTAGAAGGTGGGTTTTGTCACGAGTTTTGTCAGAGGCCTACGACGTTTCGACCCACCTAGGGTGGCGGAATTACTGATTGTTTAATTGTCGTTGCTGTTGTCGTGTATCCGTCCCTAGGGTGGCTTGTGTGCGTTTGCACCTTTGGTGTGGTTCGCTCAACTTCGGTTTTGCTTTCTCTCACACTCCTCACTAATTCCACCGCCCGTGCTATTCATCCTGCAAGTTCACGTGCGGTAACTTCTCTCGAAACTTTCTGTCTATCGCCTCTCGCCTGTTCTTTTTACCTGTCGCACGTGCTTCGTTTCTTTTAGTTTGAAATGCTCACTCGTGACGCAGCATGGCATGTTGCCGCCATTGCTGAGGAGTTAGCTCTTCACTCGAGCGGAAGATGTCTCTGGGGCGCCTGCTCCAGTCCTGTTCTTTTACCTTATCGGTCGGAGTACGTCAGTACTTTCAATCCTGCAGTCGCGGCCTGGAGGAGAGTACATCATTTTCTTCTGTTTCCGCATCTTCGCCTCTGTCCTCCTCGACTGGACAGAAGGTATAGAGAGTCCTTTGACCCGCCTCTTCGGGGTCACCCACGGTACTGGTAAGCATCAGTTTCTGGTCTGTTTGTTTTTGATTTGTTGTTGGTTAGCCGGCTTAGTCTTCAACTTTTGCGCAATTTTCTTTTGTTTTCGAAATTGTAAGATGGAATATTGTGTGGAGAAACCTTTTCTCTGGTTAATTCAATCTTTAACTGGCATTCTAAATTTATTTCCAAAATACTTACTCCTGTTTATGTATCTTGGTGATGCGGTAGTCGGTGGGAAGGGAGAGAACCTGGTGATCAGGTGGAACTTGCTTGGTCTCGCTCGTCGCCCCTTCAACATTCGCCGGCTTTAATCCTTCGGCCACCGTCTGTTGTGTGTGCAAGGAGAACGAGTTTAAGTTTCACGAGCGTGCGTACGCATGATTTGTCGTTCGGTGCGTGGTTGGAAGATTTTGTGTTATTTTGAAATGTGTTTTAAAAATGTGACAATTATGCCATTGAATTACTATTTGCAAATGTGGTGGCAGTTTATTAAGCGATGGTCCGCTGTGATGATTTATTTCCTAAGGAAGGAAAACGTTAAGGCGTGAGTGAGAGAAGGGTGAAGATAATTCAAATTTGTTTTATAACTTTATTTAATGCAGTCTTTACCTGCATCGTGTGAGAAGACTTGATTCATGGGTGTACTGTGCGTTTAATACACTTCCCCTCCGCCCATCATGCGAGTGGCTGGATAAGACTTGACAGCAATGTCAGAACGGTACTGAACGGCAGGGTTCCAGTACCCTTCTTCTTCCCTCCTTCCTCTTCTTTTCCTCCTCCTCTCCGACTCTCTTCCAGCTACGACGTCCTCCCCCCTCCCGGTGCTCACCTGAGCACGAACAGATGGCCACGTGCTGGTCGAGCCACGTTCTGGGCTGATACCACGGACGAGATGGTGCCACCTGCCTGGTCGAGGCCACGCCTTGGTCGGGAACAGAGGGACTGCTTAAAGGGGAAGCCCGCCTCTCGACTGGCCGCCTGGACCACCGTCCAGACCTCCAGTAACAGCTACGACGTCCCCCCCCCCCCTCCCCCCGGGACACGCTCTTCACTGCCCGCTTGGAGTCGAGGGTGTCGGCTTTGGGCGACTCCCTGCTAGAACCACCCGGCTCGGAGCACCTAGTGCGACAAGGTGCTCCCTGCGGACTTGACAGGGGCAGGGATGTGGACGCACCTCCGTGGTGTTAGAAAGGGTCAATACTGAAATATTTCTTTATAATTGTGTACATGTCATATGTGCTGGAATGCTGTAATTGTGATTGTTTAGCGTCGTTGGTGAAATATTTATTTATAATCGAGCAGTTGTGGGTGTGGAGTGCTTGATTGCGATGAGCATGGTTGTGCGTTGGAGTGCTTGATCGTGAGAGTGGCATGTTGGTGAGCGTTGGAGTGCTTGATCGTGATTGTGCTTGTTGTGTGAGTTGGAGTGCTTTATTGTGATCGTGCATGGTGCGTGTGTGGGAATGTTTATTTTGCTGGTGTGAAATAAATGGGTGTTGGATCGTAATCTTATTGTTGTCCTCTTGCGGAGCGGTGAGGTCAGTCACTCCCTTCACTCCACCTAGACCGATCCTGTCAGGGCAGACCTCCCAGGGGTCGGTCGGACAACTGGATTAGATTAAATTCTATTATAAAAACTAATGGAGCAGTTAAAACCTTATGACAAAAACCCCTCCTAGTTCATTAATTTGTGGAGACAAAACTGGTGTGGAAAAACAATATTTTTATCCTCGACCCTGTTACAAACATTGTTTATCGTGATAATATATCATATTGAGATTTCTGTCTGCCGCAACACTTAAATGGAACAAAGCATATATGATAGAAGGTATATATGAACTGCTGAATAACATATTTTTCGTTAATCCCATCAATAAACTAAGTGAATGTTAGAAATCGATTTTTTATATTGTTTGAGGTAACGCAGACGCTATTTATTATAGATGACTGTTCAGCAGAAAGAGACATAGTTAAAAAAAGAAAAACGTTTCAAAACTAGCCTTAGTGGAAGACATGCTGGGATAATGTGTGGATTTTATGCCAAAAATATTAACTCAGTTTTAAAAGCTTAGAGAACATTAAAGACAGTGTTTTTTCACATGAAAGACAGAGATGCATTGATGAATGTTTGCATGAAAATGATGTTATTGAAAATGATCAGGAGAAAACTAGGATTAAGCAAAACTAAAAATCTGAAAAGTTTAGTAAATTATGTATTAAAAAACGGATAATCCTACACAGTATGTTTTTTTGTAGGTCGTGATTTTTTGGTTATTGAAAGAGAAATGTGTGATGGATTATCATTTTTAATTGCAATGTTTTAAATCCTTACTTTCAGAGAACAGAGAAATGTCTGTCTAAATTCGTCCCTCCCGCCTGAAACTAGTTTTAACAAGTTTATAAGCGTGAGTTAGAACAGACATTTCTCTGTTCCTCTAACAACATGTTCAGGAACACACCTATATTCTCATTTTAAATTTTATACGATCGATTATCAGGTTTTGAAGAAATCACTGATGTC
>CM031625.1:26713553-26751856 GCA_018398815.1 Conus ventricosus | reverse complement strand
ATGACTCGTTGATGCCTTTTGTCTCTCTCTCTCTCTCTCTCTCTCTCTCTCCCTCTCCCTCCCTCTCTCTCTTTCTCTTTCTCACTTACACACACACACTCTCTCTCCCTCTCTCTCTCTCTCGCACACACACAGGCGCGCACGCACACACACACACGCCCCAACACGCGCGCGCACACACACACACACACACACACACACACACACATACAATTACACACATGCACGTTAATCGATATTCACACACACACACACACACACGCACACACACACACACACACACACACACACACACACATGTCTCCTATATATGATGCAAGGCCAATGGCGCAGTCAGATGGTATTAAAATTAATACGCCTATTGACTCGTGTATGCCTTGTTACACACACGCACGCACACAAGGCCAATGACGTAGTCAGACGGTATTAAATACGCCTAATGACTAGTGAATGCCTTCTGTCTGTCCTCTCTCTCTCTCTCTCTCTCTCTCTCTCTCTGTCTCTGTCTCTCTCGCACACACACGCACACATGACACACACACACCACACACACAGACCACACATACAGACCACACACACACACCACACACACCACACACACACACACACACACACACACACACACACACACAGAGGCTAGTGGTATAGTTAGATGGTATTAGATACGCCTAATGACTCGTCAGTGCCAAGTTTACACACTCACTCGCTCACACAGACATGGATACACACCCACACCGACACACGTACGCACGCACGCGCACCTGCCTCCACACCCAACAAAGCCAATGGCGAGTCGGATGGTATGGTAATACCAGTCATGTGCCCCCTCTCCCACTCACTGGTCTGCTACAACCCTCACACTCGCCAGGATTTCTTGGTCTCTTTATAAGGTATGGTGTCGCTTTCCAGCCCCCCCTCCCTCCCTCTCCAATGTTTTTGTGTCCTCTTTTTAGGCAAAAGGTCTTCCGACTCGTATCCTGCCTGCATAAGGTTTAGTGTCTTCGCCTCCTCCCTTCCTCTCCTCCCTTCCTCTCCTCCCTTCCTCTAGCTTTCATGTCGTCTGTCAATGAAGTGTAATGCTCCCCCCCCCCCTTCCCACACGGCTTTTGTGTCCTCTTTCTATGAAGTGCAATGCCCTCCCCCCCCCCCCCTTTCCCACACGGCTTTTGTGTCGTCTTTCTATGAAGTGTAATGCCCCCCCCCCCCCTTTCCCACACGGCTTTTGTGTCGTCTTTCTATGAAGTGTAATGCCCCCCCCCCCCCCCCCCTTTCCCACACGGCTTTTGTGTCGTCTTTCTATGAAGTGTAATGCCCCCCCCCCCTTTCCCACACGGCTTTTGTGTCCTCTTTCTATGAAGTGTAATGCCCCCCCCCCCCCCCCCTTTCCTACACGGCTTTTGTGTCCTCTTTCTATGAAGTGTAATGCTCCCCCCCTTTCCAACACGGCTTTTGTGTCCTCTATCTATGAAGTGTAATGCCCCCCCCCCCCTTTCCTAAACGGCTTTTGTGTCCTCTTTCTATGAAGTGTAATGCCCCCCCCCCCCCCCCCCCCCCTTTCCTACACGGCTTTTGTGTCCTCTTTCTATGAAGTGTAATGCTCCCCCCCTTTCCTACACGGCTTTTGTGTCTTTCTATGAAGTGCAATGCCCTCCCCCATCCTTTCCAACACGGCTTTTGTGTCCTCTTTCTATGAAGTGTAATGCCCTCCCCCCTCCTTTCCTACACGGCTTTTGTGTCCTCTTTCTATGAAGTGTAATGCCCCCCCCCCCCCTTTGCTACACGGCTTTTGTGTCCTCTTTCTATGAAGTGCAGTGCCCTCCCCCCTCCCATATGGCTTTTGTGTCTTTCTATGAAGTGTAACATCCACACACCCCTTCCCACACGACGTTTGTGTCCTCTTTCTATGAAGTGCAATGCCCCCCCCCCCCCCTCCCATGTGGCTTTTGTGTCTTTCTATGAAGTGTAATACTCCCCCCCCCCTTCCCATACGACGTTTGTGTCCTCTTTCTATGAAGTGCAATGCCCTCCCCCCTCCCATATGGCTTTTGTGTCTTTCTATGAAGTGTAATACACCCTCCGCCCCCCTCCCATATGGCTTTTGTGTCTTTCTATGAAGTGTAACACCCCCCCACCCCCCCCGCCCTTCTCATACGGCTTTTGTGTCCTCTTTCCATGAAATGTAATGCCCCCTCCCATTCCCACATGGCTTTTGTGTCCTCTTTCTGTGAATTGTAATGCCCTCCCCCCATCCACACGGCTTTTGTGTCCTTTTTGTGAAGTTTAATGCCCCCCCCCCCCCCCCCCCCCCCGCTCCCACACGGCTTTTGTATTCTCTTTCTACGAGGCATGGTTTTCATATCCATCCCGCGCAGGGTTTGACATCTTCCTCTTATTAAGATTGGTGTTTGCTTTTCGTGTTCTCTGGTTGGTTCTGTGTCTCTTCCCCACCCTCACAGGTTTTGTATCCTCTTTCTGTAAAGCTCGGAGTCTTTTTCGCCCCCTTCACCCTCCCCTACAAGGATCGGTGTCGACCCCCTTCTGCCCCCCCCCCCCCCTTTACATAGTTTCATGTCCCTTTTCTATAAGGTTAAGAGCCTCCCCACTCACTAACCAACCCCACCACCAGGTTTTGAGACCTTCCTACAAAGGTTCTGTTGGCCATCCTCTTCCACCCTCCTCGAGACAGTGGTCACTTCATCCTCTCCTCCCAACAGGTGTTTATGTCCTCTTTTTTCAGGTTTGGTGTCCCCCAGCCCTCCCCCTCCCCGCCCTTTTTTCCTGCTTTCGTGTTTTCTTTCTTCCAGGTTCGGTGTCTCTTCCCTACCCCACCTCCACCAGTGTTTCGTGTTCTTTTTATAAGGTTAGATCCCCCCCCCCCCCCTCTCCCTTGGGTTTCTTGTCCTTTTTTGCAAGGTTCGTCTTCCACCCCACCCTCCACACGGTTTAGTATCCTGTAGGGGTTACTGCCTTCCACCTCCCCTCCCCGGGCCTTTGTGTCCTCCTCCTCCTAATGCTTAATGCCTCACCTCTCGTCCTCGGGCCTTCGTGTCCAATAAAGCTTAATTTAGAAAGAGAAGGGGTTAGTTACCACCAAGGACATAGACAAACAAAGCGCAGGACAAGACACCATGTGGAGAGGGGTTGCTTCATTTTCCGCCCTCGGTCACTCCATTTTGAAACTATAAAGCTTAGTTTGCTCCCCTCTTTCCAGCCTTTTATGTATACTTTCTGTGAGGCTGAATATCTATCCCCATACAGGATTTCATTTCTTCTCTCATTGAGGTTTAGTGTTTATTCCCTCACACCCCCCCTCCCCACCCTGGTGTTGTGTCCTCTCTCTATACCATTCTCCCCCCGCTTCCCTCACTCCTCTTTCCTGTCCTCTTCCTGCACGGTTAGTGTCTATACCCCTCTCGCCTCTTTCCTATCCTCTTCCTGCACGGTTAGTGTCTATACCCCTCTCGCCTCTTTCCTATCTTCCTGCAAGGCTTAGTGTCTTGACCCCTCTCGCCTCTTTCCTATCTTCCTGCAAGGCTTAGTGTCTTTACCCCTCACGCCTCTTTCGTATCCTCTTCCTGCAAGGCTTGGTGTCTATACCCCTCTCGCCTCTTTCCTATCCTCTTCCTTCACGGCTTAGTGTCTTGACCCCTCACGCCTCTTTCCTATCCTCTTCACGCAAGGCTTGGTGTCTTTACCCCTCTCGCCTCTTTCCTATCCTCTTCCTTCACGGCTTAGTGTCTTTACCCCTCACTCCTCTTTCCTATCCTCTTCCTGCAAGGCGTGGTGTCTTTACCCCTCACTCCTCTTTCCTATCCTCTTCCTGCAAGGCGTGGTGTCTTTACCCCTCACTCCTCTTTCCTATCCTCTTCCTGCAAGGCTTAGTGTCTTTACCCCTCACTCCTCTTTCCTATCCTCTTCCTGCACGGTTAGTGTCTTTACCCCTCACGCCTCTTTCCTATCCTCTTCCTTCACGGCTTAGTGTCTTTACCCCTCACGCCTCTTTCCTATCCTCTTCCTTCAAGGCTTGGTGTCTTTACCCCTCACGAGCTTTCCCGTCTTCTTTCTGTAAGGTTCGGGTCTCTTAGCTCAGCCACAGGGTTTCGTGTCCCGTTGCCGTGAGGATTGATGCTTTTCCCCTGAAACTCTTGTGTTACATTCCTGTTTCTGCAAGAGTGGGCGTGTCCTCCACACCTGCCTATCCCCTACAGGGTGTCGTAACTTATCTCCATAAAGTTCGCTGTCTCGCGCACCCACTCTCTCCATCCCAGGTTTCTTGTCTCATTTCTATAAGGTTCAGTGTCTGTTTACTCCACCAGAATTGCATGTCCTCTTTCTATAAAATTTTGTGTCTGTACCCCCATCCCCCTCCTCGGCTCCCAAGAGTTTCGTGTTATTTTTCTGTAAGGTTCGTTGTGCCTTTCCCGCTCTTCTCCACAGAGTTTATTGTCCTCTTTCCATCAAGTTCGGTGTCTCTTTTTGGCCCCAAGGGATTTTGTGTTAGGTTTTCTTTCTCTCCTCCACAGGGTTTCGTGTTCCCTTCTAAGTTGAGGTTCTTTTTCCTCTCGTAAGAGTTTCGAATCCTCTTTCTGTACCGCTGCTGCGCACCCCCCCCCCCCCCCCCTTGCTCTCGGTCTCTCCCTCTCTCGGGGCTTTGTACTCTCTTGTTATGAAGTTCAATATCTGTTTTACTTCCACCAGGCTTCGTGTTCTCTTTTTTCAGGTTTTGTGCTCCCCCCCCCCGACTTTGGTGGTAGCTTACTAGTAGAGTCGGTGCCCACCTCCCCCCCCCCCCCACCACCCCCGCCGCGCCCCACACGATTTCTTTTCCTCTTCCCATAAAATGCAGTGCCCCTTTTTCTTGCCACAGGATTTTGTGCCCTTTACGAACAAGGTTTGGTATAAACCTCCAACCCCTCCCCCCTACCTCTCGGGGTTTAGCGTCTCCTTCTGTAACGTTTGGTCTGCCTTTCCCTCTCAAGATTTCGTTCCTCTTTCTATAAAGTTCAGTGTCTCTTTCAACCTACCATTGGGTTTTATTATCGTCTTTGTATAATGTTCAGTGTATCTTTCCCTCCGCCACAACTACCCCCCCCCCCCCTCAGAGTGTTGTCTTCTTCCCGTAAGGTTCTGTGTGCCCCCCCCCCCCCCCCCCCGTCCCCGCACCTCCAACAGAACTTCTTGTCCTGTAATATTTAGGTATCTATCCCCACCCACCCCCAAACACACCTTTTTGTTTTCTACGAGGCTCGGAGTCTCCTCACTCAACCCCCAGATTCCAAGACCTCGTTCCACACAGTTTCGGTGTTTCTCCACTCCATAATGTCCTGTCCTACAGTGTTCTTTCTCAGTTTTACCACCATGAACTTTTGTGTCTTCTTTTTTCCCTTCGGTTCGGCGTCTTCCTTCCGCCCGCCCCACCCCAGACCTGCCCCCGCCTTCCGGGGGTTGCGTGTCTTTCTTTAAGATTTGGTGTCTCTCTTCCATCCAGGTTTTGTTTCTTTCTGTAAGGTTTGGTGTAAACCCTCATTCCCTCTCCGGCCTGGGTTTTGTGACTTTGTTTACCGTTTGGTGTCTCCCCCCCTCCCCCTCAAGAATTTCGGTCCTCTTTCTATAAGGTACAGTGTATTTCTTCCCCCCATCCCAGCCGGGTTTTGTATCTTCTTTCTATAAGTTTCTGTGTGCCTCCACTCTACCCCCAACTCCCCTGGAGGTTTCGTGTCTTCTATCGAAAAGATTCAGAGTCCTTCTACCCCACCCCACAGGGTTTCATAATTCTCTTTCTGTTTGGTTCAGGTTTTGATTTCGTTTTCCTATACGGTTCGGTGTCCCCCTCCCCCACCTTCCCGTCCACCCAAAGTTTTGAGTCCTCGTTCTGCCAAGATTCGATGTCTGCCCCAGCCCCGCCCCTCCGCCGTCCGGGGTTTCCTTTTCCTTTTCTACGAGATTCCTTGTGTCTTGCTCCCCCCCCCCCCCCCCACCCCTCCTCAGATTTCCTATTCTTTTTAATAGGTTCTGTTATCTCTCCCGCCCTCCCCCCGCTCCCACTCCAGGGTTTCGTGTCTTCTTTGTGCGACTGTCTCTCCCTCCACCCACCCCCACCTTCTGCTTTGCATACTCTTTTGTACAAAGTTAGGTGTATTTAGATTCCTTTCTTTTATAAGGTTAGCTTTATTCCCCCCCCCCCCCCCCCCCCGCGGGTTTTGAGTCCTTTTTCTTTAAGGTTCATTGTCTTTCCCCCGGGCCCCGCATCTCCGGGTTTCGAATGTTCTTTCTACAAGTGTTCGAGTCCCAGTCCCCACTTCCTCCTCCCAGCTGGGTTTCATGTCATTTTTTTTTAAAAAGAAGGCTCGCTGTCTTCTCCACCCCCACCCCTTTCCTCCAGAGTTTTTCTCTCTTAGAAGGTTGGCTATCTCTTTCCTTCCAGAAGGTTTCGTGTCGTCTTCATACAAGGTTCGATGTCTGAACCTCCACCGTCACCCTCGTCCACAGAGGTTTGTGTTCTATGGGATTTGGTGTCTCCCGACCCCCACCCACTCTCGTGCAGAGTTTCGTGTTCTTCTGTAGTGGTTAGTTTCTTACTTTCTTTCATGGTTCATTTTCTCTCCTCTTTCTCGCAGTGTTGGTGTTTTCCTTTCAACGCGACGTGTCTTCGCTACTTTCAGAATTTTCTCATAGGATTTACTGCCTTTTTAAGGTTTAGTGCCGCCCTTTCAGATTTACTTCTCTCTTTTTCACTGACTTTATTGTCGGTTTTCTATCTGGTTTAGCGTCTCCTTTCAGAGGGTTTTGTGTCCTTTCAAACGGTTTCGTGTCTTCTTTCTATGGAACTTATCTTTTACCATTTGCACGATTTGGTTTGGTCTTTGTATGGGGTTTTGTCTTCTCTGCAATTTGTTGTCTTACGTTCATACGGTTTGGAGTTTTTGTTGAATCTAGTGTCCTGCTTTCATACAGTTCAGTGCTCCTTTTCTAAGGGTATAGTATCGTCCTTGCACAGCGTTTAGCGTCTTCTGTTGGCAGCGTTTAGTGTCCTTTCAATCGTTTAGTGTCCTTTTTATCGTTCAGTGCCTTTTCATAGGACTCTGGATCCTCATTTCGTGTGGGTTATTGTTTTCGTTTCTTTAAAAAAAATAGTTTATGGTCTCCGTTTTCCGACAGGGTGCACATCCCTCTGTCATCACATGTAGTGTCTTTTTGGTAGGGCTGGTGTCCTACTTGAGTAGGGTTTAGAGCAGTTTTCTTGCATGTGTATATTTTCGTTCTCTTTTTCAAACGGCTGTTCTGTGTAGGATTAGATTCAGTTCATGAGATTTAGAATGTCATTGTTTCCTTCTGTTTAGTGCCTTATTTTCGTAGGTTTTCAGTGTTGGGGATACGTGTGTGCGTGCGTGCGTGATCGCATGCGTGTGTGTGTACGTGTGTGTGTGTGTGCTTCCAATCTGCTGCAGAGAGAAGAACCGGACAGTTGTGCGAAGGTAGTGCTGACGCTGGCTGTACCATGCCGACTTGAGGTACAGAATTTACGCCGGATGGGTCGGTGGTGCCACAGGTACCCTGTGGATCTCCAGAGGACACTACATTCCTCCACGAGAGTGTGGGTGTGACGGCAGACCAGAAAACGGGTTACACAGAAGTCCAGGCTACGCAGCAGAGATGACAAGGTAACACACCACTTCAAGTGATAAAGACGGTCATCTTATTATAGAACAGTTACATCTTCGTTAGGATCAGATGAAAAGAAGGGGAATCATTTTCATTGTCGAAATGACATCAGTGTGATGAACACAGAAATACATACAGAAACGCATGGGTGAATAGAATGGGAATATTGATTGACCATCGGCACTTGCTTTCCTCTTTTCTTTTTTACACAGGCCATTGCCACCCTGTATTTTACCAAGTGAACATGTTGTTTTGGTAAAGAGGGTGACAGAAGTTGTAATGGACAGTGATGCCATGCTTTCCTCGCCACCCCTTTCCCCCATTGCTGCTCCATCCCCAGAAAACACACACATACACATGCACGCGCACCTGCTTGAGCAACATACGCACACGCACTCTCTCTCCTCCCTCTCTCTCACGCACACGCACACACACTGCGCGCTCACACATTCTCTCTGTCTCTCTGTGCCTCTCGCTCATACACTCGCACGCGCACATACACTCTCTCTCTCTCTCACACAATGTGCACACACTCTCTCTCTCTCTCTCTCTCTCTCTCTCTCTCTCTCTCTCTCTCTCTCTCACATACACACACACACACACACACACACACACATTGTATGATGGAGCAAGTCTGCACGAGCATTCTCCCCTGGAGAGTGTCATGGCAGTAATAGTGCTACAGTTTCCATGCTCATGCCGACACTGACATATTCAGGTCAAACTCAGCACATGGAGAGAGAACTAAAAATTCGGGCAGGGCACAAAATGTCTCATAATTTTACCTTGTATGTGATAATACAGATGATCTTAAGCAGCTCCATTCTGATTCATTTTGTCCAACGACCTTTTTATGGTGTTTAAAATGGAAAACGTGTACGTGTTAATGTGGAAGTTGGTGAAATACTTTAAATGGTGTTCGCATGATACATCTTGGTAACCAAAGTATTTGTCTTATGGTCAGAAAACAAGAAAAACAATGACTAAAATCGGAAAGGTTTTGCTTGATTCAGTAGATAAGATTTATATTATACATAGAAAGTCAAGTGTTATAAAAGAAATACCAACGTATCTGTCAACAGGAGCAAGAACTCCTGCTTCATTGGCTACGGAGAGGGCGACCAGGACATGAGAATTCAGCGGATCACAAGCTTCACCACGTATTATCCAAAGCGATGTTCATAGCATCTGCTTCTTTGGAGGGGTTGATGTCTTTTTTATGGTTTAATCGTCCCACCCACCCCCACCCCGCCCCAAGGAGTCCGTGTCTTATTCAGTCACACGATTGTCACTTAGTTTACATAATTAGTGTCCCTTCTTTCGAAGTGTTCAGTATTTTCTTGATTTGACAGCTTTTTGTGTGTGCTTTCCCAAGGTTAGTGCCCCCTTCATTCATAAGTGTCTTATTTCTCGAGGTTTAGAATTGTCCTTCCTACAGAGTCTTTCTTTTATATGACCAGCATGTGTGCTCTGGGTTATGTCGATCTTCTGTGGAACAAGGATACATCACACAGGGTACCAGAGGGAGTGTTTTCTGGAAGGGCGCGAAAGATCGACTCAAAGTTTGCAGCATGTTATATGATTCAGTGATCTGGAACATGGACGCGTGTTTTCAGATAAACTGGGTCTGGCTGCAGTGCTGTTGAGGAATTTTTTCAGTCTTCCCGAAATGTTTCCTGGTGCCTCCTGATCTGAGTATCCATAAATCCACAGATAGTCCGACATGATAATCACGAGTCAACACATGGTTTCTTCCATTGGTATTAATGTCTTTGTTTCATGGGGTGGCATCCATCAAATGGTAAGCAGTGTTCTCTGTTCATAGGAATCAGCATCATCTAGTGAAACGTTCTTTCGTGGTTGTTTTTGAGGGATTAGTGTCTTTTATCATATGATTTTGTGTCCTGATTTCACAGGTGCTAGCATTCTCTTTCCTTTCGATGCCGTGTCCTGTTTTAGTAGCGTTTTGTGTCCTCCTTTCATAGAGTTTGACGTCCTGTTTTTCTAGGGGTTAGTGAAAGCTTCTGAAGGATCTAATGTCTTCTTTCCCTCTGATTTAGTATCCATTCATACGGTTTGGTGTCATCTTTTTACAGGACTCGGTGTGATACGCTCCAAGCTGAAGTGACGTCTTAGAATCAAGACAGCCATGACGTCAGTGCGCGAACGCCAGAACCATTGACAAGGCCCAAGAGGACTGCCTGACAGGCGGTGTTTCATCACGGTGGAACCACGTCCCGATGCCACCTACCGATCCGCCTCGGACTCCTATGGGAAGAGAGTGAGGAAGAGTGAAGACTTGTTCGAAGCAGGAATCGTGGAGATGGAGCTTGCCAATGCTGCTGAACGAGCCCCAATCCTAGATCATAAGAGAGAGCCCCCAAAGAAGATGCTGACCCCACTCCGAAAAGCTCGTAACAACGCCTAGCGGATCGCCCATAAATGTGCCAGTGAGAACTGGCTGAACCAGTGCCAGGGCATCCAGATCAACGCCGACTGCGACAACATCCGTGCCATGTGCGAAGGCATGAAGAAACCGTTCGGCCCTAGTGCCATCAAGATCACTCCTCTAAAATCTACGTCGGGGGATGTCACCGACTGCAGCAAACAGATGGGCCGAGCGCTACCAGGAGGAGCTCTATTCCAGGAGAACACGGTCACCCACATGGCCTTCGAGAACACCACCACCCTTCCTGCCATGGAGGAGCTCGAAGGCCCGCCCACCATTGAGGAACTAGGCAAGGCCATTGACTCGATAGCCTGTGCGCCAAAAGTCATCAAAGCCGGCAAGGAGAGTTCTATCCTCAAGTCCCCTCCATGAGCTTCTCCTGCAGTGCTGGGAGGAAGCGACAGTGCACCGGGACATGCAAAAATCATCACGCTGTACATGAACAAAGGGAATTGCCTGCGCTATCGCAGAATGTCCATCCTCAGCATTGTTGGTAAAACCTTCGCCAGCGTCGTCCTCAACAGGCTGCAGCTACTCGCCGAACAAGTGTACCTAAAGGCACAGGGCTGCGAGGTCGACGATCGACATTTTATTCTCCCTGAGGCAGCTGCAAGAGATGTGCCGCGAGCAGAGACGACTCTTGTTCATCGCCTTCGTCGATCTGACCAAGGCATTCGACTTGGTTTGTAGGTCAGGCGTCTTCACCATACTTAATCGGATTGGATGATTCCCCCAA
Organism: Conus ventricosus; assembly: GCA_018398815.1. NCBI lineage: Eukaryota > Metazoa > Mollusca > Gastropoda > Neogastropoda > Conidae > Conus > Conus ventricosus. Next base: position 26,741,009 of record CM031625.1, on the reverse strand, counting down.
GCTCCTGAAGATGATCATGTCCTTCCATGACAGCGTGAATGGCACTGTCCAGTACGATGGTTCATCTTCAGACCGCTTCCCAATCACAAGCGGTCTTAAACAAGGAAGCGTGCTACCTCCGACACTCTTCGACGTCGTCTTAACCCTGCTGCTGCGCTACGCCTTCTGACAGTTTGACGACGGCATCTTCCTCCACACTACGAGTGGAAGCCTCTTAAAATTGGCACGCGTCCAATTTAAGACGAAGTCCTCATCAGGGAGATGCTTTTCGCAGACGCCACCGCCCTCGCTGCCCACACCGAGGCAGTGCTACAACGGCTCATCACCTGCTTTTCTGATGCCTGCACCGAGTTGGGCCTTTCTATCGGCTTGAAGAAAACAAACATTATGGGTCAAGACGTCAGAAGCACTCCCCGCATCTCCATCAGCGATCAACACCCACGAAGTGGTCGACGACTTGGTTTTAACTGGGCTCCACCGTTTCCATCACCTCTATCAGGACGCCGAGCTGAACGTGCGGACTGGCAAGGCAGCAACAGCGATGGCCAGTGTAGCAAAGAGTGTCTGGGACAACGCCATGCTAACGTCAAACACCAAGATGAAAGTGTATCAAGCCTGCGTGCTGAGCACTCTTCTGTGCGGAAGCGAAGACCCTGTACTCTAGACAAGAACGCAGACTGAACACCTTCCACCTGCGCTGCCTCAGAGGACTCGTGGGCATTACTTGGCAGGACCGCATCACCAACACGGACGTCCTGGCCCAGGCAGGGATGCCTAGCATGTTCGCCATGCTCGCACATATATGCCTGTGCTGGCTTGGCTACGTCAGCCGCATGTACCACGGTCGCATCCCAAAAGACATGCTGTAGGGTAAGCTGGCTACAGGCTCCAGACCCACATGACGGCCCGCCCTTCACCACAAGGATGTGTGTGACCGCGACCTGAAGGAGGCAGCCTCGACCCAGCAGACCTGGAGACGGCAGCTTCAGATCGGATCAGCTGGCGATCCACAAACAAGGCCGGCATCCGACAAGCAGAGCAGAGGAGAGGCCCAGAGGGAAGAACGGAGGCGCCGCAGACGGAAAAGAATCGCGTCGGCACACAACAAACATTCATGACCAAGACTTCACCATCAGCAGCTGCAACAGAGTCTGCCGCTCATGGATCGGGCTCTTAAGCCACAGCAGGCAATGCAACTCCACAACTGACTGATCCACGGTGCAACACCATTGTCTCAAGACAGACGGATGCCATCATCATCGAGTGCGACGAGGCCCTCTTCTCTTAATGGTTGGTGTCCCATTCTTTAGGGATTTATGGTCTTTTATTGTAGGGTTGTTGTACTGCTTTGTTTTGAAGTGTTCCATCCATAGTTTTAAGCGACTTGTCATAAGGTTTACTCCCGTCTCCTTCCATCAGGTATAGCATCCCCCGTTTGCATAATTTAGCGTTATTTTCTTTCAAAGTGTTGGACACAGCTTTGGTTTCGTCGGGGGTGGGGGTGTAATTTGTCAAGGGGTTTTAGTTTTGATCTTCATTCACAGGATTCAAAGTATTCTTTCTTGAGATTAAATGCCTTTCACTGGTTTTTTAGAACCCTCTTTAATTTCGCTGTTTATGAACTGAAGGCCTTGGTGTTTGCATGATACACTTCTTCTTTCTCGCGGTTTAGTGACCTATTCTTCAAAATTTAATCTAAGGCTTTTCTTTTGGCAGGCGGATAGAGTGACCACTCTCCGAGAATTGGCATCGGCCTACCAAGGAAACCATTTGCTACGTCTTCCAGGACAGTTGCCATCCTCACCAAGAACATGCACGTCTCGGGAAGGATTCACATGACACCACCATCCACGTGCTATAAAGACAACTGACGATGATGTAAGTGGCAAAATGTGTACTTTGAAGAAGTTCTTTAGCTGGTATCCAACTGGTGATGTTTGCTTTGGAAGGCAGATAATAGGCAGGCAGGCAGGTAGTAGGTGTAGTTACAATAATTTGTTTGATTTCAGGACTTTGTAGGGTTTTTGCTTCTTTCAAATGGATTCTTGTGGCCCCATCCCTCCTTTTTCACACGTTGTTGAGTGGATCTCCAACTCTCCCCACTCCTTAATCCCTCCATTCTCCCCACACCACCTCTCCATACCTTACCACCTTTTACCTCCCCCATCCTTACCGACTTCCTGACTAATCTGTTATAGGGAACTCGGTTGTCGGTTAAGTAACGATGCTGAGGAAAATATTATCCCCTTTTTCAACCGACAGATCAAAATTGACCTCAAACGCATATTCTGGAACAATAGGACAGAGAAAAGGGGGAAAATAGTTGTTGGGAAATTGATTTCACCAACAGTGCAGAAATTTGTAGGTGAGAGATGGAAAAGTGAGGCATGATGGAAGATTATGCTAAACCAAGCGGGAAAAGGGGGATGCTAAACCTGATGAAACAAGAGAGCATATGAACTTTGTTAATTGAATTAAAATTCAATTAAATTACGCACACGCACGTACGGACACGCGCACACGCACACGCACACACTCGCTCACGCTCGCACTCGCACTCACAATTAATCAATCTCCCCACAAACACCACACTTCTCCACTCGGGCCGACAACACTTTCAAGTGTAGTGGTTGTGAGCGTGCGGATTGGTAAAAAAAGTTTGAAGTAAAAAGGACAGAAGCGCACAAACATCCAAAGTCAAGTTAGTTTAGTGAAGTTCGTGTTTGAGAAAATATTTGCACAAGAATTCACCTGTTAAAAATATTTTACATCAACAGGGGCAAAGAACTCCTGCACCAAGGGCCGTGGAAAGCGGAGACCAGGACGAGTGAACTCGAGGAATGCAGACTAGAACTAGGAAAGTTGGCGTGGTGGTCTTGTACTTCAATCTTTTTCGCTTTTTTCTTATTCCTTATCCTGCACGTTTCTAATACAGCCCCCCCCCCCCCCCCGTGTTTTTTTCTTATTTTTGTTCAGTAGACCTAGAATCGTGCTTTTAAATGGAGTTCAATACCTGATCCTGTGGAGAGGTTCACTTTGTGCTTTCCAGATGGTTTGCCTTCACTTCCTGAGGATTCAGTGTATTTTTCCTTCAGTGTTCGTCTTTTTTTCAGTTGTTTTTGTCTCCTCATGGGCTTAGTATCCTCTTTTGTCGGGTTTGTCTTCTTGTTCACAAAATTCAGCGTTTTCTCTCCCCTGGGTTTGCGTCTTCTATCGTTTAGTGTCGATCGTTCATAAGCCTCATACAGTTCTGGTTTCTTATGTCAGTGTTCTGTGGTACAAGGACGCCAGACAGGAGGTACCAGAGGAAATATTTTCTGGAAGAGCATGAATTGACTCCGCTACGTAGCAGGTCTCCTATTTCAGGGATCTGGAACATGGACGCATGTTTTCAGATCATCTGGGACTGAGCTGCAAAGTGTTAAGGAAGTCCGTAGAGCTCTTCCAGAAATATTCCCTAGTGCGCACCTGGTACCTTCTGATCTGAGTGTCCTTTAACACACAGAACATCCGTGGCAGCGTCAACATGTGGATCCTTTCATGCGTTCTGCTGCCCATTTTTTTAGCACAATTGGCGTCGTCTTTCAAATAGTATTCAGTGTTTTTCTTCATGGGCATAAATATGCTCTTGTTGAATGTTCTTTTATAGGTTGGGTATCCTTTTAAGTAGCGAGTATTGTCCTTTTGGACGGCGTGGTTTCCTCTGTTCACAGTCATTACTGTTCTCTTTCCCCTAAGAATTAGTCTCCTCGTTTCATGGCAATTGGTTATGCTTTTCTTACACAGTAGTTTCATATTTATGTGGAGGTTAGCATCATCTTTCCAAGAGGTTTAGTGCCCTTTCATATGGTGTTTTCTTGGGCTTAGTGTTCTCTTTTCGCAAGGTTTAGGATCCTTCTATTTAGTTCGGTGTCCTTTTGAGGTTTAAATATTCTCAATTTATATGTTTTTTTTTCTCTTAAGTAAGTTCAGTAGGGGTTGTAGTCCGCCTCTCGTATAGTTTAGTGTAAAACTTTCAGAATGACGGAGTCCTCTTTCCGAACATTGATTTCCGTGGTTTTTTTGTTAGGGCATATGCTTCATTCACAGAGCAGAGATTAGTCTTCCGAGTTTACGGGTTTGTTTCATAGGCTTTGATGATGATATTTTACGCACAGTGTTCATGAACTCCCATCCTAGCTTTAATCTCGTCTTCATAGGATTTGATGTCTTCATTCTCACGGTTGAGCGATTTTCTCCTCCGTCATATTTATTAGCTAGATCATTAAGGGCGATCACTCTCCGGGAATCGGAACCAGTTCGACCCGAGGACCATTGTACTACGTCTTCCAGGGCAATGACCATCCCACCAAGGGCATGCAGATCTGGGGTCTGGTTATTACTGTGACGTTTGTTCAAACGTGGCAGTACCAGAAACTCGCAGAATCTTTCCCCAGGGATACATGAGGCCAGGGGTGCCCTACATTTTGTATGAACTGATCAAATCACCATTCACAGTCCTTGAACAGGACACTGGCCGAAAGTTTAGGATTGTCCTTAGCCCATCAGCCAGCGCGGGCGAGTGGAGAAGACGTCACAGCATGTCTTACAGGAATGTTCAAGCCATGCTGACCTGAGAGACGGCGTCCGGCCAGAGGTACTGTGGCTGTGTGGGTGCCTTGGGGTTCTATGAAGGACAGCCGAATTCATCTGATGGGTCTGCCAGAGACGGCGACCGAGACGAATCGTCCAGGGCTTCAGACCAAACAGCACCAGGTACAACACCGCCTTCAATGGTAAGCTCAAATAGTTTATTCGAGAACAGTTACGTTTTTAAAGGGTCAGGTGATAAGGGGCTAATGAGTTTGCAACGTTTAAAATCGATCAGTCTCAAGAGCGGTGCAGGAAAACATACAGATATGAACGGGTGTAAAATGGTGTTTCCAAGCTTCCATTATCCTCTTTTTTTGGCGGAGAGTGGGCTTTATGTATTTCCAAAATGGCCCCTTTTTTTTTAAAAAAGGGTGAAAAATTTGAGGGGAACCCCCCCGGAAACATGTTCCCCCCCCCCCCCCCCCCCCAAATCCCCCCTTCTCCCTCCCCTGAATCCGCTCCCGACATGTGTTGCATGTATACCGCACACAAAACACCCCACACACCCACACACACAACGGGCGCGCGGCTCACACGCTGCTTGCACCCACGCCACACTATCTACGGCGGGTTGCATAACCCTCCTCTAAGAATATTGCCCCGTCTACAGAAACCCCCCATGAACTTCCCCATCGATGATGGGGCCTCCCCCACAAAGGGTCTGTATGCAAGGGGGAATCGCATTCAGGGGACTCGGGCGCAAGTCGAGAATTTTCTGAAATGTGTTTTGAAAGATCAGAGTGATGGAATCGAGGGGTTCGTTGAGGTTATTTTGGGCTTGATTTCCCCCACAGGGGTGTTCGATAGTAGTTGCTAGCGTTTACCCAGTCAGAAAGGGAAAAGCTGATGCAGAATTACTCGGGAGGTTTGGTATGGGGCAAAACCTTTTACTTTTGTTCTCTTCATGTGAAATGAATCATGATTGGGTGGGCATTTCCCTCTGAACCCCTAGCCTCTCAAAATTTGGCAGGAGCGGGTGGGGCCGCATTTCCCACTAAAGGCCGCTGATGGGATTCGACCCTCCAGCCCGTAGCCGTACGTCCAAGACAGTGACTGCTGCACTTCGATGACAGATCGATACACGAAGGTTTTAAAGATTTATTTTTAGTTTTTTCCCTTTAAAGTAACTACTAGAGACGGAGAGAGGTGTAAGATAGACTTATGCATATCTGCTACGTAACTTTTGAGACCAGCTCACACTAAACATATTACATAATTAACAAAATGTCGAAATCAACTCGACAACTCCAACCATACGCAAACAAAAACGTATAGTTCATCTGAATTTTGCATTTCAATTGTCAATTCAGTTTCTTCGAACAAAAGATTTTTTTCAGAACATTCTATAGTCTTGGTGGGTGTTCATTCTTAAGAAAGGGCATATGTATGTTCGCCACTGCAGATTTGACAGAAGTACTGTATGTTTCAGGGCTGCTTGAACAGTGACGCATAAGCCAGAGCTGTCGGCAAAGGATTCGTTCAGCATTTGGACTGGAACCATTACGTCAGTCGAGCTGGTGTCTCGTCTTTGGTGTTCATCGGTTTTCTGCGCAACCGTCGCAATTGGTAGCGAGGTAGGAAAGACTGTTGAACACGAGGGACAGTTCTCTCTCTGTGTCTCTCTCACACTTTCTCCCTCCGCCTACTATCTCTCTACAAACACGCAAGCAAGCGCGCACACACACACGCACACACACACACACACACACACACACTGACCGACTGACTGAAACCAATTTATTGTCAGATTAACTCAAGATTGTACACACACAGACACACACACACACACACACTCTCTCTCTCTCTCTTTCTCTCTCTCACAAAGGGGAGAGGCTGAGAAACGTTGATCTTTATTATTTTAATGAACTGACTGGCATACCATGCGTTGCTAATGTTCCTCCATCGAATATCAATCGACCTGTTCGTTCATAGCAATCTGTTTTAAGCTGTGTGAAGCCTAAAATGGAGCGTAAAAGGATACTGCACAATCTTTTCTAATGGAAAGTTGTTGAAAGTTTTTATGTTGTTCGTATAACATATCGTACTAACCTAAATGTTGTTATATGCAAGATAACAGAACGCAGATACTTTGTAAAATCAGAATCATTTCGCTGAATTTTAGTGAGTCGGAATCATTTGCGCAGTATAGTCAGTTCACAGAAAATATAGATGTTTTTTGTCAACAGGGGCAAGGCACTCGTGCTTCAACGACCGTGGAAAAGGGGGAACGGCAAGAATCAACTCGGGGAAGGCAACAGAATACAAGGAGAGTGGTGGCGAGCTTTTATTTACTCTTTTTTTTTTTTAACCCATCTGTGCCACTCGGTGGCATTGCACCCACACTGCTCATTCCGACACAGACGCGGCCCGGCCCGGCCCGCTGCAGCCCCGGCACGGCAATCCACAGGGAGCAGTCAGTATGAAGCCGTCAGGTGGCAACCCACCGGAGGAGGCGCTGCACTGCTGCCGAGTTACCTCGGTGGTGTTCAGTGGCTCCTGTTCTGATCCAACATACGCAGGACACCACCTACTAAGCCACCTACGGACGACAATATTTGCTTAGTCGCGGAGCCGGCGTGAGTGAGCTCTCCCTCCGGAGGGCGCCGGCACGTTCGTCTAACGACAGTCCCCATGGTTCGCCGATAGCTGTGACCCCGTCAGAATCAAAACGAGGCCACAGATGTGATGAGGACATGGAAACTGAGGTCACCATGAGAACAGGGCACGAGGGGCCACAGAAGTTGAGACCTTCATAATGCTGGTCGATAAGAATGAGGATGATGAAGATGATGCCACGGATTCCTATTCCGGTCTGAGACTGTAGGCTGTACTCTACGCTTATTTTCATGATATATCCTGGCATCAACCAGGCCCGAGAAATACAGACACCTGTTTGAGCAACACTGTCAGAGACGTATCCATTAAAGTGGATGAAACTCGATTGTGTGGTCCCAGTCTTCCCAGTTGAACAAACTGGATCTGGGTAGGAGCCAGTTGGGGCAGAAAAATCCTACCTGACTGATGGGAATCAAACCCACGACCTGTCAGCCGGGAGTCCGCGACGCTAACCACTTGGCCACGGCGGCTGGTTACTGTTCTTTATCCGACACTTCAAGTGTTGTGCAGGGTCAAAATATTCTTGCATAGTGTTCAGTTCGTGGTTCTTTGCACGTCATGAACGTGTTCTTTCAGATGGTTTGCTTAAAAATCATCAACATTGTTGATTCAGTTTAAAAGGGGTCCGATTGCTCGTTGTTTATAGATGATTTTGCCCCTTGTGCAACTGGAAGCTTATAAGTGTTCAGCGCAGGCTCCAGCTTTGTGTAAATAAAATGCATCTCTGGGCAGAAGACAATGGCTTTACCTTTTCTGCTACTATGATCCAGTGCGTTCATTTTCGTAATCTTGGACAGTTCTTTGCTGATCCTGAAATCAAAAAAAGGAAAACTTCCATTCCACCTGTAAAGGCGGCCACATTTCTGGGGCTTCCTTGGTCACATTAAGCATTTAAAAACTTGACAGAAAGCCTTAAACATTCTGCGGGTCGTAGCATAGACTGACCGGGTGCTGATTAGAAAACTTTGCTGCACCTCTGCAGAGCCTTGGTCCGTTCTAAACTGGACTATGGTTGTGCTGTGTACGGCTCTGCAAGACCCTCTTATCTGAAACTCTTGGATCCTATCCACCATCAAGGGCTTCGTCTTGTCTTGGAGCATTCCGCACCACCTCTGTGTACAGCCTGTATGCAGAGGCATGCGAGTCCTCATCGAACCGCAGGCTGACACGATCCGTAAATTACTATCTCAGATTGTTCTATAAACCAGAAAACCTTGCTTGTGACTGCGTTTTTAATCCTCATTTTCAAAGTAAAGTTTAAGAAAAACCCACCTGCGTTCCAAAGTTTGGACTTCGTATGCAGCCCATGCGCAGAATGCAGGTCTTGGTCTAGGAGTTGTGTCCGACTTCTCCAACTTCCAGAAAAACCTCCATGGATATTTTTCACATCAGAAACACGCTTTGATCTTGCTGCTTTACGCAAAGAATCCACCAATCATCAGGCATACAAGGCAATGTTTGTCGATCTCTGTACAAAATCCCATCCTTTCAGACAATGTTTACTGATGGTTCAAAGTCCGATGATGGAGTGGCTTGTGCAGCCTATTGCCCAACTGTTCCTTCTCAAATATTAACAAAGCACATTCCGTCAGATAGTTCTGTTTACTCTGCTGAAACTAACGGCTTTGGTTCTAGCGCTGAAGGTGATCTCTGTCAATAAACAAGGACTTTCTGATTTTGTCTGATTCACTTCGGCTTTGGAGGCCGTAGCAGGTCGTTACCTCCATCAACCTGAACTTTTAAACTCTTTGAAACTTTTTACCTCTTTGAAAGAGTTCACAGACGTATAATAAACTTTTCCAGATCCGACCAGACCTAAGTACTCCTCTCATCTATCTCTGGTGGTCGCGAAGGAGAAACAGTTTTAGGCCGGCTGCACGCTGGCCATTCGTTTTGTAACTCATTGTTTCTTTAAAAGAGTGAAGAAGCTCCATGGTCCATTCCATGTCATGTACCATTCACAGTGAAACATTCATTTGGAGTGTTCAAACTTGTACGGTTTGAGACATAAGCATTTTACAACAGGCTCTATGAAAACCTTGTTCAGAGATGTCCCACCTGATTTGATCTTAAATTTTTCCAAGAGATAAAATTTTTCATCTGATCTACGATTTCACAGGAGAAATGTTTTATACAAACTTTCCATTGTGTTTTTAGATGCATTTTAAAGGTTGTGTGATGTTTTCAACGCAGTGAGCCCTAACATGGCCTTTTGCAGCTGGCTGGGCTATAAGCGACATTACCATACCTTTCAGATGGTTTGGTATTTTTTGGTGTTTTGTCTTTTCCTAGGAATTCGGGGTCTCTTTGTTCGCGGGTTCATCGTCTTTTTTCCAGGTTTGGTACTTCCTTCATTCAAAGGTTTAATGTAATCTCTGTCTAGGTATAGTGTCTCCTTCATACGCAGGTCTTATTCTAGATTTATGTGGCTTTTCTCTTGGACTTAAGTCTTCTTTTCTAGGATTCGGTGCCTATTTTCAGTATCATTATTATGAATACTTTATATTGCGCCTATCCACGGAAAGACACCAGCTCTAAGCGCTTTACAATCTACACTCACTTTTTATATGGCCATGACGATAAGGCAGTTTCCAATGTCGGTGTTCTGGGAACAAGGATACAAAACGGGGAGTACCAGAGGGAATGTTTCCTGGAAAGGCATGAAAGGCTGACTCCAGCTCTGGAGCAGGTCTTGCGAATCAAGGGATCTGAGCATGGACGCATGCTTTCAGATCATTTTGGTTCGGGCTGCAGCGCTCTTGAAGTCTTTGATCCTCTTCCCGAGATATTCCCTAGTGCGCACCTGGTACTCCTGATCTGAGTGTCCTTTATCCACAGAAGCCTGACATGGTAATCAGTCAGCATGTGAATCCTTTCACAGCTTTCAGATTTCACAAATAATTCTTAGCAGGTCCGCCAAATTAATTCTAATGAGTCTGCCAAAAACAAGGACAAAAATTACAAGACAATTTCGATTTCCTACTCTTAAGGGAGCTGGTGGTCACCTTTGAAACGGTGCAAGTACTCTCGACTTCCTGTGATAGCATTTGCTATCCTCTCCGTTAGTGTTCTTTCACAGGATTTAGTGTTCTTTTCAAGTGGCTAGTGTAGTCGTTTTAGTCAGTTACGTTTCCCCTTTTTATAAGTGGTAGTGTTTTCGCTCTATAAATAAAGCATCTTCCTTTCAAAGGTTTTTCGTTTTTTACAGCTATGGACCTCTTATCGGCTTACTGTCTTATTTGATAGGTTTTAGTGTCTTCGCCTCATAGGGCTTGTCGGAACAGCTGCCGAGTGCCATAAAAACGAGTTTGTCATCCAACACTCAAAAACTGCTTGTTAAAAAAATACTGAGCATTCAGGAAATTCTGGCACACATGGATTGGGGCGCGGATAAGAAAACTCTTGTGCATTTTTACAGGGCTCTGATCCGCTTCAAACGGACTATGGATGTGTAGTCTAAGGCTCGGCCAGACCTTCCGACCTGAAAAGTCTAGATCCCATCCATCAAGGGCTTTGACTCTGTCTGATGGCATTCCACCCCCACCCCCCACCCCCCTGTTTATAGCCTCTGTGCTGAGGCAGGAGAACCATCCCTCTCAAACTGTTGGCTGAAACTTGCCTGAAATACACGTTAAATCTCTTTTCTGAACCCCCAAACCTTGGATATGACCGTGGTTTTGACCCAAAGTTCCAGAAGAAATTCGACGGCCATCCCAGTTCTGTTAGCCCTTGGGAATTCGTATGTTTCCTCATTTGAACAATGCAGATAATAGACCTTGGAGTCGTGTTTGATTTATCCAATTTCCTGATGACCCACCATGGACTTTCTTCACTCCAGAAATCCGGTTTGATTTCGCCTTTTAACCGTTAAATTACCACTAGCTCCGTGGCGTACAAGTCTTTTTTCGTCGAACTGTGTTCGAAGTTTTCCATCCTTCGGAAGAATTGTAACCGACGGTTCTAAATCTGAGGAGGGGTTACCTCAACTGTGCATTGTGCAACAGGTCCTCAGAGGTGTTCTAAACACATTCCCACCGACAGCTCCATCTACATTGCTGAGCTTGACAGCATTGGTCCTGGCTCTTGAAATAGTCTGTAAATGAAAACATAGATTTCCACATTTTGTCAGACTCACTTTCTGCTTAGAGGCCATTGCCAGCCGTAACCTCAAGCTCCCTCAACTGATGAAACTATTCAGACTGTACACCTCTGAAATCAGATGGATATAACATAGTTTTTGCTTGGGGTCTAAGGCATGCGTGCAGTTGAGGCAACGAGTTGGTTGATCAACTTGCCAACAGTGCCACAAGAAAAGACGAGCAGATTGTCTATCCCTCACACTGATCTGAAACCCAAATCCCAGGCTTACGTCAAGACTTCTGGCAGAGAAATGGAACTTGCAGACGGATAAATAAAACTATTTAAAGTCCGTCCACACCTGAAAGAGTGTTTACCATTTTGCCGAGGCGGCCGTAAAGAAAAAAGTCTTGTGCTGTTTGCACACAGGCCACTCCTTTACACCCATTCTTATCTTTTAAAGGTGATGAAACTCCGTGTGCATTTCATGTCATGCATCACTCGCTGTGAAACATACTCTTTTAGAGTGTTGAGACTTGCATGACTCCATGAAACCCTTTTCAGAGATGGTCCCACCTGAAGTGATCTTTGAATTTCTGAAAGAGATTAACATTTTTCATCGTTGTAAGATTTTACGGAGGAAAGATTTTTAAACAAAATTTCCCGGTGCGGTTTTAGGTGTATTTAAAGGGTTGTGTGCTGATTTTTTTTTCATGTAATGACTTGTGATTTAACTTTAATGCGCTGATATCCCTGATATGGCCCTTTGCGGGCTATTGGCAACATTACCTTGCTTTACCATAGGGCTTATATTGTTTTTGTCTAAAGTGTTAGTGTCAGCTTGATTATAGAGCTAAAAGCTGTCTTTTTGTACTCCCAGTTCTTAAAGAACAGGGAGTACTTTAGAATGGGAACGAAGAAATGCTGTGTGTTCGTGGTCAAAATGTGTTCCACTCGCTCCAGACAAAGCTACTGAGCCGATCTTTCTGAAATTTGTAGGTATGTTCACTATGGGTCAAGGATGATGCCCGATGTTTTAGTTTACCGTTACAGCCATTACTAACGGCTGTAACAGCCTGTAACGGCTTTTCTTGTTTTTAGAATATCTCAGAACGTTAGTCTTTGTTGCACAAGGTTGATGTCTTTTGTAAGGCTTTGGCCGCATTCAGTCTTCACTTTCCCGGTTTAGTATCTTTTTGTCATGGACTGTACCGTCTTCTATATTCTCAGCGTGTATGAATGTCATTCCTAGGCGTTAGTTTCTACTGTCCATGCTTTAGTGTATTCTTTATCAGGATTTAGCGGCGACTTCTCGGTCAGAATGTAATCCGCGGCCTCGTTTGTGGCAGGTCATAAAGGACGCTCTGTCTGCGAGAATCACAACTGGTCAACCACGAGCCGTCGCACATCATCTTCCACAGCCACCTCCATCCTCACCCTGGGCATACGACTCCAGGGACAAGGTACTACCAAGATCGTCTTCCGAGTTCACAGCGTCACTACAGGCTTCCAGAGAATCCGTTCTCATGGGATGCAGGAAGAATGGCGACTTCTGCCGGACCAACCCACTGCAGGGACTGGAGATGCATTCACAACGGCAAGGGACAGAGAAGACGGGAAACCTTGCCCAGAAAACAGTGAAGGGCTTCGAAAAGCCAAATAGAACGTTCTTGCTATTATCAGCATTTTGCGTGCGCGTGTCTGTGCGCGCGCGCGTGCGTGCGTGTGTAAGTGTTTGTAACATTTGTGTTGCATAGATCCGGTATAAATCCATCCGTTTCATTATGGAATGGCATGTTAGTGGACATAGTTTCTTTCACTTTGGACATAGTTTATTTCACATTTTTCCTTAATATGTAATGGATTCAGATTTGGTGACAGCCCTGATATGACCCCCCCTGATTTCGGCTATGCTGTAAACAGAATGAACGTAAAAATGAATTCTAGTGCGTCGTTGATACGACATAATTATTCTGTGACAATAATGAACAACGTTATGATGGATGGTAGATGTGTAACTATGTGTATTAAGATGTTCATTTATACACAGACTGGCGAGTTGGGGTGTACGTGTACTTGTATGCAAGTGCTGCTCTCTCTCTCTCTCTCTCCTCTCTCTCTCTCTCTCTCTCTCTCTCTCTCTCTCTTGCTGGAATGACGTTGATGTGTTATCTATATGACATACTCCCCCTATCGTCCATGGTGACTAGGCTATCGGTATGCTTTTCCCGTCTTCTCCATTTGTGCTTTATTTTCATTTTCCTCGTGCATTTAAATTGTTTTGCATTTCCTTGGTATTTTCGATAGTTCTCTAATACAATATGCTCTTTCCTGCACCCCACTGTCACCTGTCTCCCTCTTCCTCTCTCTCTCTTTGGTAATGACAGTAAAATAATTATCGGTCTTTCTCCTCCCCCCCCCCCCCCCTACATACATAAGCCATTTAGATGTCTTTCAGTAGTGTTATATGAGGTATTCTATCTTGGAGTGAACAATCCAGGGCAAACGTAAGGTTTAGGTGCAGCCTGGTGTAAAATGCAATGATCTGTGAATAGTCTAGCGACCCTTCTTACCTGCTTTCGTTCGGGACGCGTTTCTGTTTTGTTAACTTTTTCTGGTGATATGACGTGTCCAAGATATGATTTCCGCCATGAGTTCGTTGGCCCTGAAAAGCTTTATGTTTGCTGGGTTAAATAATGACAAAGACTGAAAATTGAATTTGTGTGTGTGTGTGAAAATTGGTGTTTGGCGTCATATACTGTACCATGTCAGACAATAGCATTCACGGCAGTTAGTCAGCTCTGCCAGGCCGAAGTTTTTGTGTGGCTAATGCAGTAATAAGACAGTCACGTGATGCCCACCCGCTTCCGCCGTAGGAAGAAGCCAGTGTCAACCTCCCGTACCTTCATTTCTCTCTCGGCCTGCCGTCCAAGCAAGATAAGTCTTATGCTCTGTCTCGCCTTCTCTTTGCCGTTGTGTTAAGATAGCTTTGTGTTTGCTTATTTGTTGTGGCTTGCTCGCTTCACCCTTTTACTCTTGAGCCGGTGGGGCTTTGGTTTGGAGCGCTTTATTAACCTATTTAACCGCGCCATCCTCGCCTTTGTGCCTTTGTCTCGGCACTCGCGACTTCGCCTTCCGTTCTTTCGATCTTCGAAAGTACGACCTCTTGATCTGCCCACTGGTGCGCATTTATTTGTACCAAATTTATCACTGGTAAACGATCTCCTCATCTACTAACTGGTGCACATTTATTAGTACCTCCTTAGCATTATTACAAGGTACACCAGGGGTATTTACTCTTGTGCGCCATTGCGCGTCACTCTTGACGATCGATCCCCTCCCGGTCAATCGATCCGCCATCTTCGATTGTGCCATGCCGGTTGCCGTCTCCGCCATGTTGCCTGACATCACACACCTTGTTCGGCGGTACTCGGCTTCCCCGGCTCATTTTCCTGTACCTTATTTATCATTATTACAGTATAGAGATTGTCTTGCGATCTCTTGATCTACCAACTTGTGCACACTTAGTAGTACCCCATTAGTAACATTAGTTATTCGATCACATGTTTCTCGCGTTTGTGCTTTCTTCTCGGCACTCGCGATTTCATCTTCATTTACCGCACTCCCAGTGCCCCTCATGGGGTGGTTTCGAGCTCTTTTCTGTCCCTCGATCCACCTCTTTGTCTCCTCTTTGCGATCGTGCGTTCCGTGATTGTCTCGCCACCAGTGCCCAACATGGTGAAGGACATTAACGGGTCGAGCCGCTCCTCTGTTCGGGAGTCGCTCCCTTGCCCCGGAGGACCCGCGTGTCGATTCCAGGGACAATCCGCTCGCACCTATGATGAGCGTACGGCCGGTGTGGAGGAGGGTTCCGCGCAGGGGACGCGCGACCATCGTTACGATACCTCCTCTGCCCGTCCGGCGGACACACGATCGTTGCGTTCGGAAGCGAACAGGCAATCGGCCTTTATTGCCAACGGTTTTTCTTTCTACACTGTAGAAATCCAAAGGCAAGGCTCCCCTGAAAGGACCTGCCCGTTCAAAATCTCCCCGCTCCCTGGCCAAATCGCCTGTTCGCCTTCGGTCGCACACAGAGACTCTCCTATCAGGCTGCGTCCCGCGACCCTCGGCCCCCGGGGAACCTTACCGAGGCGCGGACCGGCACGGGTGACGACTCGCGGCCGGAATCACCGCCCGTCACTCGATCAGATGAGACTCGTGGCGTTAGCTTGCCCCCCACTACCGTCACGCTGTCCCATCACGCTCTCCCCAACCGTGTCCGAGTGCAGCCACCACTCGGACACGAGGAGCGTCATCACTCCGGTGGAGGAGTTGTGGGCAGTCTTTGGTGGGTCTCCCCCACTGACCACAACTCCGGGTCAGGGACGCAGGCATCGACTAGGTCGGATCTGCGCCCTCACCCCCCGACGGTCGAACCACCCCGATCGACTGTCGCACTTTCCCCTAGGGTACAGGACGTTGGGGAGCGGACTTCTTTCGCTCCCCTATTGGGCAACGTCCGCAGTCCCGTTCCTCCGGGGGGAGGATCGACCAGCGGGACTAGGGGTAACCTTTGGTCCCTTGAGGTGGTCTCGTCACTGCAGCCTTCCCAGTCCGCTTCCACGCGGCCAGGGGGCTCGGCTACCATGCCACCCACCGGCCACCCTGCCATGCAGGGGGCCGGCATGGACCGCACCCGGGAGACGCAGGAGGCAGTGCTCTCCCCGGGGCGGGTACGAGAGAGCTCGCCTTCTCGCTACCCACCCCATGGTGCCCCAGGTTACCCGGGTCCCCGAGGAAACCCTGCCCCAGGGCCGCCACAGCCCTGTGTACTCCCCGGGGACCGGTGGCTCCATGCCCCCGAGAGGAACCAGTGGCTTAGGGCTGACACCCATTCTGACTCCATCTCCGGTCGCATGTGGCATCCGGCTTCTTTCAGCTGGATCGACCTGGGTCCCCCTCCCTCTCGGGCGCTGTCCGATCGGCGATCCCCTAGTCTGCCTGCCGAGTATGGAGCCACCAGGGACCCGTCCTCGTATTCCCCCCACTACCCAACAAGGGCGGGACTCCCACGCACCCCTGTCCTGGCCCCCTGAAGGTGGATCTGAATATCCCTTTCAGGAACACTGACCCACAGCCTGAGGACGGGGTTGAGGGCTCCCTCCCCCAGTCTGGTGACTTTTCCACCTTGGAAAGCTGGCGCCCAGATCTTGTTGTTAAGGAATCCCCTCCCTCTGACAACATTTTCTCCTTTGCCGTTACGCCGGGTTCCCCCCTGCCCAGCTATCACGGCCAAGGATAGTCGCCCCCCCAGACCCTCATCCCCTTGTGGGACAGATCGGCATCTTTCGCCAGGGGTGCACAGGCCGTCCCTCCGCCGGGGATTGACTTCTTGTCAGCCCCTAACGCAGCTCCAGTAGTTTTCCTCAAGGACTACGGCACTGCCTCTGTGTCTTCAGACGCTGATGACACTGAGACAGACTCTAGCTTGTTTGGCGACCCCTGATGCGCTTTCTTATTCACAAGATATCGCATCACCTTTCGGCTGCGGCGGACAGCGCAGCCAGGAGTCACTTTAACTGCCTGTTGGCAGTGAGAGATGCTGTACTATCACAGGCCAATCTCTCAGGCCGTGCTGTCACGGTCCAACCCCTCCCAGGCGCTCAAGTCGGCCTTGCGGTGCATCCCTGGGCAGGACCAGTCGCTGTTCGGCTGCTATTCGACTGCGATACCAGGAGACTGACTCCCGCTCAAACCCTATCCCAGGCAGTCACCTGCCCACACCGCACGGCCCGCCAAACGCCCTAATATCCCCTCTCTGTCAGCAGACACGGTCCCGGAGGTAACTGGGGGAGTCGCCCATGGGGACTCCATCCTTATACTCCTATTTCAAGACGCTACCTACGTCTCGTCTGCAAGATCGGGTTCCAGTAGAACTGGAAGCAGTCTGTACTTGCACTGAAATCTGCTCGCAATGGGTTCCGACAAACGGCCCTAGGCTAGCAGACGACGCTCGCATTGAAGTATTGATTTTTCTCAAGGTCTCGTCCTAGTTTCCCATAGTCTCGTTTCGCGTCAAGACGCGATACTTGCTTCCGCCATTTTCCCGTCGGTGCTCAGGCAATCGATATGTCAGGAAAGTGTGCATTTCAGGACCTGGGTCAAGGTAAGCAGTACTGGTTGCTAAGGATCCCCAAAACAACATTACGTTCTATGTTCAGTGTGCAAAAGATCGCCTCATTTGGCATCTATGGGCTCGAAAACAACACACTCATGCTGACTATGGCCACACAAGCGCATGGCTCAGTATCTTTTTACACGCGCGTTCGTGTTCCAGTCTTTTCAAGCTGATGGGTAGGGAGAGTGACACTAGTTCAACCTCTACACTACCCCTCCAACTCGGGCTCCCACTCAGGCCCTGGCCCAATCCCACACCTCCAAACTACTACACCTTTGTTCCTCTCTGGGGTTCGTCACCAACCCCTCCAAATGCGAGCTCTCGCCCAGTCAGCGATTCACCTCTCTGGGCATGAGCTTCTACACCCACCTCCATGGTAGTCTCCCCGACCCGGAGAGTTCCGCTCGCCTAGTGGACCTCATCTCCCACCTTCGACTCTCTCCCCTTACTTCGGCAAGGACACTTTCGTCCCTTCTGGGGATGATGGAGTCCCTGTCTCCTTTCATTCCCCTAGGCAGAGTTCCCAAGCGACAGCTTCAGAGGGAGTTCCGCCGTCGTTGGTCCCAGACCAACGACAGCTGGAACCAGACCATTCCCCTAGGGCCTTGGTTCGTTTGGGCCACGGAGGAGTGGCTCAGCCCATCCACCCTGGCCCCCGGAGTTCCCATCTCCCTCCCTTCCCAGGCCTGGAACTTTACACAGACGCCTCCAACTCGGGCTGGGGGGCCCATTTGGAGAGCAGTCACGCCTCGGGGGTTTGGGATCCTCTGACTGCTCGTCTTCACATCAACATCTTGGAACTGGAGGCGGTCAGGCTCGCCCTCCTCCACTTCCAGTCCATAGTCTCCCACCGATTCGTTCTCCTTTCACGGACAACACTTCGGTAGCTTGTTACATCAACAAAGGGGGGGGGGGGGGGGGCACACTCCATCGGCCTCCCCTCCGTACAGAGGCCCTCCTCCACTGGTGTCACACGCAGGGGGTCACCCTTCGCGCGAGACACATAGCAGGGACACACATATCCTGGCAGACACTCTCAGCCTCTCCAAGTCTGTCCTCCACACGGAATGGACCCTCAGCAGGCATACCCTAACAACCGTGTGGGAACATTGGTTCAGACCCATGATCGACCTGTTTGCCACACGGTTCAACTATCGTCTGCCAGTGTATGTGTCTCCGGTCCCGGACCCCGGCTTCCTCCATCGACGCCCTATCCCTTCCCTGGTCCGGCCTCATAGCTTACGCCTTCCCTCCCTTCCCGATCCTCCACAAGGTGATCAGGAAGGCGAGACTCGAGAGACCCAGGCTCATTCTCATAGCCCCGTGGTGGCCCACTCAGTCCTGGTTACCGGACCTCAAGTCCCTCACTCACTCACCCCCTCTTCGGTTGAACACCAGGTGGGACATGCTCAGGCAACCCCGTTCGGGTCTCCCTCACGCCAATCCCCAGATGCTTTGCCTCCCACGCCTGGCTTCTGTGCCAGCCCAGTTGCGAGCAGCTAAATCCACCTCTCGAACGGACAGGTCCCAGTCCGTCCTCAATATCCTCTCTATCGCTGGGGCCTCTCAGGAACTCCGAGACCTAGCCATGTCCTCTCGCAGAGCTAGCACAGAGTCCCTTTACATTTACAGATGGAGGAAATGGGTCTCATGGTGCGAAGACAATTCTGTCTCTCACAATCGCCCCTCCAATATCCAGATAGGAAATTTCCTGTCCCACCTTAACCTCTCTGCTAGCTCCATCCGGGGCTACAGGTCGGCCATCTGCACGACCATCCGCCAAATGGGCGGACCTTCCTTGAGAATGACTTCCTTCTCAGAGAGATCTCCAGAGGGGCTGCTCTTCGTAAGGCCCAATCCCCTAGACGTGTTCCCCTTTGGGACCTCTTCACTTACTTGACGTCCTCAGGAAACCCCTCTTTGAGCCTGTCTCCTCCATTCCCTTCGACCTTCTGTCTATGAAGACTACCTTCCTCCTCGCCCTCGCTTCCGCCAGAAGGCGAGGCGAGATCCATGCCCTTAGCGGGGACCCCAGAGACATTGCCTTCCACAGAGACGGCTCCGTCTCTCTTAAGTTCCTTCCCGAATTCCTAGCTAAGAACCAGGAACCCGGTAGTGCCTCTCCTTACCTCGTCATCCGCCCGCTGGCGGATACACTAGGGGGAGACACCTCTTCGGACATAGCCCTTTGCCCCTCTCGAGGTCGAACACACTACTGGGAACGCTCGCGCCCCAGGCGCGTTTCGCAAAGACGTCTCCTTATTTCCATCAACCCCAGTAACACAGAAGACATCTCAGCTGGCACTGTCTCTAGGTGGCTCTCCAAGACGGTCAGAACGGCCTATTCCCAGGCATCCAAGGACCTCCCCGTCTTGTCCCCCCGGGCTCATGAGCTCAGAGCGCTCGCCGCTTCGGCAGCATTCCAGCACTCTGTTCCCATGCGCCACCTCCAGGAGGCAGCCTTCTGGCGTTCGGAAAATCCCTTCATAAAATTTTATTTAAGGGACATCCGCATGACCAGGGCTGATGGTTCTAATAGGATATCCTTTGTGGCGGCTAATGCATCCATATCGGGTAAACCCCAGGAACCACTAGGGCACTCGCCCTCCTCCTTTTCCTATGAATTCTGCTATTGTCTGACATGGTACAGTATATGACGCCAAAATGGGGAGTTTGTATTATACTCCCTGTTTGGCTAGTATACTTACCATGTCAGACTCTAATGCCCGCCCTGCCTTCCCACTAGCGCCAAGGTTCTGGGGTTACCTTGCGCGCAGGCCTCGATGAATGAGGTACGGGAGGTTGACACTGGCTTCTTCCTACGGCGGAAGCGGGTGGGCATCACGTGACTGTCTTATTACTGCATTAGCCACACAAAAACTTCGGCCTGGCAGAGCTGACTAACTGCCGTGAATGCTATTGTCTGACATGGTAAGTATACTAGCCAAACAGGAGTATAATACAAACTCCCCATTTTTTGCAGACTATCGTCGCTTACACGCATTTTATGGGTACAGCTGATTTTTTTTTCCAGTTGCTGAATGTAGCAGAGTCGGTCAAACCGGGCACCTATGCAATGAATCGGCCACAAATTGTACAACAATCCACAATTAGAAAATACCTGAAAACCGTGTGCACTGCCTTACAAATAGTCCTGTTGCACAGTCTTTAGAGAAACTGACAGACAAGCGAGCACTAGGTATAATGTAGGTCTCATAACATTGTTGCTCTAAAGGTTATCGGCCTTGACTAAGAATCTGTTGTTGTTTTTTAATACATATAGCGTTCTAAGCAATGAGGACAAAAAAGTAAGATTGATTCCACCCAGCGACCGACATCCCACCCGTAATAGCAGAGGTATGGGAAGGCTGCCAATGGACAATACAACTTTAATTCTTTATTCTTGTTTTCACGCAGATGAAGGCACAATAAACCTATAAACTCTAGAGACTCTAGAATGTCATGTTGCAGACTATGTAGGCTCCATGCCCTCATTCATTTCCCACCCACTGACCATTGAGGGGAAAACGTGATCCCAAGGTAGAATGTAACGGAGAAGAGGGGCCATTGAGGGGAAAACGTGATCCCAAGATAGAATGTAACGGAGAAGAGGGGCCATTGAGGGGAAAACATGATCCCAAGGTAGAATGTAACGGAGAAGAGAGACCATTGAGGGGAAAACATGATCCCAAGCAAGTTACAGAAAAAGGAGTGAAAAACGGGTCTGGATCGTAGAGGCCAAACGGCGTCGCGTGCGCACACGTGCGCGCGCGCGTCCACCACACACCAGCGTGCAGGCACACAACACGCCGCGCGCGCACACAACACGTTTCTCCCCAGTCAGCCGTTTTTGAACGTTTTGATTATGAGGAGCAAAGTGTCTAGCATACTGGTGCAAGTCAACTAACTTGAAAGAGCAACAAACCTTTTTGTTTTCATTGTTAACATGGTAGTAGCCTCCTCCCCCTTCCGCCCTCCACGGCCGCCCACCCCCCTTCCTCTTTCCCACGTCCTCCCCTGCCCTATTCGACCTTCCCCACCATTTTCTCAAACTCCTCTTCCGTCCCACTCTCCTCTCTGCTCCCCTGTCTCTGAACTACCGTCAACGCTAGAAAGTGCTCCGTTTTGTGATTTAATAAATGGGGAACAGGTGCGCGCGCACGCACTCGTGCATACAGGCATACACACATTATTATGATGATATAGGCTAATTAAAGATTACTATTGTGTGTATGATTTACAGAAAAATTAGAAGTATTCGAGCAAAAGGAGGTTTTTTTTTAATGACGGTATAGGCTTTCTTGAGGTTTCGAACTCATTCAGTTGGTGATTGTCTTTCCTTTGCACCATTGTGCTGTACTATCCAACTGCTGATACACATACATACACTGTGTGTGGTACTCCGAGTGTGAAAACGGTTTTCATTTATCTTTTTTGTTTTTTTCAATACAGGCAGAATCGAGATAATATCCAAGGCACTGTATTTCTTGTGGCTATGTTTTGTTTGGATTATTTCACGATGTAAACATTATTTCTGGTGCAACATGGATTCTGGAAAAGAAAAGGATAGTGGTAAACACTTCATATGCTAATGTTTTAGAGAAGATAGGGACTAGAACTCTACTGAAACTATAATGGTGATTTCTTTTCTTTTTGCGTGTGACAGCTTGTTCAGTGTTAATCATTTTTTGACAGAATGTGCTGATTTGATGTGTATCAGAGAGAAGTTCTTTTCCATCAGTGATTTATCGGTTCTTTTTCGTGAGATTTCAGTAGATCTTATTTTTTCTTTTTTGAAAGAGGTAAACTTATTTTATAAAATATAGTGTTTTAATAATGTATACAGGTGTCGCCGGAGTTGAACAGATAATTATTTTTGTCCTCATAAATTTTAAACGATGTGTTAATACTGGTGTGGGTATTTGTATTTAGAGACTTAGATATGATAGCTGAGGTCCTGATTTGGCTCCTAGTAGTCCGCTGGACCCTATAAACACTTTCTTTTCTTTTTCGTTGTTTTTTTCTTTCCTATTTTTTCCCCTTCCACCTCCCTCGCCCCGTCTTTACATTTTTTTTGTTTTTTTGTATCTTTTTTTCTGCATTCTTTTCTTTTTCTGTTGCTTTTTTTTTTTTTTTTTGTTTTTTGCAAAATCAGCTTTTTTCCCCCTCCTTTTTTGCTTTTGTTTTCCCAGTGGGGCCCTATCCTTTTTCCCCCCACGTTTTAACTTTTTTTCAAAGCTTCACACGCCATGCATTGTCTGCGTGTTTCATTACCATGATTTCTTTTCATATAACGGTGTTTGCATGCATGTAACTGGTAGTCTTACAGCCTCAAAGTTAGAGATACATGGCTGCCGCATTCACCGTTTTACAGATCATTCTGGACACAAAAAGGTACAAACTGTGCAAGGTACACTTGCATATTTATATGAGGTTACCATGCATTCTGGGGACCTGAAAAAAAACGAGGTTTGTGACTGCAAAATCCTAGTCAAACAAAAAACTCGATGTAGGCCATTACATTTGTAAAAGGAGACGCTTTTCATGTACCTACAAAGTCCAGTACATCCAAATACGATGTTCTTGTAACTACAATCTGAGGAAATGCTTTCTGTCCGAACTTTTCCCAAACCCCAGTATCTTTGAGATACTGGTTTCTAGTTGTACTCGCTCATGGCGCTTTAAGCTTGTAAAAAACAAGCATCATCAGTCACTTTGTTCTCGTTGTCTCAACTGGTGGAAATGCTTTCAGTACGGTTTTGGCAAAACCTAGTATCTTTGCGATACTGGCGTCTGGTTGTCCTTGATCATGGTACTTTCAGCTGTCGAAAATCACAAGAGATAAATGCAAATTCAAGAAAATGCTTTCAGCGGAAATGATATAGATTTACTTTGTGTAAAAGTTTTGAGGAGCTTACTTAATTTGTTCTTCATGCTACAGTAGCTGAAAGTTTAAAAACCGTCTGATGTAAACTGTCTGAAAATTCAGATACTAGGTTCTGGCTGTCAACCCTCGATGTAGTAACTCTGCTAAACAATAGATTTTGTCCACCATAAAGGGGGAAAAGCAGGAACATGTAGACACAAAGATCAGTCTCAAAGAACGTGTTCTAACTGCTAAATGGAATGATATTTTGATTACCTCTGTGTTTCCTGATTGTGATGGGTTCGTTTGTTGACAATACCTTGGTTGCCCCACCCAGGAAAGTTTCAAAGCCCTGCTCGTACACCTCTTCTCGTGACTTACGCCTTCACAAATCTCACGGATGTAAGCATTAAAATGTGGGTGTCCTTACCGAAGTTTTATACTATAAATGAAATTCGCTTTTTTATAAACTTGTCTATGAGTGCCTCAAACCAACGTTCCTGGAAGGCACCTTAAAGGCTACTGCTGATTTATATTTAAAGGGGATGTCGCAGCACTACTACATGAAATCCATTGGTTCCGTGAGTAGCAGAAAGTACAGGTCTTTTAAAGGATATGGGAATATTCTGCTGCAGAGTCCGTTACATAATTCTCGCTGATATCGTTCATCCTGAGGTGTGAGCTGGAGGGTCAAGCTGAGGACTGGAAATACAAAGAACAGTGGATTTGGAACCGCAAAAAGGAATCTTGCTGTAAACCGAGTTAAAAAAAAAAAATCTCGGAGAGGCATTGATTTTATATCCTCCTCAAAGGAGTTACGGTGTGTGGATGCATCACGTAAGTGATGGCTATTTTGTCCTGGGGGACTTTTTCGTGCCGTCTCCTCTGTCGTGCCGCTTTAATGGTATTGTTCCCACGCCGCTCCTCCTGGCTCCCTGCTAAACGCCACAGCCTCTGGTTTGCCCTGTCACAGCCACGGCACCGGTGATCTACAGGGAGCGGTCGATAGCAAGTCATGAAGCGGCTCACGAGGAGTTCGCATCCACCATGTTCCGAGGCGCCTGTTTTGAGGCAGCATATGCTGGACACTGCGTACTGAGTTCCCTCCTGACGACAATGATTTCCTGATGGCTCTGAGCCAGCATGAGTGAGTGTCGCCCTCTGGAGGGTGACGCCATGTCGGTGTGGTGGCAGTCCCTGCAAATTTGCCTGTGACAACGACCTCTAGATGAACTCGCTGGGGGCGTGGCTGCTAAGTATGGTGGCCATGTACGGACAGAAATTCCAACCTATGAAAGAGGCAGTTCTCAAAAGCTCTTATCCATCTTACATACACAGTCATATGACCATTATTGGCATTCATTCTCACCACTATGGGAAAACACGACAGTACAATAGTCTGGCAAGGCACCTAGCAAACCACAGAGTAAGGAAATGGGAACAAAGTGCTACAAGCAAATCATGCAAAATGAATTGTCAGTGTAAGCAGAAATATAAAAGACGGTGCTTGAAGTTTCAAAAAAAAAAAAAGATGAAGGGGAAGAAATACAAGTGAATGTGAACCACTTAAAGGACAATGATGGCAACAATACATGATAAGAACAACACATCTCGACTGCAGCCAAGTGCACTATTCCTCTTACTTCATTTATGGATCAAACATCGCTTATCTGGAGGCAAATCGGGAAATAAGAGACTGGCAAACACTGCCTCTACCCTACCGTGCCAGTGCGGGGCAAGAGGGCGGGCGCCGTGGGGACATCTTTGTATGTCTACTCGTGCTTAATTGAGTGGAAAAGGCAGACAGGGCGGAAAATAATCGTCCTTTTTCTTGATTTGTGGCGAAGAATACAGATCGGGCATGCTGTCCAACTTGATGAGGGAGCAGCCGTCTTTTTAGTTTTTGTTTGTTTTCTGCTCCTCTCTGTATTTTCTATTTGATCAAATGCAGTGAAAGAATCGATTGTTCAAAGGAGAGGGCAAAGTGGGGTGGGAATAAGAAAGGATAAGGTGAACCTGACTAACCATCTGCTAAGTTGGAAAACTGATTCTAAAATAAATATTTGATGAGTGAATGGCAAGTGTGCTGTTTCATTTTTTCACTCTTTATTCTCTCTGTGTCCGTCTGTCTGTTCCCCCTCCCTCGCTCCATCTCTCTCTCTCTCTCTCTCTCTCTCTCTCTCTCTCTCTCTCTCTTAGAAAACCGTTTTGAAACTGAACACAAGGAGTGAATGTGTTTGATTTTTCTAGAAAAAAATAATGAGTCCCATTGTGTTGACCTGGCATGTTTCCGTTGTTGTGGAAGATGACTAATTCAGATTTGACTTTTGCGTATGTTTATCTTTTAGTGTCTTATTCTAGTTAAGATTAGGTAGGTAAGCTTAAGGGGCAAAGGGGAGAGCTATGACGAATGAAAATTCACACTCATGTATTCCTTAGCTAACTCCAAATTTATACCCAAAGCGATCATCTTGTTTATTTCAAAAGAAAACTGAACTCCATATAACATGTTATTACTTCCCTCAAGTGCTCTGCAAACTCTTTTTCTATTTTTGTCCATCCTGGATCAATCAACACGTGCAACAGGTCAACAGACCTTTGAATGTCAAAATAATTAATCTTATAATGTTGGGTTTACAAAGCAAGGAGCAGCACAGGTATGTCCAATGAATTTTCTGTTATATAATTCTGTCTGTCTCCTCTGTCTCTCTCTCTCTCTCTCTCTCTCTCTCTCTCTCTCTCTCTCTCTCCCCCCCTCTCTCTCTCTCTCTCTCTCTCTGTGTCCTGCAGCACTGACTCAATTTCCTGAGAAGCACAGAACTATACATTTCAATTCTGAGCAATGTGGGGTGTCTGCAGCCCTGCAACCTGTCCATCAACATGTTCCCACTGTGCTGATAGCTGTACCGACACACTTCCCAGAGAAAGGACATGCTGGGAGGGGGATGCGAGGCAATCGGCATTGGAGGGAGGGTGTGTGTGTGAGGGGGGGGGGGGGGTTCATTGACCCAGACGATAACTGCCAGATGTTCCGAGCTGGCAGGAAATGAAAAGCAAAGAGATGGTTCATGTTACCCTGTCTGTCAGATCCATCGTCCTGACGGGTAACTGGACTGGATTCGGACTGTGAAGGGCGTGGTCTGGAATGTAATATGATGGTGTAACTATGTGATTTGTACATTGTGCACAGTCTGCAAGTAGCACTTGAGTTAGTCCGTCTGCTTGACTACACTTTGTCTCTCTCTGTCTCTGTCTGTCTCGCTACGTGTCTTTGTCTGTTTTTCTGCCTCTCCTACGCGTGCATACGCACATGCGCGCGTTGCATGTGAGTTTTTTTGTCTGCCTATCTGTATGCCTGCCCGTCTGTCTCTCTGATTGACTGTCTGTTTATCTCTTTGTCAGTCTGTCTCTCCATCTCTGCCTTTGTCTCTCCATGCAGACACCCCTCTCTCTTTCTCATTCCCTCTCTGTCTGTGTGTATGTCTGTCTGACTGTGTCCTCTCTCTTTCACTTTAGGTGTGCGTTAGAGAGAGAGGAGAGAGAGAGCAACACAGAGGCAAACAGACATACACAGACGCTGGAGGCCAAGAGGCAGCTGAGAGATGAGGTCAACAGTACATCCATAAATCTCTGTCTAGCGCACTGTCGCTTTCACCTCGGTTCTGAATCTCATTTTGCTAATCTAGAGCCAGGACAGTAGCTTTAGAGACTGGCAAATATTACTTTTTACCTATCATTCCTTTTCAGTTGATTTTCATCTACTTATTTATCCATGTATTTTTGTATTTTTTCAATGTTTTTTTAATCTATTTTTGCCCATGGGGCCCTGTTCATTGATTTTGATCTATCTCTCTGTTTATTCATTGATTTATCCATGTATTTTTTCTATTTTGTATTCATTTATTTCTATTTTTCTGTTTCTTTGTTTGTATGCTTGTTTGTTTATCCATTCATTCATTATCTATCCATCTATTTACTTATGTATATCCATCCACTATACTATCTATCTATCTATCTACTATCTATCTATCATATCTATCTATCTATCTATCTATCTATCTATCTATCTATCTCTATCTATCTACTC
>CM031625.1:26679151-26701771 GCA_018398815.1 Conus ventricosus | reverse complement strand
GGAAGGGATCTGGATGGTAGTGATCTGGGGATGAGTGCTGTACCAGTGTACGTAGAGCTGTGAAGACCGTCTTCTTTCCGTCTGTTAGTTCGTATGTTTGTCTCCTCGATTTTCAGTCTGTCTGCTTGTATTCATCTGTTCCTCTTTTGTGTCTATTGTAGTGAAGGGTTTTCATAATTTATAAGATATTTTCTTAATTTTATGTTCCCATTTTCTTCATCTTCAACACCTCCCCCCCTTTTTTTTTCTTATTTTTTTAAAGTTCAAATCTTTGCCAAGTCATTACTGTAATGACGGAAGAGTTGTTAGCCTGCACTTGGTTCCCCGCTACTTAATTGTTCAGCATTATTTGTGTGTCACTCTCACACACACACACACACACACACACACACACACACACACACACACATACACACGCACACACACCACACACACACACACACACACACACACACACACGCACACACACACGCACACACACACACACGCACGCACGCACGCACGCACGCACACACATACACACACACAGAGTCTATATTACGATTTGTGTTAATTCTAAAGGAAATACATGGATTAAAAAAAACAAAACTTGCTGAGGTTGACGCCCGCTCTCTCATTAATTTGAACACAGTGTCCAGAAAGAGCCCCTACTCTGCATTCCAACTGCTTTACTACAAATCAAGAGAAGAAGGAGGATTTTCCACCTGTCTGCCCTCTTCCACTCAGTTAAGCACCGGCAGACATAAAGATGTCCCAGGGCGCCTGTCCGTTGCCCTGGACAGGAACAACGTGGAATGAGCGGCGTTTTCCCCCATCTCTAGAATTTACTGTGCTACGTCCAGCAAAATGAATTTGGATTCAGCAGCGAGGTGAACGGAACAGTGCACTGGATGTATTGGGCTGTGTTGTTCGCCTCGTCTCCAGTCTGTCTGCTGGTTTGCGTCACTTCTGTTCGTGTTTGCTCGTCCGTACCAGCTGAGCTGCCTTTACCTTCTTCTGTTTCTCACTTCTTTCTCGCTTTCTCTCCCTTAGTTCACGACCACTGCGCTGTATTCACGCCATCAGATTTGTTATTCCCTCTAAGGGGTGACAAACTTCAGCCAGTATCAATGTTCTTGCCCATGTTTGTTTTCCTGTTGTAGTTCGCATCATTGCAGCCATTCTCAATGTTGTTATTGCTACTGTTATTGTCTTATAATCTAAAAGAACACACTTCTGGACTTTCCAGCTCGGTAGTTGAGTTGAACAACATTGCCCAGAAGAATCTACCCTGAAGTCATTACACGATCGTCGTGACCTGACGGCGTTCCATAAATCAAGGGCAAAGTACGGTGATTTTTTTTCGACCTGTCTGCCCTTTTCCACTGTAACAAGTACACGCTGGCAGGAAGAGGGTCCATGGTTCCTGCGCACTCGCTCCTAAAAAGGGGTGGCAGTGACAGAGCAGTGTTTGCAGACTCCAGATTTATTGCCCCTCGTCAAAGAACATCGAGTCTGGACGTGGAAAATGGGGCGGAAAGGAGTGGTCGGCGGGACACGTACTGGGCAGAGCGGGGAAGATCGTCTTGTCTGTGGGCCTGGGTGTCTGTTTGCTTGATTCTCAATCTGCTCCTCTTTTCTGTTTGTGTATCATCTCTGAGTGTTCTCTCTCTCTCTCTCTCTCTCTCTCTCTCTCTCTCTCTCTCTCTCTCTCCTCTCTCTCTTCTCTCACATCTCCCTCTCTCAATATACATGCAAACACACAGAGTCGTGAGAGGAGAGAGGTGAGAGAGAGACAAGACAGGACATACACACAGACACCCAAACACACAGACAGACAAGCAGAGAGAGACAGACAGACAGACAGACACCCAAACACACAGACAGAAAGACAGACAAGCAGAGAGGGGAGAGAGAGAGACAGAGAGAGAGACAGAGAGACAGACAGACAGACAGACAGACAGACATAGAGAGAGGCAGATATAACAGACAGACAAACAAAACTGACATAGACCAGCCAAGCTCAAACATAAAACTGAACGTCACTTTGGCAGCAGAGCAGACAAAACGAAGTCACGCCACCCACCACATACCATCCAGCCCACGTCTGTCGCGGTCCTCTGATTTTCAGGGTAACTGTCAGAATAATGGAATCGAACTGACAGGACCAGACGAATCATTCAGTTACATTTTAGTTCCTGCTAAGTTGAAAAAAAATATCAGGCAGTTCGCTGTATCAGCTCCCCATTTCCTCTCACCCTTTCCCTGACGCGTTCTGCCTCCAGGACGTGTGTGAGAATAGCTGTCAGGAGAATAGAAAAAAACGTCGACAGGCACATCATAGGACTGCAGACACGCCACATGTGGTCACAAATGAAATGAATGGTTCAGTGCTTCTCTGAAAATTGAGTCAGCACTGTTATGAGAGAGAGAGAGAGAGAGAGAGAGAGAGAGAGGAGAGAGAGAGAGAGACAGACAGACAGACGGACAGACAGACAGACAGACAGGCAGATTGACAGACAGAAAGATAGTCAGACCGACAGATATAGAGAGACAGGGAGGCAGAGACAGAGAGATACAGAGAGGGAATGTGCGCTGGAGAGAGAGAGAGAGAGAGAGATGAGAGAGAGAGAGAGGAGAGAGAGAATGCCAATGCGAACATTTATTCAGTGTAAGGCCACAGCCCCATGCTGAAGGGGGTTTCATACATGCACCATACAACATTACTAATACGTACAAAATGGAGTACACGTAGAGAGAAAGTCACGCTTGATGTGTTTTGCATTCCTTAGCTGTTTGTATGAGAGAGAGAGAGAGAGAGAGAGAGAGAGAGAGGAGAGAGTTCAGTTATATGAGAAGAATTACTGTACTAGACCCGACTCTGCTCGTTTGTGTGTATGATTTTAACTTGCACATACATCGACGCTCTCAGTTGCTAGATAGAAACAGAACTAGTTGCTTAATACATAATCATATAGAACGTGAAATCAAAGGCTCTCGGCCATGGCGGTTCGAATCACTGTTTTGTGCCACCCCCACGAAAGATAATTATGACCACAACAATGCCATAGGTGTGTCGGAGACATGCCATTCTCTGTACAAAAGCAGGCGTCAAACTCATAGATGGTACGTTTCTACGCTGCTGTCAAGAGTTGCAGGCCTCAACATAGGTGCCAGCAATGTTCCCTGCAGATGGTCGTCTCCCTTGTGACCCCTCTCTTAAACGATCGGAGGACAACTGGCGCACATGACCCAGATAAACAGGATCAGTTCATGGTTTAGTCCTCGGGCTATTGCTATTGTATCCTTGTCCCGTGTGTGATGTTTATTTTTCTTTATCGCACATCTGCAAGTGTCTGGTACTCTAACTTGTTTTATAATGTGTGTGTGTGTGTGCGTGCGTGCGTGCGTGTGTGCGCGTTTGTGTGTGTGTGTGTGTATTGGTGTGGTGTGTGTGTGTCTGTGTGTGTGTGTGTGTGTGGTGTGTGTGTGTGTGTGTAAACAACTGATGCATCTTCTTAAAAATAAACACAGTTAAACGAGATTTTCATACACTTAAATGACACACCTTCATTATTTAAATTAAAAAATAAGCGTGGATAATAATGAACGTCACTTTGCGCAGAAGAAACTTCCTGGTCACTAGAGGAGTGTAAAAGGGTTTCCAAAATGGGAGTAGGAGGGGACATCAGAGACGGGTTGAGGGCAAGAGGGAGGGAGGTGGAGAAAGAAAGATACTGGACATAGGGGGGGGGGGGGGGGGGGTCCAGTGAAATTTTGCACATTTTTCCAATCAGAAAGAGGTGGGTTTTTTCTTTATTAAACAATGAAATTAATGGATAACAGTTGATGACTTATTGAACTGCTCTACTTCCTGGTTGGACTGATAGGTTCACATTCTGTTAATCACTTGACGTTATGCTTCATCATTTCGCTTAATCTTTTCAGCAGTCAGTTGCCAGAATTGACGTTTGAGAGATTAGTCGATCGAGTACGTTCGTTTAAATGATTGATTGATTGATCGGCAGGCATGCTATCATTCGTCTGCTGCTGTTGCCGTCACTAGTGTTTATGACGTCCATCCCACAGCTGCTGTTGCCGTCACTAGTGTTTATGACGTCCATCCCACAGCTTCTGTTGCCGTCACTAGTGTTTATGACGTCCATCCACAGCTTCTGTTGCCGTCACTAGTGTTTTGACGTCCATCCCACAGCTTCTGTTGCCGTCACTAGTGTTTATGACGTCCATCCCACAGCTTCTGTTGCTGTCACTAGTGTTTATGACGTCCATCCCACAGCTTCTGTTGCCGTCACTAGTGTTTATGACGTCCATCCCACAGCTTCTGTTGCCGTCACTAGTGTTTATGACGTCCATCCCACAGCTTCTGTTGCTGTCACTAGTGTTTATGACGTCCATCCCACAGCTTCTGTTGCCGTCACTAGTGTTTATGACGTCCATCCCACAGCTTCTGTTGCCGTCACTAGTGTTTATGACGTCCAGCTCACAGCTTCTGTTGCTGTCACTAGTGTTTATGACGTCCATCTCACAGCTTCTGTTGCTGTCAATGCATCAGGGATGCCAGCAAATTACTGAGACTGCAAGGGTGACTACTGGTTGGTTCTGATGTATTCCTGAGACTGCAAGGGTGACTACTGGTTGGTTCTATGATGTATTCCTGAGACTGCAAGGGTGACTACTGGTTGGTTCTGTGATGTATTCCTGAGACTGCAAGGGTGACTACTGGTTGGTTCTGTGATGTATTCCTGAGACTGCAAGGGTGACGACTGGTTGGTTTATGATGTATTCTCACATGCTGCAACCAAAGCTCTGACAGCCATTTGTTTGCAGTTGTGCGCAGGCGCCCTCATCCTGTGTCCTCAAGCTGTACTTTTCACTTGTATGAATTAAATAGAAAATAAAGGAGGAAACTCAAAACGTATTGAGACTGCCTCTTTCTGATTTAAGCTCGACGGAGGTTTGTTCGGACAGAGTCCATTCTGTATTCTAAACGGCTTTATCACAAATCAAGAAGGAAAGGATGATTGTCTATCCATCTGCCCTTTTCTACTACACTAAGCCCGAGCAGACATGAGGATGTCCCACATCGCTGACCCACTTGCCCTGGACTGGAACGATCGGAAAGAGGCAGCGTTTGTCGATCTCTTGCATCTGGTTAAAGCGAGTTTGGAGCTAGAAAAGAGGGGAAAAAAATAGGGTGACTGGATAGTGACTGGGATGTGTTGCTCACATATCTCTGGTCTGTCTAGTGGCTTGCAGACTGTTTGTTTGTCTCTGTAAACTGTCTGTCTCTCTGTGTTTATATGTCTGTGCCTTTACTTTTCTTTCATCCTCCCTCTCTCTCTCTCTCTCAATCTCTCTCTCTCTTTCTCCCCTCTCTCTCTTAACCCTCTCCCTCCTTCTCCTTCTGCTTTCTTCAATCCCAACTCACTGGATGGATTGTTCTCTGTAAACTGTCGTCTCTCTGTGTTATATGTCTGTGCCTATACTTTTCTTTCATCCTCCCTCTCTCTCTCTCTCAATCTCTCTTTCCCCTCTCTCTCTTAACCCCTCTCCTCCTTCTCCTTCTGCTTTCTTCAATCCCAACTCACTGGATGGATTGTTCTCTAACAGGAAGACGATGAATCAGGACGATCGTTCTTACACTATTACAAAATTAAAGTTGACAGATACTTCAGATAAGATGAAGAGAGAGAATAGATTTGAGTAGGAAAACTTAACGAAATGGAATATGATACTGAATTGTACCGATACACAACACATGAAAGGACAAATCTGCATTAGTTATTCTACACAACAATGGAGACATGCCAGATCAACAAAAAGGGACCAACATTCTGAATCCTTTGCATAAACATCAACAATGGGACTAGCATTGCTATTCCTTTCTACAAACATCAAACACATTTTCATTTCTTGTTGTGGTCAGTCACAAAAACGTTTTTAAGGGAGACAGACAGAGAATTAAGAGTGAAAAATAACAGCATATTTGCCACTCACTCATGAAATATGTATTTCAGAATCCACTTTCTCGCTTCACAGAGGTTTAGGCCGGTTCACATGTACCTTTCTTATCCCCGCCCCACTTTACCGTCTCCCTTCAACAACCTAGTCTTTCACTTAGATAAGATAATGTTGCTTATAGCCCAGCCGACCGCAAAGGGCCACATCAGGGCTGTCACCACGTTAAAGTCTTTCACTTGCATTTAATACACATAGAAGATATAAAGAGGAACAACAACAGCAACGACAACAAGAAAGGCTGCTGCTCCCCCATCAGTTGGACAGCATTGTCCAGACAGTGCCTACTCTGTATTCGGACCACTTCGCCACAAATCAAGGGAAAAGGAAGATGATCTTCCGCCCTGTCTGCCCCTTCCCACTCAATTAGCACCAGCAGACATAAAGATGTCCATGGTGCCCGCCCCTTTGCCCTGGACTGGAACGACAGGGAAGAGACGATGTTTCCGTATCTCTTATTTCCTGTGTTGCGTCCGAGAAAGCGACTTTTGATCCAGATATGAAGTAAAGGTATAGTGCACTTGGCAGAAGCTGGGATGTGGTGTTCGTATTATCTCTTGTCTGTCTGGTAATCTCTAGATTGTTGATCTGACTCTGTCTTTTTATTTGTTGCTGCACTTGGTAGAAGCTGGCATGTGTTGTTCGTATTACCTCTTGTCTGTCTGGTAGCCTCTAGATTGTTGACCTGTCTGTCTGCCTGTATTTGTTGCTTTGTCTGTCCATCTTTTTATGTCTATCTTTCTGTTACAGTTGGCGACATAGAAAGCAAACCTACTGACATTCTTTAGGGCAGATAGAACTTGACTGTGCTGACACAGCCATTCTCTTTCGCTTTTCACTCCTCACTTGGAAAACCATAACAAACTAACGAAAAACGTTTACAAGCAAAATAGATAGATAGATAGATAGATAGATAGATAGATAGATAGATAGTTAGATAGATAGAATAGTTAGATAGATAGATTAGAGATAGATAGATAGAGATAGATAGATAGATAGATAGAGATAGATAGATAGATAGATAGATAGATAGATAGATAGATAGTTAGATAGATAGATAGATAGATAGATAGTTGGATGGATATACTAAGTAAATAGATGGATAGATAATGAATGAATGGATAAACAAACAAGCATACAAAACAAAGAAAACAGAAAAATAGAAAATAAATGAATACAAAAATAGAAAAAATACATGGATAAATCAATGAATAAACAGAGAGATAGATCAAAATCAATGAACAGGGCCCATGGGCAAAAATAGATTAAAAAAACATTGAAAAAATACAAAAATACATGGATAAATAAGTAGATGAAAATCAACTGAAAAGGAATGATAGGTAAAAAGTAATATTTGCCAGTCTCTAAAGCTACTGTCCTGGCTCTAGATTAGCAAAATGAGATTCAGAACCGAGGTGAAAGCGACAGTGCGCTAGACAGAGATTTATGGATGTACTGTTGACCTCATCTCTCAGCTGCCTCTTGGCTCCAGCGTCTGTGTATGTCTGTTTGCCTCTGTGTTGCTCTCTCTCTCCTCTCTCTCTAACGCACACCTAAAGTGAAAGAGAGAGGACACAGTCAGACAGACATACACACAGCAGAGAGGAATGAGAAAGAGAGAGGGGTGTCTGCATGGAGAGACAAAGGCAGAGATGGAGAGACAGACTGACAAAGAGATAACAGACAGTCAATCAGAGAGACAGACGGGCAGGCATACAGATAGGCAGACAAAAAAACTCACATGAAAACGCGCGCATGTGCGTATGCACGCGTAGGAGAGGCAGAAAAACAGACAAAGGACACGTAGCGAGACAGACAGAGACAGAGAGAGAAAAAGGGTTTTAGTCAAGCAGCGGACTAACTCAAGTGCTACTTGAAAGAACTGTGCACAATGTACAAATCACATAGTTACACCATCATATTACATTCCAGGACCACGCCCTTCACAGTCCGAATCCAGTCCAGTTACCCGTCAGGACGATGGATCGGGACAGACAGGGTAACATGAACCATCTCTTTGCTTTTCATTTTCCTGCCAGCTCGGAACATTGGCGTTATCGTCTGGGTCAATGACCCCCCCCCCCCCCCCTCACACACACACCCTCCCCCAATGCCGATTGCCTCGCATCCCCCTCCCAGCATGTCCTTTCTCGGGGAAGTGTGTCGGTACAGCTATCAGCACAGGGGGGAACATGTTGATGGACAGGTTGCAGGGCTGCAGACACCCACATTGCTCAGAATTGAAATGTTTAGTTCTGTGCTTCTCAGGAAATGAGTCAGTGCTGCAGGACACAGAGAGAGAGAGAGAGAGAGAGAGGGGGGGGAGAGAGAGAGAGAGAGAGAGAGAGAGAGAGAGAGAGAGAGAGAGAGACAGAGGAGACAGACAAAATTAAATTAAAGAAAATTAAATTGGGGACATACCTGTGCTGCTCCTTGCTTTGTAAAACCCAACATTAAAAGATTAATTATTTTGACATTCAAAGGTCTGTTGCCCTGTTGACGTGTTGATTGTTTCCAGGATGACAAAAATAGAAAAGAGTTTGCAGAGCACTTGAGGGAAGTAATAACATTTTTATATGGAGTTCAGTTTTCTTTTTGAAATAAACAAGATGATCGCTTTGGGTATAAATTTGGGTTAGCTAAGGAATACATGAGTGTGAATTTTTCATTCGTCTTTGCTTCCCTTGCCCCTTAAGCTTCCCTACCTAATCTTAACTAATAAGACACTAAAAGATAAACATAAGCAAAAGTCAAATCTGAATTAGTCATCTTCCACAACAACGGAAACATGCCAGTCAACACAATGGGACTCATTATTTTTTTCTAGAAAATCAAACACATTCCTCCTTGTGGTTTTAGTTTCAAAACGGTTTTTTTTAAGAGAGAGAGAGGGGAGAGAGAGAGAGAGAGAGAGAGAGAGAGATGGAGCGAGGGAGGGGGAACAGACAGACGGACACAGAGAGAATAAGAGTGAAAAAATGAAACAGCACACTTGCCATTCACTCATCAAATAATTTATTTTAGAATCAGTTTTCCAACTTAGCAGATGGTTAGTCAGGTTCACCTTATCCTTTCTTATTCCCACCCCACTTTGCCCTCTCCTTTGAACAATCGATTCTTTCACTGCATTTGATCAAATAGAAAAAACAGAGAGGGGCAGAAAACAAACAAAACTAAAAAGACGGCTGCTCCCTCATCAAGTTGGACAGCATCCCGATCTGTATTTTTTCGCCACAAATCAAGAAAAAGGACGATTATTTTCCGCCCTGTCTGCCCTTTTCACTCAATTAAGCACGAGTAGACATACAAAGATGTCCCCACGGCGCCCGCCCTCTTGCCCCGCACTGGCACGGTAGGGTAGAGGGCAGTGTTTGCCAGTCTCTTATTTTTCCCCATTTGCCTCCAGATAAGCGATGTTTGATCCATAAAAAGAAGTAAGAGGAATAGTGCACTTGGCTGCAGTCGAGATGTGTTGTTTTTATCATGTATTGTTGCCATCATTGTCCTTAATGGTTCACATTCACTTGTATTTCTTCCCCTTCATCTTTTTTTTTTTTTGAAACTTCAAGCACCGTCTTTTATATTTCTGCTTACACGACAAATTTATTTTGCATGATTTGCTTGTAGCACTTGTTCCCATTTCCCTTTCTCTGTGGTTTGCTAGGTGCCTTGCCAGACTATTGTACTGTCGTGTTTTTCCCCTAGTGGTGAGAATGAATGCCAATTTAAAGGTCATTTGACTGTGTATGTAAGATGGATAAGAGCTTTTGAGAACTGCCTCTTTCTAGGTTGGAATTTCTGTCCGTACATGGCCACCATACCTTAGCAGCCACGCCCCCAAACGAGTTCATCTAGAGGTCGTTGTCACAGGGGAAATTTGCAGGGACTGCCACCACACCGACATGGCGTCACCCTCCAGAGGGCGACACTCACTCATGCTGGCTCAGAGCCATCAGGAAATCATTGTCGTCGGGGGGAACTCAGTACGCGTGTCCGCATATGCTGCCTCAAAACAGGCGCCTCGGAACATGGGGATGCGAACTCTCGTGAGCCGCTTCATGATTGCTATCGACCGCTCCCTGTAGATCACCGGTGCCGTGGCTGTGACAGGGCAAACCAGAGGCTGTGGCGTTTAGCAGGGAGCCAGGAGGAGCGGCGTGGGAACAATACCATTAAAGCGGCACGACAGAGGAGACGGCACGAAAAAGTCCCCCCAGGACAAAATAGCCATCACTTACGTGATGCATCCACACACCGTAACTCCTTTGAGGAGGATATAAAATCAATGCCTCTCCGAGATTTTTTTTTTTTAACTCGGTTTACAGCAAGATTCCTTTTTGCGGTTCCAAATCCACTGTTCTTTGTATTTCCAGTCCTCAGCTTGACCCTCCAGCTCACACCTCAGGATGAACGATATCAGCGAGAATTATGTAACGGACTCTGCAGCAGAATATTCCATATCCTTTAAAAGACCTGTACTTTCTGCTACTCACGGAACCAATGGATTTCATGTAGTAGTGCTGCGACATCCCCTTTAAATATAAATCAGCAGTAGCCTTTAAGGTGCCTTCCAGGAACGTTGGTTTGAGGCACTCATAGACAAGTTTATAAAAAAGCGAATTTCATTTATAGTATAAAACTTCGGTAAGGACACCCACATTTTAATGCTTACATCCGTGAGATTTGTGAAGGCGTTAAGTCACGAGAAGAGGTGTACGAGCAGGGACTTTGAAACTTTCCTGGGTGGGGCAACCAAGGTATTGTCAACAAACGAACACCATCACAATCGGAAACACAGAGGTAATCAAAATATCATTCCATTTAGCAGTTAGAACACGTTCTTTGAGACTGATCTTTGTGTCTACATGTTCCTGCTTTTCCCCTTTATGGTGGACAAAATCTATTGTTTAGCAGAGTTACTACATCGAGGGGTTGACAGCCAGAACTAGTATCTGAATTTTCAGACAGTTTACATCAGACGGTTTTTAAACTTTCAGCTACTGTAGCATGAAGAAACAAATTAGTAAGCTCCTCATAAACTTTTACACAAGTAAATTATATCATTTCCGCTGAAGCATTTTCTTGAATTTGCATTTATCTCTTGTGATTTTCGACAGCTGAAAGTACCATGATCAAGGACAACCGACGCCAGTATCGCAAAGATACTAGGTTTTGCCAAAACCGTACTGAAAGCATTTCCACCAGTTGAGACAACGAGAACAAAGTGACTGATGATGCTTGTTTTTACAAGCTTAAAGCGCCATGAGCGAGTACAACTAGAAACCAGTATCTCAAAGATACTGGGGTTTGGGAAAAGTTCGGACAGAAAGCATTTCCTCAGATTGTAGTTACAAGAACATCGTATTTGGATGTACTGGACTTTGTAGGTACATGAAAAGCGTCTCCTTTTACAAATGTAATGGCCTACATCGAGTTTTTTGTTTGACTAGGATTTTGCAGTCACAAACCTCGTTTTTTTCAGGTCCCCAGAA
Source organism: Conus ventricosus (assembly GCA_018398815.1). Taxonomy (NCBI): domain Eukaryota; kingdom Metazoa; phylum Mollusca; class Gastropoda; order Neogastropoda; family Conidae; genus Conus; species Conus ventricosus. The sequence continues at coordinate 26,690,261 of CM031625.1, read as the reverse complement.
TGCATGGTAACCTCATATAAATATGCAAGTGTACCTTGCACAGTTTGTACCTTTTTGTGTCCAGAATGATCTGTAAAACGGTGAATGCGGCAGCCATGTATCTCTAACTTTGAGGCTGTAAGACTACCAGTTACATGCATGCAAACACCGTTATATGAAAAGAAATCATGGTAATGAAACACGCAGACAATGCATGGCGTGTGAAGCTTTGAAAAAAAGTTAAAACGTGGGGGGAAAAAGGATAGGGCCCCACTGGGAAAACAAAAGCAAAAAAGGAGGGGGAAAAAAGCTGATTTGCAAAAAAACAAAAAAAAAAAAAAAAACAGAACAGAAAAGAAAAGAATGCAGAAAAAAAGATACAAAAAAAACAAAAAAAATGTAAAGACGGGGCGAGGGAGGTGGAAGGGGAAAAATAGGAAAGAAAAAAACAACGAAAAGAGAAAGAAAGTGTTTATAGGGTCCAGCGGACTACTAGGAGCCAAATCAGGACCTCAGCTATCATATCTAAGTCTCTAAATACAAATACCCACACCAGTATTAACACATCGTTTAAAATTTATGAGGACAAAAATAATTATCTGTTCAACTCCGGCGACACCTGTATACATTATTAAAACACTATATTTTATAAAATAAGTTTACCTCTTTCAAAAAAGAAAAAATAAGATCTACTGAAAATCTCACGAAAAACCGATAAATCACTGATGGAAAAGAACTTCTCTCTGATACACATCAAATCAGCACATTCTGTCAAAAAATGATTAACACTGAACAAGCTGTCACACGCAAAAAGAAAAGAAATCACCATTATAAGTTTCAGTAGAGTTCTAGTCCCTATCTTCTCTAAAACATTAGCATATGAAGTGTTTACCACTATCCTTTTCTTTTCCAGAATCCATGTTGCACCAGAAATAATGTTTACATCGTGAAATAATCCAAACAAAACATAGCCACAAGAAATACAGTGCCTTGGATATTATCTCGATTCTGCCTGTATTGAAAAAAACAAAAAAGATAAATGAAAACCGTTTTCACACTCGGAGTACCACACACAGTGTATGTATGTGTATCAGCAGTTGGATAGTACAGCACAATGGTGCAAAGGAAAGACAATCACCAACTGAATGAGTTCGAAACCTCAAGAAGCCTATACCGTCATTAAAAAAAACCTCCTTTTGCTCGAATACTTCTAATTTTTCTGTAAATCATACACACAATAGTAATCTTTAATTAGCCTATATCATCATAAATAATGTGTGTTGCCTGTATGCACGAGTGCGTGCGCGCGCACCTGTTCCCCCATTTATTAAATCACAAAACGGAGCACTTTCTAGCGTTGACGGTAGTTCAGAGACAGGGGAGCAGAGAGGGAGTGGGACGGAAGAGGAGTTGAGAAAAATGGTGGGAAGGTCGAATAGGGCAGGGGAGGACGTGGGAAAGAGGAAGGGGGGTGGGCGGCCGTGGAGGGCGGAAGGGGGGGAGGCTACTACCATGTTAACAATGAAAACAAAAAGGTTTTGTTGCTCTTTCAAGTTAGTTGACTTGCACCAGTATGCTAGACACTTTGCTCCTCATAATCAAAAACGTTCAAAAACGGCTGACGGGGGGAGAAACGTTGTGTGTGCGCGCGCGGCGTGTTTTGTGTGCCTGCACGCTGGTGTGTGGTGGACGCGCGCGCGCAGTGTGCGCACGCGACGCCGTTTGGCCTCTACGATCCAGACCCGTTTTTTCACTCCTTTTTCTGTAACTTGCTTGGGATCATGTTTTTCCCTCATGGTCTCTCTTCTCCGTTACATTCTACCTGGGATCATGTTTTCCCTCAATGGCCCCTCTTCTCGTTACATTCTATCTTGGGATCACGTTTTCCCCTCAATGGCCCCTCTTCTCCGTTACATTCTACCTTGGGATCACGTTTCCCCTCAATGGTCAGTGGGTGGGAAATGAATGAGGGCATGGAGCCTACATAGTCTGCAACATGACATTCTAGTGTCTCTAGAGTTTATAGGTTTATTGGTGCCTTCATCTGCGTGAAAACAGAATAAAGAATTAAAGTTGTATTGTCCATTGGCAGCCTTCCCATACCTCCTGCTATTACGGGTGGGATGTCGGTCGCTGGGTGAATCAATCTTACTTTTTTGTCCTCATTGCTTAGAACGCTATATGTATAAAAAACAACAACAGATTCTTAGTCAAGGCCGATAACCTTTAGAGCAACAATGTTATGAGACCTACATTTACCTAGTGCTCGCTTGTCTGTCAGTTTCTCTAAAGACTGTGCAACAGGACTATTTGTTAAGGCAGTGCACACGGTTTTCAGGTATTTTCTAATTGTGGATTGTTGTACAATTTGTGGCCGATTCATTGCATAGTGCCGGTTTGACCGATCTCTGTACATTCAGCAACTGGAAAAAAAAAAACAGCTGTACCCATAAAATGCGTTGTAAGCGACGATAGTCTGCAAAAAATGGGGAGTTTGTATTTACTCCCTGTTTGGCTAGTATACTTACCATGTCAGACAATAGCATTCACGGCAGTTAGTCAGCTCTGCCAGGCCGAGTTTTTGTGTGGCTAATGCAGTAATAAGACAGTCACGTGATGCCACCGCTTCCGCCGTAGGAAGAAGCCAGTGTCAACCTCCCGTACCTCATTCATCGAGGCCTGCGCGCAAGGTAACCCAGAACCTTGGCGCTAGTGGGGAAGGCGGGCGGGCATTAGAGTCTGACAGGGTAAGTATACTAGCCAAACAGGGAGTATAATACAAACTCCCCATTTTGGCGTCATATACTGTACCATGTCAGACAATAGCAGAATTCATAGGAAAAGGAGGAGGGCGAGTGCCCTAGTGGTTCCTGGGTTACCCGATATGGATGCATTAGCCGCCACAAAGGATATCCTATTAGAACCATCAGCCCTGGTCATGCGGATTTTCCTTAATAAATTTTATGAAGGGTTTTTCCGAACGCCAGAAGGCTGCCTCCTGGAGGTGGCGATGGGAACAGAGTGCTGGAATGCTGCCGAAGCGGCGGGGCGCTCTGGCTCATGAGCGGGGGGACAAGACGGGGAGGTCCTTGGATCCCGGGGAAATAGGCCGTTCTGACCGTTTTGGGGAGCCACTGGGAGACAGTGCCAGCTGAGATGTCTTCTGTGTTACGGGGGTGTGATGGAAATAAGGAGACGTCTTTGCGAAACGCGCCGGGGCGCGGCGTTCCCAGTAGTGTGTTCGACCTCGAGAGGGGCAAAGGGCTATGTCCGAAGAGGTGTCTCCCCTAGTGTATCCGCCAGCGGGCGGATGACGAGGGTAAGGGAGGGCACTACCGGGTTCCTGGTTTCTTAGCTAGGAATTGGGGAAAGGGAAACTTAAGAGAGACGGAGCCGTCTCTGTGGAAGGCAATGTCTCTGGGGTCCCGCTAAGGGCATGGATCTCCCCTCGCTTCTGGCGGAAGCGAGGGCGAGGAGGAAGGTAGTCTTCATAGACAGAAGGTCGAGGGAATGGAGGAGACAGGCTCAAAGAGGGGTTTCCTGAGGACGTCAAGTAAGTGAAGAGGCCCCAAAGGGGAACACGTCTAGGGGATTGGGCCTTACAAAGAGCCCCCCTCTGGAGATCTCTCTGAGAGGAGTCATTCTCAAGGAAGGTCCCCCCATTTGGCGGATGGTCGTGCAGATGGCCGACCTGTACCCCCGGATGGAGCTAGCAGAGAGGTTAAGGTGGGACAGGAAATTTCCTATCTGGATATTGGAGGGGCGATTGTGAGAGACGAATTGTCTTCGCACCATGAGCCCCATTTCCTCCATCTGTAAATGTAAAGGGACTCTGTGCTAGCTCTGCGAGAGGACATGGCTAGGTCTCGGAGTTCCTGAGAGGCCCCAGCGATAGAGAGGATATTGAGGACGGACTGGGACTGTCCGTTCGAGAGGTGGATTTGGGCTGCTCGCAACGGGGGCGGCCACAGAAGCAGGCGTGGAGGCAAGCATCTGGGGATTGGCGTGAGGGAGACCCGAACGGGGTTGCCTGAGCATGTCCCACCTGGTGTTCAACCGAAGAGGGGGGGGAGTGAGTGAGGGACTTGAGGCCCGGTAAACCAGGACTGAGTGGGCCCCCCGGGGCTTGAGAATGACCCTGGGTCTCTCGAGTCTCGCCTTCCTGATCACCTTGTGGAGGATCGGGAAGGGAGGGAAGGCGTAAGCTATGAGGCCGGACCAGGGAAGGGATAGGGCGTCGATGGAGGAACCCCGGGGGGTCGGGACCGGAGACACATACACTGGCAGACGATAGTTAAAACCGTGTGGCAAACAGGTCGATCATGGGTCTAAACCCAAATGTTCCCACACGGTGTTAGGGTAGGGCCTGCTGAGGGTCCATTCCGTGTGGGGGGACAGACTTGGGGGCTGAGAGTGTCTGCCAGGATTTGTGTGTCCCTGCTTTTGTGTCTCGCGCGAAGGGTGACCCCCTGCTTTGTGACACGTGGAGGAGGGCCTCTGTACGGAGGGAGAGGCGATTGGAGTGTGCCCCCCCCCCCCCCCCCCCCCCCCTTTTGTTGATGTAACAAGCTACCGAAGTGTTGTCCGTGAAAGGAGAACGAATCGGTGGGAGACTATGGATGGAAGTGGGGAGGGCGGCCTGACCGCCTCCAGTTCCAAGATGTTGATGTGAAGACGAGCAGTCAGAGGACCCCAAAACCCCCCGAGGCGTGATCTGCTCTCCAAATGGGCCCCCCGGGCCCGAGTTGGAGGCGTCTGTGTAAAGTTCAGGGCCTGGGAAGGGAGGGAGATGGGAACCCCGGGGGCCAGGGTGGATGGGCTGACCCATCCCCCGTGGCCCAAACGAACAAGGCCCTAGGGGATGGTCTGGTTCCAGCGGGTCGTTGGTCTGGGCCAACGACGGCGGAACTCCCTCTGAAGTGTCGCTTGGGAACTCTGCCTAGGGGAATGAAAGGAGACAGGGACTCCATCACCCCCAGAAGGGACGAAAGTGTCCTTGCCGAAGAAAGGGGAGAGAGTCGAAGGTGGGGATGAGGTCCACTAGGCGAGCGGAACTCTCGGGGTCGGGGGGGACTACCAGGGAGGTGGTTTGTAAAAGCTCATCCCCGAGAGGTGAATCGCTGACGGGGCGAGAGCTCGCATTTGGGGGGTTGGTGACGAACCCCAGAGAGGAACAAAGGTTTGTAGTAGTTTGGAGGTGTGGGATTGGGCCAGGGCCTGAGTGGGAGCCGAGTTGGAGGGGTAGTGTAGGGGTTTTGAACTAGTGTCACTCTCCCTACCCTTCAGCTTGAAAAAGACTGGAACCAAACGCGCGTGTAAAAGATACTGAGCCTTTGCGCTTGTGTGGCATAGTCAGCATGAGTGTTTTGGGTTTTCGGCCCATAGATGCCAAATGAGGCGATCTTTTGCACCACTGAAATAGAACGTAATGTTGTTTTGGGGATCCTTAGCAACCAGTACTGCTTACCTTGCCCCCAGGTCCTGAAATGCACACTTTCCTGACATATCGATTGCCTGGCACCGACGGGAAAATGGCGGAAGCAAGTATCGCGTCTTGACGCGAAACGAGACTATGGGAAACTAGGACGAGACCTTGAGAAAAATCATCTTCAATGCGAGCGTTTGTCTGCTAGCCTAGGGCCCTTTGTCGGAACCCCTGCGAGCAGATTTCAGTGCAAGTACAGACTGCTTCCAGTTCTATGGAAACCCGATCTTGCAGACGAGACGTAGGTAGCGTCTTGAAATAGGAGTTTTAAGGATGGAGTCCCCCTGGGCGACTCCCCCCGTTACCTCCGGGACCGTGTCTGCTGACAGAGAGGGGATATTAGGGCGTTTGGCGGGCCGTGCGGTTTTGGGCAGGTGACTGCCTGGGATAGGGTTTGGCGGGAGTCAGTCTCCTGGTATCGCAGTCGAAAAGCAGCCGAACCCGCGACTGGTCCTGCCCGGGGTGCACCGCAAGGCCGACTTTAGCGCCTGGGAGGGGTTGGACCGTGACAGCACGGCCTGAGAGATTGGCCTGTGATAGTACAGCATCTCCACTGCCAACAGGCAGTTAAAATGACTCCTGGCTGCGCTGTCCGCCCCAGCCGAAGGTTTATGCGATTCTTGTGAATAAGAAAGCGCATCAGGGGGTCGCCAAACAAGCTTTGAGTCGTCTCAGTGTCATCAGCGTCTGAAACAGAGGCAGTGCCGTAGTCCTTTAGGAAAACTATGGAGCTGCGTTAGGGGCTGACAAGAAGTCAATCCCCCGGGGGAGGGACGGCCCGGGGCACCCCTGGCGAAAGATGCCGATCTGTCCCACAAGGGGATGAGGGTTTTGGGGGGGGGACTATCCTTGGGCCGTGATAGCTGGGCAGGGGGGAACCCGGCGTAACGGCAAAAGGGGAAAATGTTGTCAGAGGGAGGGGATTCCCCTTTAAAACAAGATCTGGGCGCCAGCTTTTCCCAAAGGGGGAAAGTCACCAGACTGGGGGAGGGAGCCCTCAACCCGTCCTCAGGCTGTGGGTCAGTGTTCCTGAAAGGGATATTCAGGGTCCCCCTTCAGGGGGCCAGGCAGGGGTGCGTGGGAGTCCCGCCTTGTTGGGTAGTGGGGGAATACGAGGACGGGGTCCCCCTGGTGGCTCCATACTCGGCAGGCAGATAGGGGATCGCCGATCGGACAGCGCCCGAGAGGAGGGGGGCCCAGGTTCGATCCAGCTGGGAAAAAAGCCGGATGCCACATGCGAACGGAGATGGAGTCAGAATGGGTGTCAGCCCTTAAGCCACTGGTTCCTCTCGGGGGCATGGAGCCACCGGTCCCCGGGGAGTACACAGGGCCCGTGGCGGCCCTGGGGCAGGGTTTCCTCGGGGACCCGGGTAACCTGGGGCACCATGGGGTGGGGGTAGCGAGAAGGCGAGCTCTCTCGTCCCGCCCCGGGGAGAGACTGCCTCCTGCGTCTCCCGGGTGCGGTCCATGCCCGGCCCCCCGCATGGCAGGGTGGCCGGTGGGGGGCATGGTAGCCGAGCCCCTGGCCGCGTGGAAGCGGATGGGAAGGCTGCAGTGACGAGACCACCTCAAGGGACCAAAGGTTACCCTAGTTTCCCCCTGGTCGATCCTCCCCCGGAGGAACGGGACTGCGGACGTTGCCCAATAGGGGAGCGAAAGGGAAGTCCCCTCCCCAAACGTCCTGTCCCTAGGGGAAAGTGCGACAGTCGATCGGGGTGGTTCGACCCTCGGGGGGTGAAAGGGCGCAGATCCGACCTAGTCGATGCCTGCGTCCCTGACCGGAGTTGTGGTCAGTGGGGGAGACCCACCCAAAGACTGCCCACAACTCCTCCACCGGAGTGATGACGCTCTCGTGTCGAGTGGTGGCTGCACTCGGACACGGTTGGGGAGAGCGTGATGGGACAGCGTGACGGTAGTGGGGGGCAAACTAACGCCACGAGTCTCATCTGATCGGGGTGACGGGCGGTGATTCCGGCCCCGAGTCGCACCCGTGCGGTCCGCGCCTCGGTAAGGTTCCCGGGGGCCGAGGGTCGCGGGAGCAGCCTGATAGGAGAGTCTCTGTGTGCGGACCCAAGGCGAACAGGCGATTTGGCCCGGGAGCGGGGAGATTTTGAACGGGCAGGTCCTTTCAGGGGAGCCTTGCCTTTGGATTTCTACAGTGTAGAAAGAAAAACCGTTGGCAATAAAGGCCGATTGCCTGTTCGCTTCCGAACGCAACGATCGTGTGTCCGCCGGACGGGCAGAGGAGGTTTTCGTAACGATGGTCGCGCGTCCCCTGCGCGGAACCCTCCTCCACACCGGCCGTACGCTCATCATAGGTGCGAGCGGATTGTCCCCCGGAATCGACACGCGGGTCCTCGGGGCAAGGGGAGCGACTCCCCAACAGAGGAGCGGCTCGACCCGTTAATGTCCTTCACCATGTTTGGGCACTGGTGGCGAGACAATCACGGAACGCACGATCGCAAAGAGGAGACAAAGAGGTGGATCGAGGGACAGAAAAGAGCTCGAACACCCCATGAGGGGCACTGGGAGTGCGGTAATGAAGATGAAATCGCGAGTGCGAGAAGAAAGCACAAACGCGAGAAACATGTGATGAATAACTAATGTTACTAATGGGGTACTACTAGTGTGCACAAGTTGGTAGATCAAGAGATCGCCCAAAACAATCTCTATACCTGTAAAATGATAAATAAAGGGACAGGAAAATGAGCCCGGGGAAGCCCAAATACCGCCGAACAAGGTGTTGTGATGTCAGGCAACATGGCGGAGGGCGGCACCGGCATGGGACAATCGAAGATGGCGGATCGATTGACCGGGAGGGGATCGATCGTCAAGAGTGACGCGCAATGGCGCACAAGAGTAAATACCCTGTGTACCTTGTAATAATGCTAAAGGAGGGTACTAATAAATGTGCACCCGTTAGTAGATGAGGAGATCGTTTACCAGTGATAAATTTGGTACAAATAAATGCGCACCCGTGGGCAGATCAAGAGGTCGTACTTTCGAAGATCGAAAGAACGGAAGGCGAAGTCGCGAGTGCCGAGACAAAGGCACAAAGGCGAGGATGGCGCGGTTAATGGTTAATAAAGCGCTCCAAACCAAAGCCCACCGGCTCAAGAGTAAGGGTTGAAAACGAGCAAGCCACAAAAAATAAGCAACACAAAGCTATCTTAACACAACGGCAAAGAGAAGGGGGAGACAGAGCATAAGACTTATCTTGCTTGGACGGCAGGCCGAGAGAGAAATGAAGGTACGGGAGGTTGACACTGGCTTCTTCCCACGGCGGAAGCGGGTGGGCATCACCCTGACTGTCTTATTACTGCATTAGCCACACAAAAACTTCGGCCCGGGAGAGCTGACTAACTGCCGTGAAAGCTATTGTCTGCATGGTACAGTATATGACGCCAAACACCAATTTTCCCCACACACACAAATTCAATTTTCAGTCTTTGTCATTATTTAACCCAGCAAACATTAAAGCTTTTCAGGGCCCAACGAACTCATGGCGGAAATCATATCTTGGACACGTCATATCACCAGAAAAAGTTAACAAAACAGAAACGCGTCCCGAACGAAAGCAGGTAAGAAGGGTCGCTAGACTATTCACAGATCATTGCATTTTACACCAGGCTGCACCTAACCTTACGTTTGCCCTGGATTGTTCACTCCAAGATAGAATACCTCATATAACACTACTGAAAGAACATCTAAATGGCTTATGTATGTAGGGGGGGGGGGGGGTGGAGGAGAAGACCGATAATTATTTTACTGTCATTACCAAAGAGAGAGAGAGGAAGAGGGAGACAGGTGACAGTGGGGTGCAGGAAAGAGCATATTGTATTAGAGAAACTATCGAAAATACCAAGGAAATGCAAAACAATTTAAATGCACGAGGAAAATGAAAATAAAGCACAAATGGAGAAGACGGGAAAAAGCATACCGATAGCCTAGTCACCATGGACGATAGGGGGAGTATGTCATATAGATAACACATCAACGTCATTCCAGCAGAGAGGAGAGAGAGAGAGAGAGAGAGAGGAGAGAGAGAGAGAGGAGAGAGAGAGAGAGCAGCACTTGCATACAAGTACACGTACACCCAACTCGCCAGTCTGTGTATAAATGAACATCTTAATACACATAGTTACACATCTACCATCCATCATAACGTGTTCATTATTGTCACAGAATAATTATGTCGTATCAACGACGCACTAGAATTCATTTTTACGTTCATTCTGTTTACAGCATAGCCGAAATCAGGGGGGGTCATATCAGGGCTGTCACCAATCTGAATCCATTACATATTAAGGAAAAATGTGAAATAAACTATGTCCAAAGTGAAAGAAAACTATGTCCACTAACATGCCATTCCATAATGAAACGGATGGATTTATACGGATCTATGCAACACAAATGTTACAAACACTTACACACGCACGCACGCGCGCGCGCACAGACACGCGCACGCAAAATGCTGATAATAGCAAGAACGTTCTATTTGGCTTTTCGAAGCCCTTCACTGTTTTCTGGGCAAGGTTTCCCGTCTTCTCTGTCCTTGCCGTTGTGAATGCATCCCCCAGTCCCTGCAGTGGGTTGGTCCGGCAGAAGTCGCCATTCTTCCTGCATCCCCTGAGAACGGATTCTCTGGAAGCCTGTAGTGACGCTGTGAACTCGGAAGACGATCTTGGTAGTACCTTGTCCCTGGAGTCGTATGCCCAGGGTGAGGATGGAGGTGGCTGTGGAAGATGATGTGCGACGGCTCGTGGTTGACCAGTTGTGATTCTCGCAGACAGAGCGTCCTTTATGACCTGCCACAAACGAGGCCGCGGATTACATTCTGACCGAGAAGTCGCCGCTAAATCTGATAAAGAATACACTAAAGCATGGACAGTAGAAAACTAACGCCTAGGAATGACATTCATACACGCTGAGAATATAGAAGGACGGTACAGTCCATGACAAAAAGATACTAAACGGGAAAGTGAAGACTGAATGCGGCCAAAGCCTTACAAAAGACATCAACCTTGTGCAACAAAGACTAACGTTCTGAGATATTCTAAAACAAGAAAAGCCGTTACAGGCTGTTACAGCCGTTAGTAATGGCTGTAACGGTAAACTAAAACATCGGGCATCATCCTTGACCCATAGTGAACATACCTACAAATTTTCAGAAAGATCGGTCAGTAGCTTTGTCTGGAGCGAGTGGAACACATTTTGACCACGAACACACAGCATTTCTTCGTTCCCATTCTAAAGTACTCCCTGTTCTTTAAGAAATGGGAGTACAAAAAGACAGCTTTTAGCTCTATAATCAAGCTGACACTAACCCTTTAGACAAACAATATAAGCCCTATGGTAAAGCAAGGTAATGTTGCCAATAGCCCGCAAAGGGCCATATCAGGGATATCAGCGCATTAAAGTTAAATCACAAGTCATTACATGAAAAAAAAATCAGCACACAACCCTTTAAATACACCTAAAACCGCACCGGAAATTTTGTTTAAAATCTTCCTCCGTAAAATCTTACAACAGATGAAAAATGTTAATCTCTTTCAGAAATTCAAAGATCACTTCCCGGTGGGGCCATCTCTGAAAAGGGTTTTTATGGAGTCATGCAAGTCTCAAACACTCTAAAAGGATGATGTG
>CM031625.1:26651960-26678151 GCA_018398815.1 Conus ventricosus | reverse complement strand
TATGTTCTCTGTGTTGTGGTCACACGAATTTATATGGAGAACGCATAGAAAGGACTGACACCCCCCCCCCCCCCCCCCGTTCTCCTCCGACCTCCCCCCTCTCCTCCTCCTCCCTTTTTTGGACAAAGAGACATCGTCTGGGACTATAAATACCCTTTCCTTCCCGACTGTCTTCGTTCTGTGTGTTCTATGCTGTCATTTCTGCTAAGGGATTTAGTGTCCTAAGCAGCGTTCGTTTTGCAGTTGTAGGCGTGTATCCATTTCATTGTGGACGCAAGAGTTACCCTCCTTGTTTGTTATTTCTGTTTGCTGGTTGCCACCTCATTTAAGATTTCCTGTCATTCAGTTTAGTTAAATTTTACGTGTTTTGTCTTGTAATTTGTCTGTCCTTGTTATCTCGCGGATTTACTGTAATATGTTCCTTTAAAAATTTGTTTTCATTTCCGGGGACCGGAATAGCTCAGTTGGTAGAGCGCCGGACTCGTGATCCAAGGGTTGCGGGTTCGAATCCCCGCCGGGCCGTTTCGGTACAGGGGGATTTTTCCCTCGGAGTTAACATTGGTTCTGACTCCATTTCCCATACAGTCCATCGAATGAGACTATAAAAACGGTCATGCACACAAAACTCCACTCCCTTTGTTGGGTAGATGGGATTAATTCTTGCCTGTCCATACAGAGAGTGTCCGCAGGAGCATCAACCTGCGTACGCAGAAGAAGTGTCTATTTCCGCCAGCCGTCACCTCACTTTGAAACTCAGATTAGTTAGTCGTGAGCATTGTGGCGTGACTTCAGTCCTGTCACGTGTCGGCTTACTTCTATCACCAACTCAATAACACAACTACATCGACACCCTCTTCGAAACGGCCTGTGAGACTGAGATTAGGGCGTAGGGGACTCGGGAAGAGAAAGGGTGCGTTCATCGACCCAGACGATCACTGCCAGATTTTCTTACCTGGCCGGAAATTGAAAGTAAAGAGATAGCTCGTGTTCCCCAATCTGCTCAGTCCATCATTCTGATAGCCCCGTTGACAGTCTGAGGATCTGAACCACGTGAGAAGTGATCTGTGTGTTCTTTGTCTGTGGAGGAAATAGAAAAGGGTAGGCTGGTGCTGCATTGTCACAGAATGCCTCTGCCTTTGTATCTGTGCATTTGTAGTTTTTCCACATAAGAAATCCAACTTGATGTGACAGATGGATTCTGTTGATGTCGATAACATTTGTGTGTGTGTGTGTGTGTGTGTGTGTGTGGTGTGTGTGCGAGCATGCGCGTGCGCATGTGTATGTTTCGTCAACAGTGCCTCAGTTTAATCTAAATATAGATTGATCAGTCAGTGCCATGTGCATACTCGTTTTTTTGTGCATGTTTATACACACACACACACACACACACACACACACGAGAGAGAGAGAGAGAGAGAGAGAGAGAGAGAGAGAGAGAGAGAGAGAGAGAGACTCCATTCATGAAACCTTCATCTAAAACATGTTCATGACAGAAGTTTCTCAAATGTCTATTAAACACAGGTATTCTTTTTACTAACAGCACCTATATTGTAGTGTGTTGCCATAGTCGATAGATAGAGAGAGAGAGACAGAGAGAGAGAGACAGAGAGAGAGAGAGAGAGAGAAGAGAGAGAGAGAGAGAGAGAGAGAGATCCATCAACACGCATACATGCACACACTCACACACACACACACACACACACACACACACACACACACACACACACACACACACACACACACACACATATAGATAGAAAGATAGATAGAAAGACTGACGGACGGACAGACAGACAGACGACAGACAGACCGGTAGGTACGTATGTAGTTAGGTAGATCGATAGATAGATAGACAGACATAGATAGATAGGCAGACAGACAGACAGTTAGATATATAGATATCTGTGTGTGTGTGTGTGTGTGTGTGTGTATGTTTTTTTTAAAAACCAATGTGCTAGTATGTTATTGGAAGATTTGATGTGTTAAGATGTTTTGTCAATGTAATAATAGTTTAGACTGTGATCCATATGAATCTTAATGCAATGGCTCGATCAAAATATATTAATTTTTAAAAAGTTAATGAACAAAACAAGTTTCTTTGACAGAAGAGCGCCCATACATTAAACAAAGTCTTGTGGAGAGGACCAGTAAATGAAAACCCGTTCCAGATTAGTCCAAAAATAATACAATCACCCAATCTATTGAGTTCCAATGTTCTGCTAAAACATTTAACCACATGTTTACTTTTACAGTGAAGAAGCAAACCAAACAATCATTCTGCAGAAGCAAACCAAACAAGCGATCGCTTTCACACGCAAAAGTACAAATATTAAACAAACAAGATCAAGACGCACTGAACAAGCTAGATAAACTTAACCAGCTGTCACTAAAAATGTTGAATACACAATATAGTAGAGTCAAGGTTCACAGACCAGATCACATCGACATTTACTGAATGCACAGCATAAACAAGACCTAAAACCAGCTACAGAAAAAAAATCAACCAGTATGTCAAGTAATTATTGTAACCAAATACACCAAAATAGAGGATCACAAATCATATAACTTCGACATTTTACAAAATGCGAATGTCCTTGAAAATAGCCAGATCAACGATCACCGTACACTTCAAATAAATCGTTACTATGCAAACACCGAAAGTGACAACTTTCGAACAGTCCAACGATTAAAAACAGCATCTAGAAAATGATGCATGTTGAGGCAAATGATGCTGTGGCTTTTCCCAGCCACGCTGTAGTTAGTTTCTTTGGCCATGACCCTCTCTTTCACAAGGAGGTCTGGGTGACACCTCCAACGCAGCAGCTACTGTCCATCCTCACCCAGGAATGCTGCCGCAGGGAGAACGGGAATCCTTGTAAACATAGCTCACTGAACTGTGCCAGTCTGCAATAAGTCAGCGGCACGAAAGGAAGCTGTTTTGTTCATTTGTAACTCCCCCCCCCCCCCCCCCCCTCAGTTTCAATCAGTGAGTGCCATTCGATCTCAGTCTTCAGTCATTCGTATATGTTGACTCATTGCCATTACAAAAGAAAACACGAAAAAGCAACGATACACACTTGAATTATCCGTCTCGTGAACAGTTTAACCATATCAAAAATCAAAATGAACTAAAAGGCATGTAGAAAATCAAAGGATTATTGTGTAGATCAAAGAAACCACATTTAATAACGTTTTATGCAGTTATTGATTACACACACACACACACACACACACACACACACACACACACACACACACACACACACACACACACAAGCATGGTTGCTGTTGATGCACTAAGACAAGCGTTTGTCTCCTTATTAACTCAACATTCATTTTCATTAAATCAATCAATATCACACACACACACACACACACACACACACACACACACACACACACACACACACACACACACACACTGCCCCAACGCCTGTCTGTCTGTCCACCTTTTCTGTCTGTCCCTGGACAGCATGGTGTGTCTGAAGCCAATCCATCAGAGCCCCCCCCCCCCCCCCCCCCCCCCCTTCCGTTTTGCCGCCACTTCATGTCACCACTGGGCTGCTTTAACGCTATTCCCGTGAAAGTCTTTCAGTTCTCTCTATTGATTGGATCGAACACGGCTTTTCAATCCAATGAAATTGCTTGAACAAAGCCTTGAACTGTCAGGGGAATGCGGACGCTCTCTCAAGTCTTGGCCTTACCTCCTCATAGCCAAGATGTACAAGTTAACACAGCGCAAAAGGAAACATGGCCTCACACAACGATTCATCAAATCCGGCGTCCTGGTTGCTGAAATATCTAAGAAATACAGCCGAGAAAGATGATCAACACATCCATACTCTGTTGACACTCGTCCTTATATGGGGATCAAAGGCAAATGTGTGTTATGAGCGTGGGAATTGGGGGAAAGAGGTACAGTCAAAGATTGGAGGGGGATGGGAAAGCACAAAAAAGAAAAAATGTGAGAGGAGGAAACAGCAATGGCAACCTGGTTTATCAAATCACAAGCTACCTAGTTTGTCCAGACAGACTAGTTTGTTCACGATTTGGACAAACCCATGAATATGACATTTCAGTTTAGTCTCTTTTGGGTGTAGGCCACTGAAATCCATAAGAAGTCCTGCTGGTTTAATGAATGAACTTTGGAAACACTCTTTTATTGTCTGCTTATGGTTCTGTATCCTTCTGTCTCTTCATTAACACACACACTCTTCTCTCTCTCTCTCTCTCTCCTTCTCCTCTCTCTCTCTCTCTCTCTCTCTCTCTCTCTCTCTCTCTCTCTCCATCCGTCCGTCTGTCTGTCTGTCTGCCTGTCTGTCTGCCTGTCTGTTTCTCTCTCACTCTCTCCGCTCACAACAAAGGCTGGTCTATTTCTTCTCTTCCTCCTAGTTTTGCCTTTTTTCTTTTTACAGTACACACACACACACACACACACACACACACACACACACACACACACACACACACACACACAATAATATCGCATTAGACGATAAAAAACCTATCAATTCTTCCAAAACTGTCAATAATGTAGTTAAAGAACTCACACAAATGCTACATGATGCGGGTAAACAAAGTATTACCTACAAAATAACAAGAACATGGAAGAAAAGGAAAAGAAAGAATAAAAAATGGTTTGACAAGGAATGCAAATCACATCGTCGAGAAACCAAATCTTTATTAAACGCTTTAAACAGAAACCCATTTAACAAAATACTTCACCAGAAATATTTCATTGCAAGGAAAGCATACAACAAAATGATAAAGAAAAAGAAGAAAATATTCAAAGCTAAGTTATTAGCTTTATTAAACAAAAACTTGTCTGAAAATCCAAATACAGTTTGGAAAACCTTGAAAGAATTACAAACCATGGAGACTCAAGAACAGACACACTCACTGCCTGTTAAAAAATGGATCACGCATCTCGAAAAATTAATAGGAAAAGAAGTTGAACTAGAGAACCAAGAAAATGTTGTCACAAATGATAATCAAAATATGGAAGATATGAAAGCAGGTTTGAATGATATTAATGTAGATTATGAGATTTCCGATACAGAAATTATAAAGACCGTTAAGAAATTAAAGAAGAACAAATCACCAGGAATAGATGGAATAAGAAATGAATTCCTAAAAGCAGGGATTTCAGAGCTATTACCTACAATGAAAAATATATTTAATTTAATCTTACAAACTGGCCAATATCCAGATTTATGGAAAAAAGGCATTTCAGTTCCTATTTATAAAGGAGGAGACAAATCGAACCCCAACAATTACAGAGGAATCACACTTAATTGTTCATTAAGTAATGTCTTATGTCAAATACTAAACAATAGAATAAACATGTACTTAGAATCAAACAATTCTTTATCTAAGGAACAAGCAGGTTTTAGAAAGGGCCATAGAACTACGGACAATATCTTTATTTTAAAGAGTATAGTAGACCACACATTGAAATCGCGTACTGGAAGAATATATGCATGTTTTGTCGATTTTCAGAAAGCATTTGATAATATTTCTCACAAAGGATTATTAATGAAATTACAAAGATTTGGCATCAACGGAAAATGCTTTAATTTGGTTAAAAACATGTACACAAATACACAAATCTACTCTGCTGGAAAAAATGGAAGTTGCCATTCAGTTTGTATACGAAGAGGAATTTTGCAAGGAAACTCGTTAAGTCCAACATTATTCAACATGTTTATAGACGATCTAACAACCTGGATTCCACATGTTGATTCACCAACATTAGATCCTTCAAGTAATACGTGTATATCTACTTTGTTATACGCAGATGATCTTATACTCGTCGCAACATCTAAGCAAGGTTTACAAATAAAATTAGATAAATTACATTTATATTGTAGAGAGTGGGGCTTGCAAATTAACATTGAAAAAACTAAAGTAATATATTTTCTAAAACAGAACCCAAAACTCGATTATTTTTAAATGTGGGGCACAATTCATTGAAACAACAGAACAATACAAATATCTGGGAATAATTTTTCATAAGTCAGGAAAACTTGACATGGCAGCAGAACATCTTAGTAAGCAAGGCAACAAAGCAACATATACCCTAAAAAGAGCGTTTAGAAATGAAAATATTAATTTTCAAATTGTTTTAAAATTATTTGATAGTCTTGTGTCACCAATATTAATGTACGGCGCAGATGTATGGTTTCCTTATTGCATAAAATTAAGTGAAAATTTCTCTCTAGAAAACATATTTAATGAGTGCCTCTCGAATAGATTACCTCATGAGCATACCCAACATAAGTTTTTTAAGCAAGTCTTAGGTGTCCACAAAAAAGCTACAAACTTGGCTGTTGTTGGGGAGCTTGGAAGTTCACCAATTAGCTTAACAATAATTCATCAGATTATAAAGTTCTGGTACCATATTTTGGATTCTGAAGACAACACTCTTATCAAAATGATATACACAAGCATGTTAAACAATGAAACTTACCAAACACCTTGGTTTAAATTTGTTAAACACATTCTTCACCTAATTGGATTGGAACATTTTTGGAATAACCAGCATACTTTTAGTATTAATAAATTGTGCCATGTAGTGCAAACTAAATTGAAAGCTGAATATATATCATTTTGGAAGAAAAGAAAGTCACAAACAGAATCAAAGCTTAAATTTTACAATAGCATCACTAGAGATTATAGAATGGAACCATACCTAGCAAATCCTTTCATAACGTTTCACCAAAAACAATCATTATGTAAATTAAGAATCTCTTGTCACGACCTACAAATAGAAAAAGGCAGATATACTAAAACGCCAAGAGAAAGAAGATTATGTATGAAGTGTAATATAGTTGAGGATGAAATTCATTTCTTTGATAATTGTATTAAGTATAAGGATTTAAGAAAACACTTTTTAAAACGTGTTGAAGACAAGTACAAAATACAAAATGCGTTGCCCACCAATTTAATATCGAATGACAATGTTATCAGCGAGGTTGCAAAATAGTGTACGAGTGTCAGCAGTTCAGCAGTTGTTAATAGACAGAAACAAATACAAGCAAGAACAAGATGTAAAAAATTCGTATTATAGCTATCGAGTTTCTTACATTTAACGCTTCGTTATTTGTTGTTAGTTAATTTAATTTATTATTATTATTACTACTACTACTATTCTTTGTGTCATATAAAACCTGTTACGGTTTTCAAAGACAATAAATGACTGAATCTGAATCTGAATCTGAATGAATCTGAATCACACACACACACACGTCTAATATCACGTAATTTCGTGAAAAGACATAAAATGAAACTACTACTACAACAACTACTACTACAACTACTACACACACACACGCATGCACATGTGCGTGCGCAATTCTTCGTGCATTTACAGAGAACGGTTTCAATTGGAGGCACACACACACACACACACACACACACACACACACACACACACACACACACACACACACACACACAACACACACGGTGCGCACAAACCTTGGCCAACCAAATAGAGAAAAGCATAAGTCTGAGATTCAACACTGCAAACCAAGTCCCCTTGACAACATGACGTAATGACAGCGACCGCTCCCCCACCCCTCCGTTATAAAATCACCAGAGAATTGAAAGGAGGCGCTCAGCACATGCAGGGACGAACGATCTGTAGGGCTCTTGACTTCCCTCTCACTCCTCATTCCTCAATCGACGAGAAAGGCAGAAGTGCTAGGGAGGTTGCCAGCAAGGCAATGCTTGTTGCTTATCAGGCAACTCTTTTGGGGGGTAAAGACGACAATAGTCAGCGTGACAGTATGAGTGATGGTAGCCATCTTATCTTCTTATCCGCTGACCTGATGAGAGAGAGAGAGAGAGAGAGAGAGAGAGAGGGCGTCTATATAAACACAGGCCACCAACTCAGTCTTCCCGTCTGTCTACTTTCTCTCTGTGTGTCCCCAGAGAGTGCGTTGCTCCTGAAGCCAATCCATCACGTCCCAATCCCTTTTGGCCATCACTCCCCCTTCTCACGTTGTTGCGTTCCCCGTAATAAGGTCTCCGGTTCCTGCTCTTTCTTGGACGGACACAGCTTTCTCTACCAATGAGGTCACTGCTATCAGAACTCGCGGGCCTGAAATGGCGGGTCGGATGATGCGGATACATGCGCGATGTTCCTAAGCCAGATAAGGAACAAGACCTAAGATATATTATATAGAACTGCCTGCTTGTTTTTATAAAAAAAATTCATTATTGAATAGTGTCCAGCCTTAATGATGACACACCTGACAGTCTGCACTCTGATATCAAACACACAAGCTTTAACCCCCCTCTCTGTCTGTCTGTCTGTCTGTCTGTCTGCCCTCTCTCTCTCTCTCTCTTTTCTCTCTCTCTCTCTCTCTCTCTCTCTCTCTCTCTCTCTCTCTCTCTCTCTCTTACGACTTTCCCATGATCTACAGTTATGAGACGAGGATATAATTAAAGATCAAAAGCGGGACTAAGTTGTAATGTTTGTATTTGCTTATTTCTGTTCCACTATGAACCTATGATGTCAGTGTTAGGCAGCAGTTGGGCTGGGACTGTCTTCCTAGGGCGGTAGGCGCACCACCAGTATATTTCTAGAACTATTTCTCCATTTTTACATAGGTGGACTATTGCCAAAATCGCTTGGGTCTCTGATGAATCTGGTGTTTGACCCCAGGAGTACACCCACTAACTATGAATGGTCGTCTCCACAAAGTAGACCTCAATGAACTCACCTCAAATGCTCTAACTGGATGAGATACACACTTTTCGCTTCATAAGTTTTTTTTTTTTTTTACCTCTCCTTAAACTACTTCAAACCAATCTCTACCAGCCATTTTACAATGAATGAAGTATTTGGTGTATTCCATCACGTACTCGGGTTTCGCTGGTTAAAAACTGGACCTGCGAATTCATTAAAAATGGTGAGTCACCTGTCTTTTCATGAACATTGGGCATGGGGTCTGCTAGTTGATTAAAGTATGGTAACTGGTTAAAGTGGCATGACATCTATCAGTTCATTCAAAGAGGCATGGTATCTGGTGATCCATCAAAAGTGGCTTGATGTACATCAGTCTATAAAAAATGGTGTTAAGGCATCCGTTAGTCCATTAAAAGAGGCACGGTAACTGTCAACCCATTTAAAGAAGCATAATTGATTAAAACGATTACTGGCTGGACTTGCCATCTCTTGCCAAAATGGCATAAAACTGTTTACAACTTATGAATAACAAGGGAGAAACACACACACACACACACACACACACACACACACACACACACACACACACACACACACACACGCGCGCGCGCGCGCGCGCGCGCGCGCGCACGCACACGCGTACGCACGCACGCACGCACGACAACACACACACACACACACACACACACACACACACACACACACACACACACACACACACACACACACACACACTTGTTATATATGAAAGCGAGCTGAATTAACCGTCAACAAAGGCTGCAATTTGTGTGTTGTGTTTTTAAGAACCAACCACACAAGCTATGAAATATGCTGCTACAGCAATACAATGCGTGTGCATTTTGTTCGTGTCAGGAATCTTCCCTGTAAGGCATCATTAACGTCAGGTGGCAGAGGAGAGACTGAGGAAAGGGACTCGATCGCTATTGATCCTCTCTGGTCAGATATCATGTGTCCTAGACAACTCTTTGTCTGTCTGTCTGTCTGTCTGCCTGTTTGCCTCTCTCTCACTCTCTCTGTACTTGCCTGGTTGCATGTGTGCGTTTGTGCATGTGCACATATGTGTGTGCATGTGTATGTCTCCCGCTCCCCCGTGTGTGTGTGTGTGTGTGTGTGTGTGTGTGTGTGTGTGTGTGTGTGTGTGTGTGTGTGTGTGTGTCCTTCTTCCCCTTCTCTCTGTCTCTTCCCCCCCCCCCTCTCTCTGTCTCTGTCTCCCCCCCCTCTCTCTCTGTCTCTCTCTTGCCCTCTCTCTCTCTCTCTTGCCGTTCCACCCGCTCGTTTCCTCACTCTCTTTCTTTGTACCTACCCTAGCTGCATCCTACCATCCTAAGTGGCATGGCCAATACAAGCGCGCTAATAATTTTGCCAGAGTGGATTTTGCTGCAGTCTACACAAGAACAGGTCTCACTCACCGTAAGGGTCAAAAGTTCTTGCTCACTGCTCTTGACAGACCTGACAGCCCATTTGACCTGCGTTCCGAAATAGAACCAAGTCATACCAACACCCCCCCATCACAACCGACCTGCGACTCCCCCATCACCCCCCCCCCCTCCTACCATCCCCCATTCCAGTCTTCAGCTAGAAGATCAGAGACAAGGCAAGGATGGATGGCATGTCACATCCACACCCTCCAGTGTAAAGCTGGATGATGGAGAGGGTGAAGGGGGGGGGGGGGGGGAGGGGTGGAGGTGGTGGTGGACAGGCAGTGGGGTTAAAGCGCAGGAGGAGCTGGGGAAGCAGAGGTGGGCTTGGGGTGGGGTGGGGGTGGGGGTATTAACGTTCCATGATGGAAGTACAAGCGGGACGCGTTTTCGCCAACAGTCATTTCTGATGTCCTTACCTCGTTAGTGCCTCTCTCTCTCTCTCTCTCTCTCTCTCTCTCTCTCTCTCTCCTCTCTCTCTCTCTCTCTCTCTCTCTCTCTCCATGCATAAGTGTGTGTGTACGTGCGTGCGTACGTGCGCGCGCGCGCACACACACATATTTCCAACTGGGTGCCCATAATTAAAAAATCTTTAGTAAATAGCTCTGTCTTGCTGGACATCATGCAATCTCACGAGTCATCTGTGTGTGTGTGTGTGTGTGTGTGTGTGTGCTATTTTCAGTTGGCTGCACATGAACTAAGAACCTGTAGTAAACAAGTGGATTGGAGAGTGTTGCTGATGTCTTTGAAAATGCCAAGAATAATCCAGCACAAATGTTGTCACGTAATAATTATGATTTATGACTGACTGAACATCGTAACCATTTGCCCATCTGACAGTAAGCACAGCAATTTTGTAGCTATTGCACTAAATCTGCCACATCTTCGGATTTAACGAAACTGGCGACAGATAACGATTTCGTCATCTTTCCTTTCTCTAAATGATGCAGCTCACCGCTTTCCCTGCGAAATGTCTGGTATGTGAACCAAACTTTGCAACATCAATGACGCAAAACACAAAGGGTAGAAATAGAGTTAATCCCTGTCTCTAATCAGACAATCAATCACTGTGCTGATCGTGTTGTGTGTGTGGGCAGACAAAGGCTTACATGGAAGTGTCAGTAATGAAAACGATGGAAGCAGAGCAGGTGAGGGGAATTGAAACACGGTTGAGAGGTCACCCATGGACACTATGTGGAATTAAGAGCTTTGCCTTTTATGGCTGAGAGGTCACCCACGGACAATATGTGGAATTAAGAGCTTTGCCTTTTATGGTTGAGAGGTCACCCACGGACACTATGTGGAATTAAGAGCTTTGCCTTTTCTATGAGACATGCGGTAACCAGTTGTGTGTTCTGAGAACATGCGGTGAAGATTTACTCTTTTGATAGTGTGTGTGTGTGTGTGTGTGTGTGTGTGTGTGTGTGTGTGTGTGTGTGTGTATGACATGACTTATGGATATAATAAACCAGGCAAGGTCAAAAGAGCTGGCTGTACAAATAAGCAATAAAATATTTTGTCATCGCTAGAGGACTCAGGACGTGGTATCCTGCTCGCGTCAAATCAGAATAAGCGCCACTGAAAATCACTGAGTGACTCGGCAGCAGTGCAGTGTCTCCTCTGGTGGACTGTCTCACGACAAACCTGACATTCACAGCTCCCTGTGGATTGTCATGCTAGTGCCTGGGCTGTGTGGGGAAGGGCCAGACTAAGACTGTGGATGGGGAGCTGCCATGAAAAGAGTGGGTGCACAGCCACTGAACTGGCACTGGGACAAGACGGGAACGAACTGGAAGAGAAGGCCAACAGGCCACCTTACGTGTAATAAACACACCGCGCGTCCTTCATGGGAATAAAAAAAAGAATATCTGGAAAACTGTGTGACTGACATTAGACTGAAGGAAGCAGGAATCGACTAAATGTAGCGCCAGGAGACAGCTCATCACTCGGCCCAGCCGCTGAAGGCCGCCCATTGTGTAAATGGATCAAAGATTGCGAAGCGCTTAGAGCTGGGCATCTAACCAAGGATTGGTTTTACCTAGATATTCTGATAATGATGATAACAGTAATGACATAATAATAATAATGATAATATAATAATAATAATGATGATGATGATGATGATGATGATCATAATAATAATAGTAATGAAAACAATTACGATAATAGACAAACAATACATACTGTACTAACCATGTGATGTATGTGCCACAGACCTGCATTTGGAAAGGCCCACAAAGGAAAGAGGATATAAAGCAATGTCAGTAGATATGTAACGAATTAAATAAGAAACTGCCAGCATCTGAAGAAGGCTTTGTAACACCAGGCATTGCTAAAACCATCTTCAGTTTGGACGGCTTCATGTAATCGCCATTATAAAACAGAGAGAGAGAGAGAGAGAGAGAGAGTGTGTGTGTGTGTGTGTGTGTGTGTGTATGTGTGTGTGTGTGTGTGTGTGTGTGTGTGTGTGCACGCGCGCGCGCGTGCGTGCATGCGTGTGTGCGTGTATGTGTACGTGCATGTGTTTTGACATTCCAGGCTTGCACCTCCAGTACTTTAGAATGCAGTCACAATGTATTATCAGTCTAAGCATTTACGAAAATTCGACAGAGACTCTACAAGATATTTGTGCCTGATTCAGTCTTCGAGTCTTTATGAGATTTTAAGCAGTTCCTGTTTTCTAGCAATTCTGTACAAGTAGGACACCTACATTTGCAGTAGTATTTAGTTCATACTGCAGTCAGGTCAGATAGATAGATCTGCTACTGGTAACCTGTATCCCAGTACTACCTGTCACAGGTCGGATTGTCGGCGACTAAACCGGCACCCCCACCAGCCCTCAGGAGGATGGTGAGGAGGGTGGCTAGACACCCTGATGGAGATAAATAAAAGATCCATCAAAGGGCGCCAGCTCTGGAGAGCTGTTCACGGCCATCTAGCTAAGGGAGTAAACCCTGACAACAAATCCGGAGTGGAGCCCCTAAGGGGGCTGGATGGCAAAAGCCTCCGGCAGCTCCCGTGACCGCGTTGGCACCAAAACGTAACAGCCAGCTGTTCCTTTGGATCCGTCAGCGAGCTGGAGAGGAGGGTGGGGGACAAGCTGCATAGGCAACAGCCTGTCCTCCACATTACAATGCCCAGGCTTATATCCGTCCATTCATCCACAAACACTCGCTTGCACCTACGACCTGAAGAGGACACTCCAGCTTCGCTACTTGCGTCGACACAACACGGGAAGCAACAGGTACCGGTTATAAGTCAGCGCTCAACGCGTAGAGCGTGACGCTAGGGGTTGCCTCCGACGGTGGGAGAGATCACATCTCACTGGACAGCTACCGCCCGTCTAAGCCAGGCAGCCCCCAGCCAATAAGGTTCTGTCCCGCCACGACCTGCCTTCTTCATTGGGTGCCTGGAGATTAGAACATCCGATAAGCAGGTTGTGAACTACCGCACCAGGCGACAAGAAAACTTCAAGAAAGGGATCAGTGCTAAAACTGGGATGTTGGAATGTCCGGATAATGATGCCTGGCTTTCTCAAGACCTTCAAGATACCAGTGACGCTAGAAAAAACAGCTGTCATAAACAGTGAATTCAAGAGATTGAATGTGGACATCGCCACCCTTCTGGCAAGGAAAGAGCTCTGATGCCCCAAGAGAGTATGGAGTACATTTCGCAGTAAAGAACAGCCTGCTAAATATGATAGAACCAGGCAGTGGCAGCTCAGAGCGACTCCTGACTCTCCGCCTCAACACCACCGATTGCCTTCTCACCCTTGTCAGCGTATTATGCTCTGACTCTGTCCGCCACTCCAGATGCCAAGGATGAGTTCTATGAAAATCTTGCATCTACCATAAGTAACATCCCCAGCACGGAACAACTTGTTCTCCTGGCGACTTCAATGCCAGAGTGGGCGCAGACAACGACTCGTGGCCCTCTTGCCTGGGCTCTTTTGGAGTGGGGAAAATGAATGAGAACGGACAGCGACTGCTCGAGTTTTGCGCCTATCACGAACTGTGCATCGCTAACTCGTTCTTCAAGACGAAGCCTCAACACAAAGTCTCCTGGAGACACCCGCGCTCAAAGCATTGGCACCAACTGATTCTGATCCTGGTAAGACTTCGAATGAGACTATAAACCGAGGTTCCGTGTGTGAACGCATGCATAACATCTTGCACACACGTAAAATCCCATCACCAACTTTCGGAAGAGTAGGCCAGTTTGGCCGTTGGTATGGATGACACGTTACACATAGCATGCACCCTGCGTGAGAAATGGAAAGAATGAAGGAAGTATGGAAAATGAGTGATCGATATTGAACGATACTGACTGGATGACACGGGAAACGACTGAATGAAGCGCCAGCTGGCAGCTCTTCAGTCGGCACTACCCAGGTAGGCAGCCCGTTGTGTAAACGAGTGTTGATTGTAAAGCGCTTAGAGCTTGGCCTCTAGCCGAGAATAGGCGCTATATAAGTATTCATTATTATTATTATTATTATTAAGACGCTCCGCTGTCAAAAACCTTCTCCACACTCGTTCTTACCACAGCGTGGACTGCGACACAGACCACTCCCTGGTATGCTGCAGGATCAGGCTGCAACCAAAGAAGTTTCACTGTTCAAAGAAACAATGGAGCTTCCGCATCGACGTCTGTAGGATTTCTCAGCCAGATCTTGTGGAACAGTTCGCTGAGGCGTTTGAGAGAGAATATGATGCTTTGCTGCCCACAGACTCTGCAACGGAGAGATGGGAAACTTTACGAGACACCATGCACCGCACTGCCCTGCCTACCTTTGGGGAGAAAACTTCGAAGTCTCACGACTGGTTTGAGGCCAAATCGTTAGAGACGACTCCTGTTATTGAGGCCTAGCGCACCGCACTCATTGAGTACAAGCGGTCGCCCAAATGGAAAACCCGCAGATCCTCACAAAACTGCACAGTTTAATTGAGTCCACACACACACACACACACACACACACACACACACACACACACACACACGCACGCACGCACGCACGCGCGCACTCACACACACACACGCATGCACGCACGCACGCACGCACGCACGCACGCACACACACACACACACACACACACACACACACACACACACACACACACACACACACACACCATGCACGCACGCACGCACGCACGCACAAACACACACACACACACACACACACACACACACACACACACACACACACAGAGAAAGTCACTAATGAGATAAGAACGCCAGAAAAGCTGTTGGCTGAGACACGTCCTCCTTAAACTTCCGCCGTGGGTCATTAAAAGCATTTCTCCTCATCCCCCCCTCCCCCCTTCCCACAGCTCTCTCCTTCTGTCCTCTTAACCCTCCTCTTCAGGCTGTAAACGCGGCCACCTCTCTCAGCCTCTGTCCTCTCGTCCACTCCTCCAGCCGAGCACGAGTTAGCTGGAAGAGAGAAGGGGTGGGTGTAAGTTGATTCGGTGTGGGGACCTGGCCTGTAGCTGTGAGTGCCAGTTCAGCTCCTTTTGCAGGTGACTGACGTCTGTTCTGGCAGGGTCTCTACTGAGTTTGGCTAGTTTCAGTTTCAGCTTCATCGCGGAGGTGTCGCTGCGTGCGGACTAGTCCATATACGCTGCACCACATCCGCCGCGAAGTTTTGAGACCACACTGGCGAATGATGTAAAACTGGTGGATAAATGAGTTAATGACTAAGATGAGAGAATTCCGGAAGAGGGTCTCATGGCTGCGACTTAGCAGGTTGTGCTATTAGTGTGTTGTGCTAGGTACGATGCTGACATCATGGAATGGAGGGAGGGAGAGAGAGAGAGAGAGAGAGAGAGAGAGAGAGGAGAGAGAGAGAGAGAGAGAGAGAGAGAGAGAGAGAGAGAGAGGAGAACTCTCACAGACCAATGGTGTCTGATCCAAATGCCAAAAAGATCAGTTACAGTCTATTCCCCATCCCCACTGTCTCTTTCGGCCCAAGAATTCCCGATTCCAGCACGTGGAACATAGCCAACACAGAGAAAAAGCCACACCTTGTTTGGTCAGTGTAGCAGTTCCTAAAACAGAACATCCGATATGCACCACACTTCGTCTTGGTTACCCTGTGGATATTTAGATTGATGTGTAATGTTTTTGTCATAACAGATTTCTATTGTGAAAATCACGTTGTTCTCCCTGGGGAATATGAATCACAGTGACACGTTATCCTCCTTACATCTGTCATCTGTTTGAGCTCTCATTTGTCTATCAAAAATGATTTTTTCTACAGAACTGTGCCAGGAACATGATGGGTTCTTTTGCATGCATGGAACGCGTACTCTCCAGAGGATCCCTGTTTACCATCTCTCTACATGTTTGATACACTGCATCTGGGAGGAAAGAGGATATGCATAGCTAATGTCCATGCTGACTGGATCTCTTTATTTCCCATGGTGCCTGGCAGAAAGGTTTCTTGTGGTTATACTAGCTGACATCGAGGAATTTTGAAATCTCAGCTTCAGACATTCGAGTCAAATGTGTGGGCAGAAGCCAAAGACAATACAGCTATATTTCACAGAAGAAACACAGCTTTTTACCATCCATATTTGTTATCTTCTAGGGATACTGAATGCAGTGAGGAATATGTTCATTATAGGATATCCAGTTTCACAATCGTTTTGACCATTTGTAAGATAATTCTTCTTCTTCCTCTTCGTCGTCGTTCGCTCAGACAGGAACCCCCGATGCACTGACGAAGGCTGCCGTCCGGCGGAGGCCCTCCAGAGATCCGTAGAGTTTCTCCCTCATCGGTTGGTCAGCAGGCCAGGTCTCTGCTCTCAGGTTATGGTGTGTTGGACAGTCCTGTAGGAAGTGTTCCACTGTCACTGGAGCTGTACCGCAGGGGCACACTGCAGACTCGCCAATGCGGAACCTTGTGAACATGTGATGGTGTAGCCTGGAGTGGCCCGTCTTCAGCCTCACAATGTTTACTTGGTCTGGTCTGGGTAGGAGGTAGTAGGGATCTGTCTGGTTATAATCTGGATGTAGCTGAAGCCATCTTTTCCTCTGCTTCTCCTTGATGATCGTCTTGGCCTCTTCATAGGAGATTTGCTGTTCCTCTTGTGGCTGCTGTCCTCCTTCCTTCGCCAGTTGGTCTGCCTCCTCATTGCCTGCTATGTTGCAGTGTGAGGGTATCCACTGTATGACAGTTAGTTCAGTGGCCTGCTGCAGTCTGGCAAGTGCAGAGACAAGGGGGTTGAGGTCCTTGTTCTTTGGGTTCTGTACAGCCTGCAGTACTGACAGTGCATCAGAGAAGATGACGACTTTGGGATGTATGGCCTCTCTATCCGCACACAGTGTCTCCGCTGCTGTCTGCAATGCGTCTGCCTCAGCTTTGTAGTTCATGGAGAATTTGCCAGTGGGGATGGCTTGTCGGACGTGAGTTCCATCCTTCAAGGTTAGGAATATTCCTCCACCTCCATTTCTGGTAGCCTCCTCTGCTGAGCCGTCCGTGTATGCATACGTCCACAGCTCCTTGGGATATTCCTGTTCCATATGGTCTAGAGCTTGTGCTTTCTTCTCTGGTTCTGACTGCGTGCCCTTTGTGAGAATGCCTGGGATTGTCTCTCTGACTTCCGGAAACTGGTCCCTTCTCCAAGCGGGTACAGAGCTGTGTGTTGGGATCTGCTTGTTCCCTTGCTGTAGCAGTTCAGGGTCCTACCTCTCGAGTCTACGAGCGTTGTGCACAAAACTGCTGCGCTTCAGTCTGCACTTGGTTGGCTCTGACATTCTTTTGTTCATGGGGTGATTCTTCATCCTCTTGAATTTGGCAGCTTGGGTGAGGATTATGGCATCTCTCCTGCTTTCAAGGCTCTGAAGACCTGTCAGAGTTTCCATGGCTTGGATCGGGGTTGATTTGAGAGCGCCAGTGATGATCCTGGACGCCTGGTTCTAGCCCTTGGCAACTTTGTCTAGGTTGGTCTTGGCTGCTGTCCCCCAGGCAGCTGTACCATATTCTAGGACAGGTCTGACTCGTCCAAGGTACAGTTTCTTCTGGATGTTGTGGTCGGCTCCCCAGGAAGTTGATCTGCGAAGATCCCTTTCTTCTGTTAAGAAAGGGTGACAACCGTAGTCGCACCTTCTCGCCACGTTAATGTGGGTGTTTCCTCAGGGGGACATGGGGCACGTTGGACGCAGCCTCTGTTGTGACTAACGCGGCACGGGAGCGGACGGCTGGCGCTATTAGATCTCGGCCTCTCCAATCCAGGAAAGCCGCAGGCTAGACCAGTCCAGATGGAGGAGTAAGGCCCCCACCGAGAAAGGAAGGAACTGTGTGCAGGCCCACCGGCGCGTGGACACGCCCTGACACTGCTCCAAGCCTTACCCCAGCCATGGGATAAATGGCAAGAGCCGAAGTCGGATGTGCTGGTCCTGACTTGTCAGAAATAATTCCATCTTATTGTTTTAAGCTGTGTTCTTCATGCCACCAGGATGTATTTTGACTCTCAGAAACTTAGAAGGGGTAGAGAGCAGGTGTGTGAACAATCCAAACGATTGACGAACACAAGCACATGCCTGTTTTTGCTTCGTTGAAGTCTTATCCCTTGCCTAATATAAGAACGACATATGAGCACCCACTTCTATTCCTTCCTGTCAAGACCTAAGGAAGAATGGTGAAGTGGAGGTAGGGTGATTCCGTTATTGGAAACAAAATCATCTGAATTCCGCTCAAGAAGGAACAGCTACTCAAGACTTCGTTAAAAAAACGTTTAAGAAACGAGCGCGCAAAATGGAGGAAAAATGAAATGGAAGCCGATGGATTGGCTTTGCAAAGTCCACACTATCCTGCACAATCCAAGAGAAAGTAGTCAGACACACCATGGAGAACCTGTGTTGAATTTGTCAGCGTCAGCAAGTTCTTGGGTGGAACTGTCGCCAGACAGACACAGAGTGTGAAAACGAGCGCCCATTCATGCTGGCTCCGTGACTGAGCAATCGCTGTCGTCACTAGAGTGATTCTCAGGGTGACAACAGGATGAATGGGGTTGTGGATGTGTGTGTGTGTGGGGTGGACGGGATGAGATATTTTATGTAGATGTTTTTTTTCAGGTTATATCACGATGATTCCACTTGATGTGGGGAGCTTCACGTGTGTTTGAAAAGCTTTCTGGTTTCTGAATGACCCTTATGAAATTAAACAAGAAAATCAGTCAGAGCTATAGGTATGTCTTTGCGGGCTTCAAAAAGTACTTATGTCGGGAATCTTATTAACGAAATAAAATAAATAAATAAATAAGTAAATAAAGGAATGAAAAATCAACAATAAAAATTAATTTTAAAAAACTTGAATAAATAGATAAATAAACAAATGAATGAAAAATTAACAATAAAAAGTGAATAAACAGAGAAACAGACATATCGCAACAAAATTACTTAATGCATACAATGTTAAAAAAAAATTATCATACGTACAGTGTCTCTCATAATTGGAATCGTTTTTGACCTGTTTCTCTTATCAATTTCTTCAGTTCATTGAATAAAAAGATAAAGCCATTAAAATTCAACAATGACAAACAATCATTTATTTGTTAACTTGTCGACATAAAACCAATATTTCTTTTCAGATCCTTCGAACATTCTAATTGCTAGTGTCCCATCTCAATTCAAATTGAAACTGAGCATCATAATTCTCTGGCCAAAGTTATTTGACGTCTGCAAAGCTTCCACACACTCCAAGTTTATTATCTTTTTCCTGAGTTTTCACTTGTAAGACTTACTAAGTTCCAAGTCTTGTGGAATATTCAGATTCACATCTACATCACGCCTTATGCGTCTGAACATTTACAAACAATTACTGTCGTTAATAGATAATCATTCAACTCTCTTTGTGGGGAAAAGAAAAAAAATCGCAAAAGAACATTAGTTTTGAATTCAAGGGACGAAATGTATCGTGACAACAAAAATCTATCTCTCTGGTTTCCCCATGCATTGGAGAGAGAGAGAGAGAGAGAGAGAGAGAGAGAGAGAGAGAGAGAGAGAAGAGAGAGAGAGAGAGAGAGAGAGAGAGAGGGGGGGAGGAAGAATCATGGCAAGAGACAGAAGCCATGTCACCAGCAAAAGCCATTCACCTCCACTAATGTCATTGGGTGCGGCCCTGATTTTACATTAGCACTTTCAGAGAGGGAGAGAGAGAGAGAGAGAGAGAGAGAGAGAGAGAGAGAGAGAGAGAGAGAGAGAGAGAGAGAGAGAGGGGGGGGGGAAAGGAAGAATCATGGCAAGAGACAGAAGCCATGTCACCAGCAAAAGCCATTCACCCCCACTAATGTCATTGGGTAGAGCCCTGATTTTACATTAGCACTTCCAGAGAGGGAGAGAGAGAGAGAGAGAGAGAGAGAGAGAGAGAGAGAGAGAGAGAGAGAGAGAGAGAGAGAGAGAGAGTGAGAGAGAGAGAGACAGAGAGAGACAGAGACAGAGAGAGTGAGAGAGAGAGAGAGACGGACAGAGAGAGACAGAGACAGACAAAGAGAGAGAGAGAGAGAGAATCATGGCAAGATGTCACCAGAAAAGCCATTCACCAGCACTAAAGTCGTTGGGTGCGGCCCTGCTTTCACATTGGCACTGCCGGGAAAAGGCAGGCGCGTGACATGGCGTGAGGAAAAAACAGGCCCTGCTCTGTATCAATGTTGACAGTGTGTGATAGGGAGATGGGAGGAGAGGGGGAGGGGGAGGGGGGAGGGGGAGGGGGTGGGGGCTATGAGGAGAGGGTAGATGGAACATGGCGTGTGAGGAAGTTGGATCACGCCAGAAAGTAGAGTTTCTAAGGGCAAGCTGTTTCATAGCTGGATATTGGGGAGTGGCGAAGGCAGGGGTCATAAATGGAAAAGGGTGGGGTGTTTTTTTGTGCTCAGTCTTTTCTCTACATAAGTGAAGAGATGCTCTCTCTCTCTCTCTCTCTCTCTCTCTCTCTCTCTCTCTCTCACACACACACACACACACACACACACACACCACACACACACACACACACACACACACACACACAGAGGCACGCGCACACACACACACACACACACACACACACACACACACACACACACACACACACACACACACACCACACACACACATAGACAGACAGACGGACAGCCAGCCAGCCAGAGAGACATACACATACAGCACCTGAAATAGTCATGCTGAGGGTGTGGGAATGGGGAAGGTGTGGACTCTTTTACTGACTTGACGTGCATGTTTGAGCAAAGAGGGAAGGGCAAATAAATAAGTGGCCAGATCAGCACATCGTCCAACCAACCAGCCTACACATGCGCTGGCTAATCAAGCAAGAAACCTGCCAGTGAAAAAGCCGGCTATCCTCTCTCACTCACTGACACGTTTGCTTGCTTTCTTGCCCACGTGGTCATCAACCCACTCATTCACCTACATGCTCACTCGCAGCCTCCAAATGATTCTTCGTGTTCTGTGAAGTGTATATACGTGTGTACAGATTGTAGATGGGACTAACAGTTGAAAGCCATCTCTCTCTCTCTCTCTCTCTCTCTCTCTCTCCTCTCTCTCCTCTCTCTCTCTCTCTCTCTCTGTCTGTCTGTCTGTCTGTCTGTCTGTCTGTCTCTCTCTCTCTCTCTCTCTCTCTCTCTCCTCTCTCTCTCTCTCTCTCTCTCTCTCTCTCTCTCTCTCTCTCTCTCTCTCTCTCTCTCTCTCTCTCTCTCTGCAACAAACTGCAATTAGGATTACCAGTTTACAACATTTTTCAGTCTCTACCTTCACCTTTCAACCCCCTCCCCCTCCCCCCTCATCTCACACTCTTCCCATGGTCAGTCAGGCTGATGATTGATTTACAACCGAAACCACGATAGGTGCATGACGCTGAGGACAACGAGACACAGAATTTCACGTATCTATAATGCAGCTTGCCAGCACCTCTCTCCTCCCACCCCCTCCCCTCCTCCTCCTCCTTCGCTCATCTGGCTGTGCAGGTGATCACTCGTGGTTGAGATGAGGGGCTCGTGCTCCCTTCTCCTCCATTTTAGAGAAGCCGTCAATCTCCCTCTCCTCCTTCCATCCCGATCGCAAGAGTGACGGAGCCAGATGCTCGTGCATTACGCAATTCCATGGACCACCCTGACGTGCATACCCGCACTTCACTTGTCTCACTGGTGCGAACATCCTAGCTTTGTTCATTAGCATAAAGGCTAAAAGAAATACAGGAAATATCTCAGAGATAGTCCTCTCTAATCTCAAGTCTATTACCTCATACTGCAGGTGGTGGGAGGTGACTTCTCATTCCGGAGCAGCCCCTCCCTTCAGATTATTACCCCCCCCTTCTTTTCTATGATGATACTATTGGCTGTCAGGTTCCTCTGGCAGCGTGTCAGTCGGACAGGCATAAGAGACTGGATGTGTAGCATAGCACGCACAGAACACTAGTGTACACCAGATAGTGGAACGTTCATCTCTTCCACTCCCCTTCCGTCACTAGTAAGTGAGAGAGTGGAAGTGAAATTTTGATATGGAAACTAATCTGATAGAGAAAACATTCTGAGTCCTCCTTCTAGAGGACCACACTCATCTGCGTTCAGCACACCAGTCCTCCTTCTAGAGGACCACACTCATCTGCGTTCAGCACACCAGTCCTCCTTCTAGAGGACCACACTCATCTGAGTCCAGCACACCAGTCCTTCTAGAGGACACACTCATCTGAGTCCAGCACACCAGTCCTTCTAGAGGACCACATCATCTGAGTCCAGCACACCAGTCCTTCTTCTAGAGGACCACACTCATGTGAGTCCAGCACACCAGTCCTTCTAGAGGACCACACTCATCTGAGTTCAGCACACCAGTCCTTCCAGAGGACCACACTCATCTGAGTTCAGCACACCAGTCCTTCTTCTAGAGGACCACACTCATCTGAATTCAGCACACCAGTCCTTCCAGAGGACCACACTCATCTGAGTCCAGCACACCAGTCCTCCTTCTAGAGGACCACACTCATCTGAGTCCAGCACACAGTCCTTCTTCTAGAGGACCACACTCATCTGAGTCCAGCACACCAGTCCTTCTAGAGGACAACACTCATCTGAGTTCAGCACACCAGTCCTTCCAGAGGACCACACTCATCTGAGTCCAGCACACCAGTCCTTCTTCTAGAGGACCACACTCATCTGAGTCCAGCACACCAGTCCTTCTAGAGGACCACACTCAACTGAGTCCAGCACACCAGTCCTTCTAGAGGACCACACTCATCTGAGTCCAGCACACCAGTCCTTCTAGAGGACCACACTCACCTGAGCCCAGCACACCAGTCCTTCTAGAGGACCACACTCATCTGAGTTCAGCACACCAGTCCTTCTTCTAGAGGTCCACACTCATCTGAGTCCAGTACACCAGTTCTCCTTCTAGAGGACCACACTCATCTGAGTCCAGCACACCAGTCCTTCTAGAGGACCACACTCACCTGAGCCCAGCACACCAGTCCTTCTAGAGGACCACACTCATCTGGGTCCAGCACACAGTCCTTCTAGAGGACCACACTCACCTGAGTCAAGCACACCAGTCCTTCTAGAGGACCACACTCATCTGAGTTCAGCACACCAGTCCGTCCTCTAGAAGACCACACGCATCTGAGTCCAGCACACCAGTCCTTCTAGAGGACCACACTCAACTGAGTCCAGCACACCAGTCCTTCTAGAGGACCACGCTCATCTGAGTCCAGCACACCAGTCCTTCTAGAGGACCACACTCACCTAAATCCAGCACACCAGTCCTTCTAGAGGACCACACTCATCTGAGTCCAGCACACCAGTCCTCTAGAGGACCACACTCATGTGAGTCCAGCACACCAGTCCTTCTAGAGGACCACACTCATCTGAGTCCAGCACACCAGTCCTTCTAGAGGACCACACTTATGTGAGTCCAGCACACCAGTCCTTCTAGAGGACCACACTCATCTGAGTCCAGCACACCAGTCCTTATAGAGGACCACACTCATCTGAGTCCAGCACACCAGTCCTTCTAGAGGACCACACTCATCTGAGACCAGCACACCAGTCCTTCTAGAGGACCACACTCACCTGAGTCCAGCACACCAGTCCTCCTTCTAGAGGACCACACTCATCTGAGTTCAGCACACCAGTCCTCCTTCTAGAGGACCACACTCATTTGAGTTCAGCACACCAGTCCTTCTTCTAGAGGACCACACTCATCTGAGTCCAGCACACCAGTCCTCCTTCTAGAGGACCACACTCATCTGAGTTCAGCACACCAGTCCTTCTAGAGGACCACACTCATGTGAGTCCAGCACACCAGTCCTTCTAGAGGACCACACTCATGTGAGTCCAGCACACCAGTCCTTCTAGAGGACCACACTCATCTGAGTCCAGCACACCAGTCCTTCTAGAGGACCACACTCATGTGAGTCCAGCACACCAGTCCTTCTAGAGGACCACACTCATCTGAGTCCAGCACACCAGTCCTTATAGAGGACCACACTCATCTGAGTCCAGCACACCAGTCCTTCTAGAGGACCACACTCATCTGAGTCCAGCACACCAGTCCTTCTAGAGGACCACACTCACCTGAGTCCAGCACACCAGTCCTCCTTCTAGAGGACCACACTCATCTGAGTTCAGCACACCAGTCCTCCTTCTAGAGGACCACCATCATTTGAGTTCAGCACACCAGTCCTCCTTCTAGAGGACCACACTCATCTGAGTTCAGCACACCAGTCCTTCTTGTAGAGGACCACACTCATCTGAGTCCAGCATACCAGTCCTTCTAGAGGACCACACGCATCTGGGTCCAGCACACCAGTCCTTCTAGAGGACCACACTCATCTGAGTCCAGCACACCAGTCCTTCTAGAGGACCACACTCATCTGAGTCCAGCACACCAGTCCTTCTAGAGGACCACACTCATCTGAGTCCAGCACACCAGTCTTTCCAGCTCATCTCCACTTACAGACTCAGTTACCACGATAAGAGGTAATAACTCCAGAGATCTGCAAGTACCTGTCCCCTTCCTCCGGTTCCTTTTGAGAGCAGGTGCACATGAACCCGAAGGCATCATCACGTCTTTGAGTGTTCTTGATTCAGTGGAGCAGGGCAGACGGGTGGAACGTTAGTGCCCCTTTCCCGTGATTTGTGATGAAGTGGTCGGTTAGGACATGACTACAACGTAGGCGCTTCGTTGACAAGGTTGTTCTATATAACCAGGGAGCTGAGGTACAAGAAATATTGCTTTAAGTTCTCAGCAAATAACAGCAACGTTAAACAGTGACGGCAATGATGGCCACAAGAAAAGTAAAAGAAAGATAACGGGAAAAGTGATGTCGGACGACATCTAGAGGATGCAGCAGATCTGTCAGTGTGGCTACAGTGCAGAGGTAGTAAGAAGATAGACAGAACACAAGAAACAAACAAGAGAGAGAGAGAGAGAGAGAGAGAGAGAGAGAGAGAGAGAGAGAGAGAGAGAGAGAGAGAGCGTGTGAGAGAGAGAGAGAGAGAGAGAGAGAGAGAGAGAGAGAGAGAGAGAGGAGAGAGAGAGAGAGAGAGAGAGAGAGAAGGAAATACAGTCAACGACACAGTCATCCTAATAGAAACAAACCAGCCAACAAATAAATAAAAAATGATACAAACGGACAGACAGGCTAGAGACGAGGTGATCAATACATGCCAACCTCTCTTTAGTGCGTTATTCCTTTCACCTCGTTTCTGAATCCAAGACTCAAGGCAGTGATGCTAGAGATTGGCCAACACTGTCCATTCCCCACCGTTCCCGTCCAGGGGAAAAGGGTCAGGCACCGTGAGATATCTTGATGTCTGCTGGTGCTTAGTTTAGTGGATGAGGGCAGACAGGGTGGCGAATCATCTTTCTTTCGTAATTGGTGGTAAAGCAGTTAGAAAGCCAAGTAGGCTTTTACTGTAGAATGCTGAATACGACATAATGAGAGAGCTTCATTCAACATCCAAAAGTTTCGTCCCTCATATTTCTTTATAACATAAATACTAATATAGGAGGCAGTGTGGTGGTGTAACCTTGCGTTGTCTGCATTGCAAGAAAGGTGCATTCAGTT
>CM031625.1:26634460-26646960 GCA_018398815.1 Conus ventricosus | reverse complement strand
ATATGAACGCTGACGACATTTCCTCAAATCTACAAAAACGTTATTAGGTTACAAAGCAGTAAAGCTCACGCACTAAGCTACATGCTATTAGATAATAAACCGCCAATACAGGGGACACAAATCCAGGCGTATTCTTTGACAATGTAGCAGCGCCACCGTGCTTCCCATACATTTCCTCCAGATATAAAACAACAGGGTGATTGGATTACACATGGCTCCCATCCCACGACTGCCAAGGAACTATCAGAATGATGAATTGAGCAGGCCATGAAAAACGAGTTATCTCTTTGCTTTTTATTTCCTGCAAGGCAAGGAAATCTGCCGGTGATCGTGTAGGTCAATGAAAGGCCTGTCCCTTCCTGGCTCTCTCCCATTCTGCAGACACTCCACACCCCTCACAACTTTGTCGAATGGTTCAATGCTCCTGTAAAAAGAATGGAATCAGTATTGTTGAGAAGAAGACAGAGAGAAAGACATACAGAGAGAGAGCGAGAGAGAGAGAGAGAGAGAGAGAGAGAGAGAGAGAGAGAGAGAGAGAGAGAGAGAGAGTGACAGACAGACAGACAGACAGACAGACAGACAGACAGAGATGTCTTATATCTGAAAGAGCCTTCACTCCTCAATTAGTTGTTAACTCCAGCTCTAACTTACACAACGTACTAATGTCATAACAATGACTTTTGAAATTTAGATTCAAAGAAAGGATCTGTTAAGTTCGGTACATCTTTTGTTAAAAAAAATACTGAAAGATTTCGTT
This sequence comes from Conus ventricosus, assembly GCA_018398815.1. Lineage (NCBI taxonomy): Eukaryota > Metazoa > Mollusca > Gastropoda > Neogastropoda > Conidae > Conus > Conus ventricosus. The sequence goes on along the minus strand of CM031625.1, from coordinate 26,646,203 downwards.
TTTCCCTCTTTCCTTCATACTTCCTGTTCCTAGTTTGGGTTTTCTCCTCCAGACAACACAGAATCAAGGCTACAGATAGAAACGCCCACGGGGAGTGGGGGGGGGGGGGGGGGGGGGTAGGAATGGGATGGCTGGAGGAGGGAGGGGGGGGGGCAAGGGAAATCACCGTTTACGCATCATTACCTCCATGCCCTTTATGCTGGCTTATATTGGTTCCTTCTGATTATCTTTTTTTTTTAAATCTGAGATATTCAATTTCTAGTCAAGTTTAGTATTTGTTGACTGGTGTATTAACAGAACCAGCGACTGTAGGCAGGACTGCTGGATAATGGTGTGCCAGTAAATGTCGACATTATCATTCCACATAAACAAAGAGTTACACTTCAATTGATGCCATACCTATGTTGTCAATATCTAATATGAATAATATTCTATCTTGTCACCCATTACACACTCTTGCAGACATTCTGTTTCATACTTCTTGTGGCAGCGCACCTTAAACATTTTGACTGTATTCCATGTTGATGCGCAATTCCTATCTCTCTACTAAAGCGGCCCACAGAGAGCATCCACTATTTGGGTTGTTCTGGGACATCGGGCCAGAGGAGACACTGCGCTGCCGCTAAGTCACTTTGGTGGTGTTCAGCGCTCATGGAGTGGTGCTTGTTTTCCTTCGTAGCGTCTATTTAAAATGCAAGTTCATGATCTTATGATATTGTAATATAGTATATTACCCCCCTCCACTTTTCGCTGTCACGAACCTCGCTGGCACGCACGCATACACACACACACACACACACACACACACACACACACACACACACACACACACACACACACACACACACGGGCATACGCACGCACTGATATACTAATGAGGTAAGGATGTCAGGAATGGTTGATGACCAAGATGTATCCTGTTCGTAGCTCCATAGCAGATCATTAGTGTGGGCACACGAACGCACATACACACTCACATGCACACGCAGGTACACAGACAGACAGACAGACACACACACACACACACACACACACACACACACACACCACACACACACACACACACACACACACACACACACACACACACACCACACACACACACACACACACACACACACACACACACACACACACACACACCACGCCTACCCCACACAGTCTCCTCAGACCACTACACCTCGACCCCTTTCTCGCTTTTTCACTTTTCTCTACCCTGGTTCCACTTCCCCTATTGCCATCTCTGCATCTCTCCATCGTCTAATGGTCCGCTAGATGGTGTAGATGTGACGTGTCACTCTCTATCCCCAACAGTGTCCTTCAGTGGAGAACTTGGAGGAGGATCGTTACGAAGCTATGCTTGATGTTGTGGATGATGTGATTTGTCTTTGTTTTGGATTACTGGTGAAAGTGCCGCAACGTCTGTTGAGCGTTTTGAACGCAACTGACACTGTTTTCATCTCTCCAGTTACTAAAATCCATTCTTGAATGACCTTCTCCAAATTCCGCTTCCTGCAAATTAATGGTAGCTCATGATCTGAGTGAACGTTTGTGATTAAACCAAAAGGAATATCTGGAATTCGCTCGAATAAAATTAAAGGTCCACAACAATGAAACTTAGGAACTTTTGGAGAAATCTTGTGATTACAACCTCTTCATGTAAACAGATACATTGATGATGCCTCATTGCAATACTATGAAAGTTACAATCAACCTTTAGCGTAAGTCAAGAAACACTCTGTGAAACTGAGCGGGAAAAAAATCCTTACTAAACTTTTTGTCACGGATCTTGCTGACATTTTTCTTCAAACAATCTTCCGAAAACATGAAGTAGAATGACCCTTCCTCACACTCTTGTTTCTTTTAAACTGGCTTCGATTTAAAACTTCCTGTGAAACGTTCAATGACTTATTGGCCTGCAGACTGACCACTGGCTGCCCCTTTGGTCTCATTGGGTAGGTACGGCTTTGTAGAGAGCACGTCCACTAGGATGGCTGCCTTCCATCCTAGTTTCCAGAGTCTGAACGCCTTTGTAGAGAGTGTCCACTAGGATGGCTGCCTTCTTTCTTCAGAGTCTGAACGCCTTTGTAGAGAGCGTCCACTAGGATGGCCGCCTTCCATCCTAGTTTCCAGAGTCTGAACGCCTTTGTAGAGAGTGTCCACTAGGATGGCTGCCTTCTTTCTTCAGAGTCTGAACGCCTTTGTAGAGAGCGTCCACTAGGATGGCTGCCTTCCATCCTAGTTCCCAGAGTCTGAACGCCTTTGTAGAGAGCGCGTCCACTAGGATGGCTGCCTTCCATCCAAGTTTCCAGAGTCTGAACGCCTTTGTAGAGAGCGTCCACTAGGATGGCTGCCTTCCATCCTAGTTTCCAGAGTCTGAACGCCTTTGTAGAGAGTGTCCACTAGGATGGCTGCCTTCCATCCAAGTTTCCAGAGTCTGAACGCTTTTGTAGAGAGCGTCCACTAGGATGGCTGCCTTCCATCCAAGTTTCCAGAGTCTGAACGCCTTTTTAGAGAGCGTACACTAGGATGGCTGCCTTCCATCCTAGTTTCCAGAGTCTGAACGCCTTTGTAGAGAGCGTCCACTAGGATGGCTGCCTTCCATCCAAGTTTCCAGAGTCTGAACGCCTTTGTAGAGAGCGTCCACTAGGATGGCTGCCTTCCATCCTAGTTTCCAGAGTCTGAACGCCTTTGTAGAGAGTGTCCACTAGGATGGCTGCCTTCCATCCAAGTTTCCAGAGTCTGAACGCTTTTGTAGAGAGCGTCCACTAGGATGGCTGCCTTCCATCCAAGTTTCCAGAGTCTGAACGCCTTTTTAGAGAGCGTACACTAGGATGGCTGCCTTCCATCCTAGTTTCCAGAGTCTGAACGCCTTTGTAGAGAGCGTCCACTAGGATGGCTGCCTTGCTTCTTAGCTTCCAGAGTCTGAACGCCTTTGTAGAGAGTGTCCACTTGGATGGCTGCCTTCCATCCTAGTGTCCAGAGTCTAACGCCTTTGTAGCGAGTGTCAACTAGGATAGCTGCCTTCTTTCTTCAGAGTCTGAACGCCTTTGTAGAGAGTGTCCACTAGGATGGCTGCCTTCTTTCCTAGTTTCCAGAGTTCCACGTCGTCATCATCATCCTGATGATTTTGAGGTGACAAGATGATTATAATATAGAGTCTTTCTGGCAATAGGACGAGGGAGGAAAAGGAGGGGCGAGTTCAGTCCTTTAGTTCTTTACATTTGGATGCTTGTTCACACTCAAGAGAGGAGAGAGAGAGAGAGAGAGAGAGAGAGAGAGGAGAGAGGAGGTGAGGAGAGAGAGGGAGAGATAGAGTATGATGATGATATTGTCACGGTCGCTAAGCCGGACGGCCCTACCACCCCTACCCACACCTATAACACACTAGAGCAGACAACACAGCACACTAACACAGCTTTACAATCACGCGCATCTCTTTATTTCACACACACAAACATACCATGGCGCCACCACTCACGTCCATCTACAGTCACACACCGGTATCTCACTTCCTCACTGACCCCACTACCCTGATACGACCCTGAGAACTCTAATCTATATTAAAGCACCAGTTGCGGTATATCACTGCGACCTAAGGACGCAGAGATAGCCCGCACACGTGGTGGCTAACTAATAGGGACAAGGACAAACCCAAGGGACTCTAATATCTAAACTACTACCACCCACACCTCTCACCCAGGACCCACCTTTCTCTTTTGACCCGGGACTACTACCGCACTGGTCACTGCGTCCCTAAGGGAGGCAACGACAAGTACCCTACACTGTGCTGGCCACTACGTCCCAAAAGGAGGCAGTAACTAACACCCTTAACTCTACTACCTAACACTACAACTTAACCCTACATGCCTAACACTATACACTTTATACTACGACCATGGGACAACCCATCCCGGCCCGAGAGCTCCAGTCCTCGGCGTGGTACTTGGCCCCTCAGGCTGACACCTCCCCGGAAGACTCTGCACCTCAGCGCTGACCGTGGCCTCCCACAGTCCAACTCCCCGAAGACTCTACGCCCCGGCGGCGACCGCGACCCTCACGGTCTGACTCCCCTGCGCTGGGCACAACACCTAGCGCACCCACACACCAGACGCCCTCTCGACGAGTCCGGGGCTCGAAGGACGCCTCCTCCTCTGAAGGCCCGCCGGACACTGAGGGTGAGAGAAGGTCTGGTGCGGTGCCCTCTCGACGAGTCCGGGCTCAAAGGACGCCCGAACAGGGAAGAGCAACGGGTGACGGGGAGAACTCCCAGAGAGCCCCGGTAGCAGGAGGAGAGCTGCCTCACAGACGGCAGACGGCCTGGATGGTCTCCCTCTCCCGGGAAAAGCAGCAGGCACGGGAAAACCGCCGCTCACCTGCCGCACGCGGCAGTAGACTGCGGTGATCGGGCCCCCAGCCTCAGGACGGAAACAGGATACCTGCTGACAACTGGACAGACAGACGTCACCACACCAGTTCTGCAACTGGCTGAATGGCTGCAACGAAGACAACACGGACTCGGCACAGGCCAAGGCACACCAGACCCGACGAGGACCTGGCACTGACTAGATCGAAGTCACTCAGCTCGACTAACGGCGCTGCCGCCGCAACTACAATGGCGCGCCACTCCGACGAACACCAGGGACCGAAGTGAAGCTACCCCAACGCATTCCGACCTGGTCGGAATCAAGCGAATCTACTCACAACAAAAACAGCGATTGGTCAGAGCAGCGTATCCCTCCGCAGAGCTGACACGCCGGACCAACGGACTATGTTGTTGCTCGCGCAATAACACGACAATTTACCACATACAACTCACAGACTTGACAACACCAACAACAGCCGATATCCTGCCCGCCTTCTCTGGTGTAGAACCAAAGTAACCAACGGGTAACAGTCGGAAACGAAACCAACCTCCCGCTTCCACTCCTTCCATAATGAAGACTGGAATTCAAAATATTGTATGTCTTATTTCCCCAGCCCCCTACCTAGCCTATCTTCCACCTTAACCAAAACCCCAATCTTACACACGCACGCTCGCACACACACATATAACATATGCACACGCTCTCTATTTCTGAACTACCATTACTTCAAACACATGGACGGCTGATTTAGTACCGCCGATCGGTGACACACCCCCTGCCTAAGTTTTAACTACAGGTTAAAAACCAACAAAAACTTCTCACTCGATCGGCGTCTACTACTCACACCCTACTATAACAATCCAACTCCACACTACTCACTCCGCCCTGCGGTCACTTCTGATGTACCCCATCATCATTTCAACAACATCAACTTTTTCAATACATCATATAACCGCAGAATACATTATTCAACCTGGTCTAACTCTGCCTCACACGACCTTAACGCAGGCACTTACAGGCAGCCGTTACATTACGGTCTATATATAAACTTCATAACTGAGGGTGCTCTGACCATGCACAACCGCTATGTAACACGTGCTACAAATACCACACCCCCAGCAACACTTTGCTACGTCATTCTCTTCCAATGACAACTGACACATGCATATCTTCGACAATGTCAACTTCTCATGACACAGGTAAATGGAACTCTCTCTCTCTCTCTCTTCATCTCTCTCTCTCTCTCTCTCTCTCTCTCTCTCTCTCTCCACGGCAAGCGACTCAAGAAGTCTGCCGCCACATTGTCCTTTCCAAAACCTGCTGCACCGTAACCTGGAATGGCTGCAGCTGCAGTGCCACCTTGTGATCCTCCCACTACACTCTAGACCCCACAGCTACCTTCCTGGGTTTCGTCCTCAAATGAACATGGCGCTTGCACCTGCAACCTGCTGTTGCCAAGTTCTTCTTTGTCAACTCACACGTACTCGGCTACTTTGTTCCTTAAGTTGACGTCCTCTGCCGCTGTGCGGGACTCTTGCCTTTCTGGTTGCAACCAGAGATCCCTCAGTGTCTGCATGGGCCTGCGCATCATGGCTTCCTTACAAGGGAAACTCTTGAGACTCTTCCTTAAACCGTACGCTGACACTGGACACATGACTGGCAGTACCGACGAATGTCAGCATGCATGCCTGGCCAATAAAAATGGCGACAACTCGCTCCTTGGTTCGGGTGGTACCCAAGTGTCCATACATGGGTACGTCGTGGGCTAGCTTCATCACCGTGGCCCGTAGTTCAACTGGGACGCAGATTTGACTCGCTACGCCTTGGGACCCTCAAACCGCCTGACCAGTACACCAGATTTCCGAGCGTACTCGACTCGTCCAAACTTGGTATGGAAGTGCGTCCCTGCTTCACACGCACTTCGAGCCTTCCTCAAGGTTTCATCCTGGTCCTGCATCTGAATTAACTGCTGGGTAGAGGTGTTCAGAATGCACTCCTCGACGGCAGTGGTACTGGTTCTTCGTTCTGCTCCCTGGCTCTCTGCGCACGTGTCTGCACTGCCCCTACCAACACCGGGTCTGCGTATACTGGCACACGTATCCAACCGGAATCTCCTACTCTCTTTGCGAGTTTCCGATCAGGACTTCCTGCACAGGGCTATTCATAACCAAAACCTCCAACTTCCCTTCGATGAATGGCGACTTCAACTCTATTACCGCCACCGGTAACACAGACCTACATCTGGATTCAGCCAACACTACTGGAACTGTCTCTCCTGTGTACGCGTCTGCTGGTACCAACCATGGGCCACTACGGTGTATCCGGCACCAGTGTCCGTAATCCATGGCCGGAGACCCGTTGACTTCTACAATGCATGCAGGGTCGTACTGCTGCTCAGCACATGGGCGACACAACGTAGGGACTACTCGAGCTTGGGGCTGGTCGTAACAATGAACCACTCCAACAGAATGGGGCTCAGGGCATTTCCTAGCGACGTGGCCTGGCTTTTTGCAGTTAAAACAAACTATGTCGATCTAGGCCCTTCTGATCTCCTGTTCGGTTGCTGTAGTGCACCATCACTTTGTTGGGACCTCTCTGCAGACTGGCTCTCTGTCGTTTCATGCCCATTACCCAGGTTGGGCTGGTTAACCGTTCGGTCTTGCTTCGCCTTCCTCCCAACCTTTTGGCCTCTGCTAAAACAGTAGCTTCTGTTGCCATTTGTTCAGCAGTTTTCGGGCTTTTCTCCGGACCTCAATCGTGAACTCTGGGGACAGCAGCTGGTAAAACTGTTCTTGGAAAAGCAGATCCTTAACATCCTCTGCCACATTCTCACCTTGCCCGCTGCCGCACACCAGAGGGAAAACCCACCGCTTCATCCTTCCCAGCACCTGGGCGAAAGTCTCAGCAGCGTCCTTCTTGATGCTTCTGACTTTTCACGGTAGGCCTCAGCATCTAGCCTAAAGTGGCTGAACAGGGCGCTCTTTATCTGATCATAGTCGCTTAACTCGTCCACACTCAAACGCATTACTGCTTCTCAGCCTTTCCTCGCAGAAGACATCAGACGTGTGGGCCATGAGGTCTCGCTCCACTTGCACATCTGGGCTACACGCTCGAATTGGGCGATGAAAGCGTCCACGTCATCGTTCTCTCCTAACGGCTCAAGATGGACACGCTTCGTTTCTTTCACCTCGATCAAGCGTTTCCTGTGCGCTGCTCATCTGAGGCCTGTCTCTCCTGTATGTTTAACTCTCGCTCTCTTGCCTCTAATTCAGCTTGCCGTGCTTGAGCTTCTATTTCTCTTATCGCCTTTCTTCCTCCATCTTCTTCCTCTGCAGTTCCAGTTCCATCTGTCTCGCTGCTTTCTCCTCTTCGATCTTCTTCTGCTTCATTCTAGCTCCCTCTCATCCTTCATCTTCTGCCTTTCTAACTCCCTCTGCCTATCAGCTTTTTCTTCTTCTTCCTTCATCTTCTGCCTCTCTAACTCCCTCTGCCTATCAGCTTTCTCCTCTTCAATCTTCCTCTGCCTATCAGCTTTCTCCTCTTCAATCCTCCTCTGCTTCATCTCTAACTCCCTCTGCCTAGCACTTTCTCTTCTTCATCCTTCATCTTCTGCCTCTCTAACTCCCTCTGCCTAGCAGCTTTTCTTCTTCATCCTTCATCTTCTGCCTCACTTTCTCCTCCATCCGGAGCTCCAACTCTGCTTCTCTCGCAACCTTCTCATCCTCATTACGCACCGAGTCCGTGACAAACTTGGCGAGCTCTCCCCAGCTAAACACCATCGCCGTTCCCAACTTGGCAAACTTCGCATAAGCCCCCGTCCCCTGTTCTTGATCCACCCCTCATCCAGGTCACTAACTTTAGGTTTGGTATCTGCCGTAGGGGCCTGTGGATCCATGACACTATCGGGGTCGTATTGCGGATGGGCTCGGGGTGTGTTTAGACATAGGATACCCCTACCACCACAGAGCTATCAACGGACAGTATGCGATCTGAGCGCAACTGGAGGTTCCCGGCTACGCACTAGCCCCTGAAGCAACTCCGCACAAGTACACACTATTCTCAATGAGTCACGCAACCAGCATAACTCCACCCACACTTGTATATCTCATACATATACCGACACGGGGTCTAAAACACACAATATTACCAATGCGCTGTCTGGGCAAAACCCAATCACGTGACACCGTTATTCCCACCGTCCATGTGCATGCGCACCAGTTTATATGGACTACAAGTCACGGCCTCACTGTCTCTGGTAGGCCGCACCCACACGATCACAGTGCACTTGCACCCCTCAAGTCCAGGTGCACTCACAGCATACCCTATGCCACAACACTGCGCACCCTCGAGCACACAGTCACCTGGGCTTACACTGCTCTTAACCCCACAGGATATCCGAGCACACAGCGTGCCACAGTCACGGGCTGGGTACCACTCTACTCACTGGGGATACACATATAAGGGGCACAACGCACACTCAGTACCCTCCGGCACCTCACACTACACTTTACTGCATAGTCACTCGCACTTCCAACAACCACTCAATATTTATTGATCACTCATACCTCACTCACACGGTAGCGCCAACCCATTCACACCGACACAAGTGCCCTGCCCAAAGCCACTGGAAAACTGCCGAAGTGAACAGGGACACTACGTACCACCTCCCAGGTACTGGTACGCTCCCACCAAACCACCCACTTACATTTCAGACAACGTACACACCGGACACAACACCCCCCTACCTCCCTTCTAGCTACCTATCACTACCCAGAACCACCTAAGTATGTACCCCGCATCTCCACCAAATGTCACGGTCGCTAAGCGGATGGCCCTACCACCCCTACCCACACCTATAACACACTAGAGCAGACAACACAGCACACTAACACAGCTTTACAATCACGCGCATCTCTTTATTTCACACACACAAACATACCATGGCGCCACCACTCACGTCCATCTACAGTCACACACCGTATCTCACTTCCTCACTGACCCACACTACCCTGATACGACCCTGAGAACTCTAATCTATATTAAAGCACCAGTTGCGGTTATATCACTGCGACCTAAGGACGCAGAGATAGCCCGCACACGTGGTGGCTAACTAATAGGACAAGGACAAACCCAAGGGACTCTAATATCTAAACTACTACCACCCACACCTTCCCCAGGACCCACCTTTCTCTTTTGACCCGGGACTACTTCCGCACTGGTCACTGCGTCCCTAAGGGAGGCAACGACAAGTACCCTACACTGTGCTGGCCACTACGTCCCAAAAGGAGGCAGTAACTAACACCCTTAACTCTACTACCTAACACTACACACTTAACCCCTACTGCCTAACACTATACCCTTTATACTACGACCATGGACAACCATCCCGGCCCGGAGAGCTCCAGTCCTCGGCGTGGTACTTGGCCCCTCACGGCTGACACCTCCCCGGAAGACTCTGCACCTCAGCGCTGACCGTGGCCTCCCACAGTCCAACTCCCCGAAGACTCTACGCCCCGGCGGCGACCGCGACTCCTCACGGTCTGACTCCCCTGCGCTGGGCACGACACCTAGCACACCCACACACCAGACGCCCTCTCGACGAGTCCGGGGCTCGAAGGACGCCTCCTCCTCTGAAGGCCCCGCCGGACACTGAGGGTGAGAGAAGGTCTGGTGCGTGCCCTCTCGACGAGTGCGGGCTCAAAGGACGCCGAACAGGGAAGAGCAACGGGTGACTGGAGAACTCCCAGAGAGCCCCGGGAGCAGGAGGAGAGCTGCCTCACAGACGGCAGACGGCCTGGATGGTCTCCCTCTCCCGGGAAAAGCAGCAGGCACGGGAAACCGCGCGTCACCTGCCGGCACGCGGCAGTAGACTGCGGTGATCGGGCCCCAGCCTCAGGACGGAAACAGGATACCTGCTGACAACTGGACAGACAGACGTCAACCACACCAGTTCTGCAACTGGCTGAAGTGGCTGCAACGAAGACAACACGGACTCGGCACAGGCCAAGGGCACACCAGACCCGACGAGGACCTGGCACTGACTATGACTCGAAGTCACTCAGCTCGACTAACGGCGCTGCCGCCGCAACTACAAGGCGCGTCCCACTCCGACGAACACCAGGGACCGAATTGAAGCTACCCCAACGCATTCCGACCTGGTCGGAATCAAGCGAACTCTACTCACAACACAAAACAGCGATTGGTCAGAGCAGCGTATCCCTCCGCAGAGCTGACACGCCGGACCAACGGACTAGTTGTTGCTCGCGCAATAACACGACAATTTACCACAACTCACAGACTTGACAACACCAACAACAGCCGATATCCTGCCCCGCCTTCTCTGGTGTAGAACCAAAGTAACACAAGGGTAACAGTCGGAAACGAAACCAACCTCCCGCTTCCACTCCTTCCATAATGAAGACTGGAATTCAAAAATATTGTATGTCTTATTTCCCCAGCCCCCTACCTAGCCTAATCTTCCACCTTAACCAAAACCCCAATCTTACACACGCACGCTCGCACACACACATATACACATATGCACACGCTCTCTATTTCTGAACTACCATTACTTCAAACACATGGACGGCTGATTTAGTACCGCCGATCGGTGACAATGATCTTTATTTCAAAGGGTAACAGATAAGCAAACATATGCTTTTTGTCATCCGGCCCTTGCCCCGCTAAGGGACTAACTAGCGGCTAAAACTTACAAAACTGTTAACACACATAGCTTCACAAATATATGAGAGAGAGAGAGAGAGAGAGAGAGAGAGGTGGGGAGAGAGAGAGAGAGAGAGAGAGAGAGAGAACGTCTATATAAACATAGGCCACCAACTCAGTCTTCCCGTCTGTCTACTTTCTCTCTGTGTGTCCCCAGAGAGTGCGTTGTTTCCTGAAGCCAATCCATCACATGTCAATCCCATTCGGCCATCACTCTCTCCCCTCACTCTGTTGCTGTCCCCGTGATAGGGTCTCCTGTACCCTACCCTGAACCCGTACCCTGTACCCGTACCCTGTACCCCTATTTCTTAGACGGGATACAGTTTTTTTTATTTTTTCTCTACCAACGAAAGCACTGCTATCGGAGGTCATGGCTTGAAATAACGCGAAGGAGATATTGGACACACACGCGCTGTTCCTAAGCAGATTATGGCATAAGACCTAATGGGATGATAAATTAGTGATGGTAGTAATTATTACAGAGACACTAGTTAAAATCAACAGGAGCTGTTTTGTGTGGTTCGTTAAAAATAGCTATAAAAGCCATGACATGTGCAGCTACAGCATTACAATACGTATGCATGTTTGTTGTATCACCAAATCTTCCCTGCAAGGCGTCATTAACTTCGGCTGACAAAGGCGAAACTGAGGAA
>CM031625.1:26621960-26629460 GCA_018398815.1 Conus ventricosus | reverse complement strand
CATGCACCATACCTCGTCTCGCTTGCTCTTTGGATATTGTATAGTGAGGTATAACGACTACGTCATAACAGATTTCTGACTGTGGAATTCGGATCGTTGTTTCAAAGCAATGACTTGCAATAATTCGGTATCCTTTTTGTACTCCCAGTTCTTAAAAAACAGGGAGTACTTTAGAATGGGAAGGAAGAAATGCTGTGTGGTGTGTGTGTGTGTGTGTGTGTGTGTGTGTGTGTGTGTGTGTGTGTCTGTGTGTCCGTGGTCAAAATGTGTTCCACTCGCTCCAGACAAAACTACTGGGTCGATCTTTCTGAAAATTTTTAGGTATGTTCATTATGGGTCAAGGATGATGCCCGACGTTTTAGTTTACCGTTACAGCCGTTACTACGGCTGTAACGGCATTTAACGCTTTTTCTTCTTTATGGAATATCTCAGAAAGTACTTGGCCGATCTTTGTGAAAATTAGCAGGTATGTTCATTATGGGTCACGGATGATGCCCGATGTTTTAGTTTACCGTTATAGCCGTTACTAACGGCTGTAACAGCCTGTAACGGTTTTTCTTCTTTATAGAATATCTCAAAAAGTACTTGGCCGATCTTTCTGAAAATGTGTAGGTATGTTCATTATAGGTCACGAATAATGCCTGATGTTTAGTTTACCGTTATAGCCGTTACTACGGCTGTAACGGCCTGTAACGGTTTTTCTTCTTTATGGAATATCTCAGAAAGCACTTGGCCGATCTTTCTGAAAATTTGTAGGTATGTTTATTATGGGTCACGAATAATGCCCGAAGTTTTAGTTACCGTTATAGCCGTTACTAACAGCAGTTACGGCCTGTAACGCTTTTTCTTCTTTATGGAATATCTCAAAAATGTACTTGGCTGATTTTTTTGTGAAATTTAGCAGGTATGTTCATTATGGGTCACGAATGATACCCGATGTTTTAGTTTACCCCGTTATAGCCGTTACTAACGGCTGTAACGGCCTGTTACGGTTTTTCTTCTTTATAGAATATCTCAGAAAGCACTTGGCTGATCTTTCTGAAAATTTTTGTAGGTATGTTCATTATGGGTCACAAATAATGTCCGATGTTTTAGTTTACCGTTATACCGTTACTAACGGCTGTAACGGCCTGTAGCGCTTTTTTTCTTCATGGAATATCTCAGAAAGTACTTGGCCGATCTTTGTGAACATTAGCAGGTGTGTTTCATTATGGTCACGAATAATGCCCGATGTTTTAGTTTACCTTTTATAGCCGTTACTAACGGCTGTAACGGCCTGTAACGCTTTTCTTCTTTATGGAATATCTCAGAAAGTACTTGGCCGATCTTTGTGAAAATTAGCAGGTATCTTCATTAAGGGTTACGGATGATGCCCAATCTTTTAGTTTACCGTTATGGCCGTTACTAACGGCTGTAACGGCCTGTAACGGTTTTTCTTCTTTATGGAATATCTCAGAAAAAAGTACGTGGCCGATATTTCTGAAATTTTGTAGGTATCTTCATTATGGGTCACGGATGATGCCCGATGTTTAAGTTTACCATTATAGCCATTACTAACGGCCCATAATGGTTTTCTTCTTTATGGAAAATCTCAGAAAGTTCTTGGCCGATCTTTCTGAAAATTTGTAAGTATGTTCATTTAAAGTCACAGACGATGGCCGATGTTTACCAGAATAGCCATTACTAACGGTTACACCAGCCCAAGACGGTTTTTCCTCTTTATGGAATATCTCACGCGTATTCAGGATAAACTGGGAGTACGTTTATATGCTTTGCATCTTGTTCTTACTTACATCTTTCATCCGCTGGAGCTCTCGTTTGTCCACCAAAGATGATTTTCCACAGAACCGTGCCAGGAACATGATGGGTTCTTTTCGCAAGCAGAAAACCCACATTCTCCAGAGGAGCTCAGTTTACCATCTCTCGGCACGGCTGGTCAATTACATCCTGACAGGATCAGTTTCAGTGTCATCAAGGCGTCAACGCGTGCAGACTGGTCAGTACACGCTACACCACATCCGCTAAGTATTGAGACCACTTGGCGCATGATTTAGAGCTGATGGATGAAAATGGATTGTTGTTTGTCCGTCGAGACGACGAAGACCATCTAGACCATCCTGGGATCGGGGGGTGAATGCGTTAGATGGCTGGTCAGGCCGATCTGCGCCCAGAAAGACCTATCGCAGTATGGACAGGGATGGTGGCGGCAGTTGGAGATCTGTTGGCGCTGGTCTTCCTGATCATCCTGCGATGGATTAATGACTAAGATGAGAGAATGTAAGAAGAGGGTCTCGTGGCTACGACTCAGCAGATGCCTGACCCATGCCTTAGCCCAAGACGCCTTGTCAGAACCTGAGTATCTACCTAGCATTGGTTGTGTCACTATTATCATTGTATGTGTGTGTGTGTGTGGTGAGTGTATAACGTGTGTGTGTGTGTGTGTGTGTGTGTGTGTGTGTGTGTGTGTGTGTGTGTGTGTGTGTGTGTGGGCACGGAACCAAGTGTGTGTGTGCCAGTGTGTACGGTACACGAGCGCATGTGCATGTGTGTATGATGTGTGTGTATGAGAGGAAAGAGGATATACATGATAAACATCCATGCTGACTGGATCTTTTCAATTTTCTTGCTATCTGGCAGAACATTTTCATATGAACTATAGTTATACTTGCAGTCATTGCGGATTTTCCAAATCTCAGATTTAGGCATCTGAGTCAAAAAAAAGTGGAAGAGGTCATAGACAATACGCCTAGCTATCAACCCTTTTTGCCTTCAACGTCACATTCACACAAATACTGAATGCAGCAATTCATTATCTGACAATCCGGTTTCATATCGTTTTGACCATTTGCGAAATAATTCCATCTATAACACCACCAAAAATGCACAAAGGCATACACAAAAAATCCTAACATGTTCCCTTATCCTAAGCTCTCAAGAATCCATAATCTCACTTTCCTCTAAATCCTCTTGTGTTCAGAGTAAGCTAGTTCTTTATACCACCAGGTTGTACAGTATTTGTTTCAGAAAGATTTGGCAGGAGTAAAGAGGAGGTGTGCAAACATTCTGAATGATTAGTGAAAAGAAGCACCTGTTTTCCTTAGCTTAGTTAAAGTTGAGGTCTTATCCCTTGATCAACACAAGAACCACATTCTAGCACCCATCGGGGGGGGGGGGGGGGGGGGGGGGGGGGGGGGGGGGGGGGGAGCGAGGGATAGATCCTGCTGTTGGAACCCAGAAGGGTAATCCCCCCGCCCCCCCCCCCCCCCCCCCCCCCCCCCCAGCAGGAGCAGCCACTGAAGACCTCATTCAGGGAAAAAGCAAAAGAAACGACGGCGCGAAAGAGAGACAGAAAGGGTGGAGGGCTAATGGATTGGCCTCCCAGAGACCACTGTCCTGCACACAGAAAGAGGACGGGCTGTGTTGCTGGTCGGTGCATATGAAGGAATGTGTGTGTGTGTGTGTGTGTGTGTGTGTGTGTGTGTGTGTGTGTGAGAGAGAGAAGAGAGAGAGAGAGAGAGAGAGAGAGTGTGTGTGTGTGTGTGTGTGTGTGTGTGTGTGTGTGTGTGTGTGTGTGTGTGTGTGTGTGTGTGAGAGAACGTGTGTGAGTGTGTGTGTGTGTGTGTGTGTGTGTGTGTGTGTGTGTGTGTGTGTGTGTGTGTGTGTGTGTGTGTGTGTGAGTGTGTGTGTGTGTGTGTGTGTGTGTGTGTGTGTGTGTGTGTGTGTGTGTGTGTGTGTGTGTGTGCGCGCGCGCGCCCGCGTGCGTGTGAACCGATGGAGAGACAGACAGACACAAATAGCATCTAAAGTAGTCATGATGTGGAGCTGGCATTATGTAAAGGGACTGTCTGGTGACAGATTTGAAGCTGTTTGAGCAACGAGGGGATGGCGAATAAATAACCAACCAACAAACCAGCCAAGCAACCAACCCACCGGCCACTGACTAAATGGACAACAAACCAGCCAGTGAAGAAGCCAGCTATCATCTCTCGCGCACTCCCATTTTTCTCACATACTCACTTCTTAGTTTGCTTTCTCGCCCATGCGGTTATCGACCCACATAATCATCCCTATACTCACTCGCGGCTTCCAAACGAGCCTTCATGTTTTGTGGAGATTCTGTAAGTCTATACAGAGCGAAAGTACCACTCAGAGCACCGACAGTTGCAAAGGACTAATGAAGTTCAGCACGTGAACTGCATCACACAGCTTTCAGACTCCCCCTTCTGACCTTTGCTCTTCACAAAGCTTTCCACCTGCTTCCCCATCTTCTCCGCTCTTTCGTGTGCCCCAAACTGAAGGCTAGACACGCCATGTTGGTACAGTCACTGTGTCAGTGGAGGCAGATTTGGCGAAGCGAGACAGAGTGAATGGGAATTGTCTTCCATGGAAACAGCAATGACCAGCGTCAGACTTCATCTGTGCCCTCTGCCACAGGGACTGTCATTCCCGCGTCGGACTGGCCAGCCACACCCGTCGCTGTACTAGAATAGACACCTAGAGCGCAACTTCATAGTCTTCCGAGACTGAAGGATGCCTACTAATGGAAACAGCAATATATAGAAATATAACTGTGTTCACAGTAAATAAAGATGTCCAGTCAGTGCTTCGTGTTGTTCCAGTATTAGAACATCGTACAGGGTTACAGAGAGACCTTGTTAGATTAACTGTATTGTTATCTACACGGGAAAAAGGTGAGAGGTTTTTTTTTTTAAAGGTCAAGAATTTTGATTTATGCTCATTCGTTTTTCCTTTTTCCACACAAATAACTGAATAGAAGATCCAGAAACGAATTGAATTTCGTTTACGATGTACACTTAAAAAAACACCATTGACTAATAAGAAAATGGTACATTTCAATGTAAAACTAGTATTCATTATGTAGTGTCTGAGAATAAGATCCAGCCTTTCGCAGGCAACCCTTCCTTCCCCAAGGAAACATGTATTTCAAAAGCTTGTTTAACTGCCATTCTTCCCAAACAGATTTCCATTGGAGTATTTTTCTTTCTGTCTCTTTTGGAGTGTTTCATCAGCTTTTCAGCTTCTGTCTTCTGACATTGGATTGAGCTCAACCCACCTGTTTTGGGGATGGTTATAGACGGGACACACACACACACACACACAACACACACACACACACACACACACACACACACACACACACACACACACACACTACCAACAAGCTTGCCTGTCTACCGTCTCGTTGTACAGGGCGGTGTAGTCTTTCCGAAGCCAATCCATCAGACTTCCATTCCACTTGGCCTCTGTTTGGCGCCCTCATTTCTTTGCTTTTCCCTTGACAAGGTCTGTTGTAGCTTCACCCCACTCTCACCACTCTCCCATCTCCCTTAGCTCTTGAAAGAAAGGAAGGGAAAAGCGGGTGCTTGTATATGTCTCGAATGCTGGTCAAAGGATAAGACCTCAACTGAACAAGGAAAAGCATTTGCTAACTTTTTATGTTATGATGATGACGAGGAGGAGGAGGAGGAGGAGAAGGAGGAGGAGGACGAGGAAGAGGAAGAGGAAGGATTACAACGAAGATGATTTACATAGCGCCTATCCTTGGCTAAAGGCCAAGCTCTACGCGGTCTACAATCCACACTCTCGTTTACGCAGCGGGCTGCCTACATGGGTCAGAGTGACTGATCAGCTGCGTACTGGCGCTTCATTCAGTCGTTTCCCGCATCATTCAGTCCATATAATTGACTCACTTTTCTTTTCTCTATCTTTGAGTTTTTCACACAGGGTGCATGTATGTGCAACGTGTCATCCATACCCATTGGCCAAACTGGCCTTCCCTTCCAAAAGTTGGTGATAGAATTTGACATGTGTTTGAAATATGTTTACGTTCACACATCGAACTTCGGTTTATGGTCGGACTTTTTTTTTAATGGAGTTAGACACAATCTGAAGTTTGAAGGGAAAATCCACATGTACAAAACAGCCTGGTGGACGTTCGAACCTAAAACCCAGGATCACCAAGATTACGGGTCCAACGCTCTACCAGCGCCCACTAATTATCCAAAATCTGTACACACCCGCTCCCTAGCCCTTCCAGATCTTTGTGAAACAAAATATGTCCTAGCGTTTCTAAGAACATGGCTTATAGCAACACGAAAGATCTTCTCCTAAACAGGTATGTTAAATGGAAATGAGATTACGGATCCATTAGAGCCTAGGATAATGGACCAGATTATGATCACTATATATCCACTTGCGCGTTTCTGATGATGTTGCGGCTGGAAAATGTTCACAAATGGTCAGAAAGATGTGAAATTGGACGTTCTGTAATGAACACGCTCCTTGCTGCATTCAGCATCTGTGGAATGTTATGCTAAAGGCAGCAGATATGGCTGGTCAAAAGCTGAGTTTCTACTTTGATAGGTAAGTCCATTCTCTACAGTCTCAGCCACACTTTTCGCCTTGGCTTAAGGCTGTGTCAGACCAGTTGACATAGGCTAGAACACCAAGGCTACATCAAAATGTTGTTGTGCTCTGCATAGTTATGCGGGGATTGTCTTCAGTCGTCACAAGCTCCTACCATAACATTATCAGTCTCCAAAATCCCCCGAAGTCGGAGTGTGGCTGCCCACGTGGCGGGGTAATCAAAAACGGTCACACACGTCATGTTCTCATCCCCAGCTGATGCATTTGTACCATAGTGTTCAAGTACTTCGGCTGTTCGGATGATCCCTGGAGTCTTTCAGCCAGGGTATGACAACATCAAACACAGCTACACTTTTACCTCAAATGTCTGAACCTCTCATTTCGAAAATCTGCGATGCTGGCGAGCATAATCGCACATATTATTCCGCCAAGCACCAAGGGAAATAAAGGACCCAGTCAGCTACACAGAGAGACGGTAAACTGTAGTCCTCTGTAGAGTATGCATTTTCTGCACGCGAAAGAACCTATGTCCCTGGCAAAGTTCTATAGAAAATCATCTTCAGTAGACAAATGGAAAAGTCAAGCAGGTGAAAAATGTAAGAAAAACAGGGATACCGTATTATTGCAATTCACGTTCCCCACGAAGAACAACCTGAATTTCACCGTCAGGAATCTGTCATAACTGAATTATGATACAGTACTTCACGCTACAACATCCAGTGAGCGAACGCGACGATGTATGGTGCATATGTTCAGTAAAAGCAATGCACCATGAGTGATTTAGCAATGGCTTTATTGAGTATACTTTGAGTATGTTTTTCTTTGGCTGTGTTGGGCATGTTCCTTGCGCTGGAATCAGGAATTTTCGGGGCGAAGGAGAGAGTGGGGTGGGGAATAGTCTGTGACTTATCTTCTGGTATTCTTCTTCTTCTTCTTCGTTCGCTCAGACAGGAACCCCAGATGCACTGATGAAGGCTGCCGTCCGGCGGAGGTCCTCCAGAGATCCGTACTCTTCCACCCTGGCGGGTCCTCAACGGTCGAGCACCTGGTATTCAGTTATACATCATTTCTCTCTCTCTCTCTCCTCTCTCTCTCTCTCTCCTCTCTCTCTCT
>CM031625.1:26609460-26614460 GCA_018398815.1 Conus ventricosus | reverse complement strand
TGTGTGTGTGTGTGTGTGTGTGTGTGCGTGCGTGCGTGCGAGCGTGCGTGCGTGCGTGCGTGCGTGAGAGTGTGTGTGGTGTGTGTGTGTGTGTGTGTGTGTGTGTGTGAGAGAGAGAGAGAGAGAGAGAGAGAGAGAGAGGAGAGAGAGAGAGAGAGAGAGAGAGAGAGAGAGAGAGAGAGAGAGAGAGAGAGATGGAAAGGGGCGGGGTTCAAGGCACACGTGTTTTATGTCAGTGGGCAGATTTTAAGGGGCTACAAAACTACCCCATTGTCATTACTATGAGGGAAATCGTACAATCATGAATGAAAAGAAGAAAACACTTCTATGTACAGATAGGATCTTATCTCTTAACCTGCTTGCGAAAACTGTGCGCATGTGTCCGCTTTCTTTCAACGCGCCATTTTAAGCCCACGAGTTCCGATAACAGCGCCTTCATTGGCAGAGAAAGCAGTGTCCCGTCTAAGGAAGAGTGGGAACTGGAGACCCTATTACGGGAAAAGCAACAGAGTGAGGGGAGAGAGTGATGGCCGAATGGGATTGACATGTAATGGATTGGCTTCAGGAACAACGCACTCTCTGGGGACACACAGAGAGAAAGTAGACAGACGGGAAGACTGAGTTGGTGGCCTATGTTTATATAGATGCTCTCTCTCTCTCTCTCTCTCTCTCTTTCTCTCTCTCTCTCTCTCTCTCTCTCTCTCTCTCTCTCTCTCTCTCTCTCTCTCCTCTCTCTCTCAGTGTAAACTAGCATTGAAAATCTCAGAAATGAAAAGGATCGACATCGCCCTTCTCCTTTTCCCTCTTGGCTCTAACGCCAGAAAGAATTATGTATCATCTTATCGTCTCAAAGCCATCACCATGATGATCATGAGGGATTCTTGATCATGGGATGCAAGGCTGTCATTCTAGTTGCCTCTCTCCCTGAAGACGTTTGTATCAAAGGAAGAATACAGGCGCAGCCAGCTATCAGTTTGCAGGCGGATGTTTCACACAAGATGTCGAAGGAATTTTAGATGAACTGAGGAAGAAAAACAAAACCTAATTCATGTTCTCTGAGGAGAATAGTGGTCTCCCACCTCGTTTTGAAAATAATCATCTCCCACCCCTTTTTGGAGAAAAACTAAGCAGTAAGATCCACATAAAACTTGAACACTATAAAGCTTTTGAAACATAGTGTTATGCTCTAAAAGAGCCCACATGCTCTATTGCCCCCTCCCTCCAAACACAAACAAACAAACGAACAAACAAGCAAACAAACAAATTCAACATAAATTCGAACTTTTCCTTAGCCTGCATTAAACTGACAAGGGGCTGAGGTTCATCCATGGACGTTGACATGTATTCATTGTCCCAGCAGATTCATCTGTGTGTCCTTTAAGTTCAATTGCTGTGGTGGTGTAGATATTCCAAGGGAAAACTTGTGCCATACAAACGACAATAGGTTTCAATTAGGAGAGATTCAGGTTATTCAAGGATTGTCAAATGAGACTCCTATTAATAGGGAATCCCTTTGTTACAACACTCAGACGTCATTGCAAGACAACTACAAAGAAGTATGGTGGGGAGTTTTGTAAAATAGTACAAAGTTATCGTCACACAGGTAAAGAAGAAAAGGTTTATTTGGCTGTTGGTATGGAAGACGCATACACATGTAGCAGGCACCGAAAGAAGGAAGGAATAAATGAAAAACTGAGTGACTGATTTTCGACTGAATGACAGGGGAAACAACTGAATACAACACCAGCAGACAATTCTTCACTTTGTTCTGCCCGGAGAGGCAGCCCGTCATGTAAACGAGAGCGTGGATTGTAAATCTCTCAGAACTTGGTTTTTAACCGGAGAAGGTGCTATGTAAGTACTCTTGATAATGGTGATGATGATGATGATGACGATGAGGAGGAGGAGGAGGAGAAAGAAAAGGAAGAAGAAGAACAACAACAACAACAACAATGATAACGATGATGATGATGATACTACTACTACTGCTAGTACTCTACTCCTACTACTCCTACTACTCCTACTACTCCTACTACTCCTACTACTACTACTACTCATTTTCAAATTAACCTGCATTCGGATCTCTGATAGCTTTCTCCTTCTATGGCGTTGAAGCAGGAAGTGGAACCCATAACTGAAGTAATGTTCGTTCAGTTGCCTTGTACAGCCCAGTGGTGACTTAATAACGTCATTACAGTCCGGCCTGTCGACGCCCTTGGGTGAACAAAGGTCTCCTGACGTTAGGTACCCCTGCCGCACGCAGTGGCTTTTATACTGTCTGGTCAGAAACTCAGTGCGCACTAGGGAGTGCTTGGACCGTGCTGGCGGCAGACAAACAGCCACATCTGTAGTGCCAGAGTCAGACGAAGCCATCCTGACATTCAGTTGTCCCCCCTGGTCTTCCGTGGTGGTGCCTCTGCAAGCCAGGCCACCCGAGGCGTATTCCCCTAATGCGTCAAGTGTGGCATGTTCTCTCCTTGATCAGTGTGTAAAGATTTCAGGTCGTGAATCATTCCATTTTCATAGCGTTCTGTTGCTGTGGTGTGAGCGAGGTGATCATTTCGAGTGAGTTGGTTACCAGCCCCAGGCAGCGAATGAGCCAAAGCCGCAACGTTAACATTTCAGTACTGCTCCGCGTATGCAGCGCGTGTCAAGTATTGTGCTCCATGCAGTCATGAAGATGAAGAGTCCCTCAATGAGTCGAGCTGTTTTCTCCGTATCTTCGCAAACTTTTACTGTTTTACCAACTTTTACCAAGTAAAACCGTCGAATACACATGACGATGATGTAAAAAAAATTTTCTGTCCCAACCTCTGCGTCACCTCAGAGGCATGGCACTCACGCCGCTCATTCCAACACCCCGTACACAGCCACAGCCCGGTCGGCCCCGCCGCAGCCCCGGCACCAGTAATCCACAGGGAGCAGTCAATGTCAAGTCGTCAAGAGGCAGCCCACCGGAGGAGACACTGCACTGCTGCCGAGTCACTTCGGTGGTGTTCAGTAGCGCCTGTTCTGATCTAACATACGCAGGACACCACCTACTAAGCCCCCTACTGACGACAATAATTGCTTAGTCGCGGAGCCGGCGCGAGTGAGCTCTCCCTCCGGAGGGCGCCACCACGTCCGTCCAACGACAGCCCCGATGGACTCGCTGATACTGGTGACCCCGACGGAACCAAACCAAGACCACAGACGTGGAGAGGACATCGAAATTGAGGTCACCATGAGAGCAGGGCATGAAGGGCCACAGAATTTGAGACTTTTTTTTTTAGTGCTGATCGATGAGAATATAGATGATTAAGATGATGCTACGGATTTCCATTTCGGTCTGAGACTACATGACAGGGCTGTACTCTACGCTTCCTTTTATAATATATGCCGGCGTCAACCAGGCTGAGAGATACAGGTACCTGCAGTGTTGGTCAGGAAATTTGAGCAACACTCTCAGAAACGCATCGATTAAGTGGATGAAACTCGACTGTGTGGTCCCAGTCTTCCCAATTGAGCCCGCAGCAAACTCAACTCTGGGTAGGAGCCGGTCGGGGCAGAAAAACCCACATGACTCTGATGGGATTCGAACCCACGACCTCCCAGCCGGGAGTCCGCGACGCTAACCACTTCGCCACGGCAGCTGGTAAAAAAATGCATTTTTATCAAAAGTATATATGGGTTATGAACAGTAAAGAAAAAAGAAGTCTTGTCCGAGTCTTCAGAGAAGTGAACACACTGAAGAAAAGGGTGGCTGATGGTGGGAGGGGGTGGATGACGGTGAATTAGGAGTGCCCGATGATGGGGTTGGGTGGGGTGGGGTGTGGGGTCAGAATATACTATGGCGTCGTACCCATCACTCACCATCCTACTGTGTTGTAAAGTGTTGAAAGGTAAACTCTTTATTGCCTTATTCATGCTTGACAGCTCTTCGCTCGATATTTCACCAGTTTCTGTCGAGTCCACCTCTTCGAAGATTAACAAGAAATAGCAGCATGCCATGTTGGTCTAATTTCTCTCACATCCAAAACAACACGGTTCAGTGCCTTGCCTGAGACACCGGCCTTCTGGAACCAAGCAGCATCAATTCAACGCTGCAGGAACAGAAAGCATATCTCTTCTCATTAATCCATGAAACCGTTGACCAGTTAAATCATTTACTTGTGTAGATAATTCCACGCGAACAAATGATCACCCCTTTAAAACATGATACATATTGAATGAAGGGATTGGAGATGATCTCTTAACCAGGGACATAGCAACTCCACAAAGCTTGGATCAGAAACCTGTACTTTTCACCCCAAACAAGTGTTTTGGAACCAAATAAACCGTCGAGTACACATGACGTTGATGAATCACGGTATCAATCAGGGGAATCTAGCAAATCCCCAAAGCTTGAAAAGCATTTAAAAAATCCACACAAAAAACGCAATAAAGGCTATCCACTCAGACAATGTTTAGAAGGGAAACCTTCAACCTGAAACATGCATCAAAATGTTAGAAAATGTAGCATGCATGATAATAGAAAAAGTGACACATACGGAATCAACTTTGTCTTCCAAACAGACATCAAAGACCATTTGAATCAACGTTGCACATGTTTTAATGTTGATTTTTGTTAACAGCCACCATATCGAAGTCTCCATACACGAATGCCACGTTTGCGTTTCAGTTATTGCTGATTGATGTACAATACAAAATCAACCATCGTTCATAAATGACGAGTTTGTATACTGGCGGAGTGTATTTTTACGTACAATATTACAACGTTGGTGGTTTTGAACGTCTGCTGGTTTTTCCATATGTAAACAAAATTCCATAAAGATAAGAAGAGAGACTTTCGTGTCAGCTGATTCTAATTTTCGTACAATTTTGACGCACTGTTTAATTTAGAAAAGTGACTGTGCATTAGCTATCATTTACGTGCAGTATCAAAGAACTATAAACATTGGAATCGTGATTTGTTTTGACTTGGTTAAGTTTCTGTACAATACTGAGGAACTGTTAGCTTT
>CM031625.1:26596960-26599460 GCA_018398815.1 Conus ventricosus | reverse complement strand
TTTTTTTTCAATATTGCACTTGACTAAAGAAATACGTAAACTCAATTCTTCTCTGAAATACATTCAACTGACAATTTTCCGCTCTACCCGATTGTATTCATTCATATAATATTAACCTTTCTCAAATAACAGCCAGAGAATAAAATGTGCACTTTGTGCAATGAGTCCTGTGAAAAATTTTGCGTCTGAATATTTTTAGAAGTCTTTTCGTGCTTAGATTGCATTGAATTCATTTGATTGATGGATGAACTGACACATATACTTAATCTTTATTAGTGTTTATGTTACTTTCAAGGAAACAAAAGGACAAAAATATTGTTGAGGTTATCATTCACCTGGACAGCCTTCTTCAGATAGAGCCTACCCTGCAGTCTAACTCAGACAGAGCCTACCCTGCTATCTAACTCAGATAGAGCCTACCCTGCTATCTAACTCAGATAGAGCCTACCCTGCAATCTAACTTAGATAGAGCTTACCCTGCTATCTAACTCAGATAGAGCCTTCCCTGCTATCTAACTCAGATAGAGCCTACCCTGCAGTCTAACTCAGATAGAGCTTACCCTGCAATCTAACTCAGATCGAGCCTACCCTGGTATCTAACTCAGATAGGGCCTACCCTGCTATCTAACTCAGATAGAGCCTACCCTGCTATCTAACTCAGACAGAGCCTACCCTGCTATCTAACTCAGATAGAGCCTACCCTGCTATCTAACTCAGATAGAGCCTACCCTGCTATCTAACTCAGATAGAGCCTACCCTGCTATCTAACTCAGATAGAGTCTACCCTGCAATGTAACTCAGATAGAGCCTACCCTGCAGTCTAACTCTTTGACCACAAATGGAGAGAAAAAAAAGGATTTTTTTTCCTTCTGCGTTCCTCAGCTGAACTAAGCACTAGCAGACATAAAGAAGTCCCGCATTGCCTGTCTCCTTGCTCTTGACAGGAACGTGTTTGCCAATCTCCAGAATGACTGGCCTGCTTCTTGCAAAGTGGGTTTGATTTCAAGCACAAGATGAAAGGAATCGTGCACTGGAAAGAGATCAGATTATATTGTTCACTTCATCTTTAGCCTATCTGTCCGTTTCCACAATTATTTATTCGTTTGCTTCTCTCTCTCTCTCTTCTCTCTCTCTCTCTCTCTCTCTCTCTCTCTCTCTCTCTCTCTCTCTCTCTCTCTCTCTCTCTCTCTCTCTCTCTCTCTGCTGGGCTGCCTGTGTCTGTGTCTTTAGTTTTTTGCTTTCTCCCTGCTTCTCTTCTTCCATTTCCATCGCACCATATTCACTCAGACAGACTAGTATTACCACTAGCTCTGACAAACTTCATCCACCATTATGTTCTGTCATACTTGTTTTATGATTGCTGTTGCCACTGCTTAACATTTTTTTGTTGTTCTTAACGAATCTGCTTCTTCGCTAAATAGAACAGTCTTGCCAAAGAAGAGTTTAGCTTGTAGTCATTCCTAACTACTTTATATCACAAATCAGGGAAACAGGATGATAATTTTCCACCCGTCTGCCTGACTCCACAGAATGAAGTACAGCCAGACATGAAGATGTCTTATGGTTCTTGTGCACTCGCTTCAGAAAAGGAATTGCAAAAAAAAAAGGGGCAGTAATTGCAGATCCCCAGACTGACTGACTGCCCGTTGTTGAGGTAATTGACTCTGGGCGTTGCGATGAGCTGGCAGGACTAATGTACCGGACACAGATCAGGCCGAGTTGTGTAGATAGCTTTCTTCCTGTCTGTTGGTCGATACATCTGTCTCTTTTTGATTCACTGACCTAGTGTGAGATGAGTGCATGATGCTGCTGCTTTTAGTTTTTCACTTGTTGTTTATTTTTCGTTTAGTCCATGGTTCGTGGCTGACTTTGCTGAACTGGCTGATGAAAATTTTTAAAATAAAGGGGAAAAGATTGTCTCGAAGCCCCACCTCCTTTCTCTCCCCCACATACACATATAGAGAGAGAGAGAGAGAGAGAGAGAGAGAGAGAGAGAGAGAGAGAGAGAGAGAGAGAGAGAGAGAGAGAGAGAGAGAGGGGGAGCATATCTTCGCTGTTCTGTTGAGAAAAAGAGAGACAGAGCTGAAAACATCCCTTTTCCATTTGCGATCCACTGCCTTCACCACAGTCTGCCCTTTGGGGCTTTTCCCGACTTCCTCATACACCATGTTCCGTTTGCCTTCTCCATGTACCTCCCTCACCTCCCACCTCCCCTTCCACACACTGTCTACGTCGTTACAGAACAGGGCCTGCTTTCCCAAAGGTCATGTCACGCACCTGCTTTTTTCTTGGAAGTGCTAATGTGAAATCAAGGTTCCCTGCAGGCGACGTTAGTTGCAGTGAATGGCTGACACTGGCTACATGACTTCTCTCTCTCTCCCCTCTCTCTCTCTCTCTCTCTCTCTCTCTCTCTCTCTCTCTCTCTCTCTCTCCTCTCTCCTCTCTCTCTCTCTCTCTCTCTCTCTCTCTCTCTCTCTCTCTCTCTCTCCTCCTCTCTCTC
>CM031625.1:26571706-26586706 GCA_018398815.1 Conus ventricosus | reverse complement strand
CCATTGGTCCCAAGGTTCGTTGGTCCCAAGGTTTGTTGGTCCCAATGTTCGTTGGTCCCAAGGTTTGTTGGTCCCAATGTTCGTTGGTCCCAAGGTTTGTTGGTCCCAAGGTCCATTGGTCCCAAGGTCCATTGGTCCCAAGGTTCGTTGGTCCCAAGGTCCGTTGGTCCCAAGGTTCGTTGGTCCCAATGTTCGTTGGTCCCAAGGTCCGTTATATTTTTCACAGATTTATATGGACCTTGGGACCAACGGACCTTGGGACCAACGGACTTGCGACCAACGGACCTTGGACCAACGGACTTGGGACCAATGGACCTTGCGACCAATGACCTTGGGACCAATGACCTTGGGACCAATGTCATGACCCCACGCCACCCAGCCTCCTCTATACCGATATTGAAACTGATGGTAGAATGGATAATGGTAAAGCAGATTGTGATGAGAGTATCCACTGTGATAGTCAGTCTCATCCCTGCTTTACTAAGCTAGCACAGGGCACACAGGACAGAGAGTTACCCAAAACAGATTCCACACGGGACATTGACAAATAATCGGTGACACTCGTCCAGGACAGTGGCCTGATGTTAGACAGTGTGAATTAGACAAATTAAACGTCAATGGAGATTTGACAAAGATGTTCATGATGTGATACCTGGATATGACAGGTTGTGTAACACCAAACAACTCAAAACAAATCACTCCTGAAGACAGGAAACATTCGTGATTTAGAGCGCAGTACATTTTCTGCAGGATCTTCACGATGTGATGATTCACAAATAGTAGGCTTAGGCAATATATGGATACAAAACTAAGGTGTTTGAGCGAATCAACGGGGAAAATGGACAGTTACACCTGTGTTTCCAGGGAAGACATGAAGGAGGACATTCATATTAGTTCAACCGTCGTCAACAACAATCTTAGAGACCCGTCTGTACCATATTCATGTGAGTCACTAAAAATCAAAGATTTCTAATGACAAAAAAGAACAATAATTACCATCAGTCGATGAGTTGCGATTGACGAATTTACTGTCACATTTCAAATTTCAAATTGCTATGTTCCGATAAATCGTTTGAATAGTATTTGGATTTAATAACTTAATCTGCTTCGATCATCAAATCAATGGAATGATCATACAACTGGGGAAAACACGCTAATGATACAAATATCCTCCTATGATCACTCACTGACCATGTTGACTGTTCATAAGAGACATCTTAGGAAGGGGAGAGAAAAGAAGGAGGGCGGTGGGGGCGGAAGATGGGCTGGGGAGAGGAGAAAGGAGAGAGAATGGGGAGGTTAGCAATAGTTCCAATGGGAAAAGGGAAGAAGATGAGTAATGGGATGTCATGGAGAAAGACAGACGAGGTGGGGGAATTAAAAAAAAAAACTAAAAGAAAACAAAAACCCGGAAATAAGGGTGCTGAGGAAGGGGGAGGATGAGGAGGGGGCTGCGGGGGGTAGGAGGGGGGGGGGGGGGGCTTCTTGGGGCGATGTAAGGGGGATGTATCTAGAAAGAGGAATAACAGGGAGGACGGGACAATGGCTAGGGAGAAGGTGGGAGCAGGCGCCAGAAAAGGAGAGTGTGGGGGGACCAAATGTACAGTAGTACTGACTTTCAGCCTGTGAGTGGATACTATAAGCGATATTTGCAATACCAGAGGCAGAGGAAGCGATCCTGACATTCAGTTCGTCTTCCGTAGCGTGCCTGTCTGCAGTGTCGCCAGTGACTTGGAATCGAGCCAACACTCTGCTGATGTGGCTCCCAATCGTATGAAAGTGACATGTGATGTCAGGTTGCCTCTGGCCAGCCTGCAAGCTCCCAAATGCCGTTCCCCTTAATTCGTCAAGGGCGGCATGCTTGCTCTTTGATCTTTAAATTAAATTCCAGTCACATTATTCTGTTTCTATAGCGTTCCATTGCTACAGTGTGAGCGAGGTGATGATGTTGAAGAAGTTGGTAACAGGTGATGAATGAGCGAAGGCTGCGACGTTAAACATGTCAGCACAGCGCTTTGTATATACCAAACGTGTAACGCATTGTGCTCGTGCAGCTACGAAGCTACAGAGTGCCTCGATAAGTCTAGCTTTGTTTTCTGTATCCTCGCAAATTGCACCTGCCTGCTTCGCAAATTACACCTGCCTGCTTCGCAAATTGCATCTGCCTGCTTCGCAAATTGCACCTGCCTGCTTCGCAAATTGCACCTGCCTGCTTCGCAGATTGCACCTGCACCTGCCTGTTTCGCAAATTGCACCTGCAATTACACCGGCCTGCTTCGCAAATTGCACCTGCCTGCTTCGCAAATTACACCTGCCTGCTTCGCAGATTACACCTGCCTGCTTCGCAGATTACACCTGCCTGCTTCGCACTTGGTATTAAAAAAAACACCAACTCTTTTTACTAACAGTGTATATGGGTCAATGAGCGTTCAGAGGAAAAGTCTGGTTCGAGTCTTCAGAGAAGTGAACGTAATAGGTCGGGGGGGGGGGGGGGGGGGGGGGGGGTGCCTGATGATGGGAAGGAAGTGGATGACGGTGAAATGGGAGTAGCTGACGGTCGGTCGGGGGCAAGTTGGAGAAATGCGCCTGTCGTCTGTCCCTTCTGGTAAGGGAATTGAACTGTTTGAGATAGGGGATGGATATTTACCATGAACTATAGATTGCGGCCCAGAGAGAGAGAGAGAGAGAGAGAGAGAGTGAGGACAAGAGCCAAAAGTTATGTCACCAGTGTCAGCCGCTCATTGGACAAACGTTACTTCTTGCGACCCTGACTGCACATAATCACTTCCGGAGTAGGGCGGGCACGTGACATGATGTAAGAGGGGGGAAAAAGGGGGCCTGAGCCGTATCGACAGAGACAGTGTATGATGAGAAGGAGGAGAGAGAAAGACAGGGAGCTGCAGAGGAGATGGGAGTGACGTGTGAGGAAGATAGGAAAAGGGGATCAGCAAAGTGTGAAGACACGCTGCGTCGTGGTTGTGGAGAAGTGGACGCATCGGCTGACAACTGGGAAGATATTATTGTCTGGCCAGCCTCATTTTTCTGAAACATGTCACAAAAGACAAAAAGATGATTTTTCCCCAGTACATACACCTACCTCTCTCTCTCTCTCTCTCTCTCTCTCTCTCTCTCTCTCTCTCTCTCTCTCTCTCTCTCTCCTCTCTCCTCTCTCTCGTGTTCTGTGTGTGTGTGTGTGTGTGTGTGGTGTGTGTGTGTGTGTGTGTGTGTGTGTGTGTGAGGGTAGGAATAGGCATATTAGTCGGAAGTGTGTGTGTGTGTGTGTGTGTGTGTGTGTGTGTGAGAGAGAGAGAGAGAGAGAGAGAGACAGAGGGAGAGAGAGAGAGAGAGAGAGAGAGAGTGTGTGTGTGTGTGTGTGTTGTGGGCGCGCGCGAGCGCGGCCCATTATTATCCAGTAGTCCTGCCTCGAATCTCTAGCTCTGTTATTACCCTAGATCAATAAAAACCACATTTAATTCACACTTGAATATCTGACGGTTAAAAAAAAAAAAAAAAAAAAAAAAAAAAACAACAGACCCGACATAATTCAGCATCAAAGGCATGGATGTGATGATGCTTAATGGTGATTCCCCTGCTCGTCCTCGCTCAGGGACATTTCCATCTTTCCTTTAATTCTGTACATTCGTGAAGGGACAAATCCAAACCACAAACCTGTAGTATGGATGAAAGTGGCCCTTTCTAACTTTTTTTTTTAATTGCATAGCATTACCAGGCTTAACAGATCCTGCCTTCAAATCTACATTTCAAAAGTTATCATTCTGACAATGTAAGTAAGAAAGAGCGGTGTAATTAAAAGTATTGAAAAAAAAGAAGAGTAAAGGCTCTCTCTCTCTCTTTCTCTCTCTCTCTCACTCTCTCTCTCTCTCTCTCTTCTCTCTCTCTCTCTCTCTCTCTCTCTCTCTCTCTCTCTCTCTCTCTCTCTCTCTCTCTCTCTCTCTCAGCACTGAGTCCGTTCCGTTCTACGATCATTAAACCATTTAATAAGGTTGTGAGATGGATTGCATGTCT
The DNA here is from genome assembly GCA_018398815.1 of Conus ventricosus. Lineage (NCBI taxonomy): Eukaryota > Metazoa > Mollusca > Gastropoda > Neogastropoda > Conidae > Conus > Conus ventricosus. Next base: position 26,582,680 of record CM031625.1, on the reverse strand, counting down.
GTGGTCCTGCGACCTGTCTGTCCAGTCTCTGTGCCGACGCACTGACAAAACCACACTAACACTCTTCCCGGGGGATTGCGAAATCTGGAGCAGGATGCAGGAGAGTCGGAAGGGAACAGACTGTTTATTGACCCATACGATCACTGCCGGATTCTCTTACCTGGCAGGAAATTAAAAGCAAAGAGAAAACACGTTGTTTCTGCTCCGTTCAAGCCATCCTCCTGATAGCTCCGTCGACAGTCGTGGGAATGTGTGGTCCAATGTCCCTGTGGTTTGGTCGGCGGCTGAAAGGGATGGGGGAAAGCACTGGGGCGCTGATACATTGTCAAAGAATATGATCAGATTTGTCTTCTGCATCGATCGGTTATCATTCAGTAACAGTCAGCTTTGTATGTAAGCTTTACTGCTTTGTGACTCAGTAACATCTTTTGTAGGTTTAAAGAAATTTAACCAGTTTTCATGCCACTCTTTGAAATTCATAAACCTGGCCATTATGAAGAAAAAAAAGAATAAATACGCATCAAAATGTAGACAGAATATGCTGTGCATAACGATAGCAAATAACACACATCAAATTAGTCCCATGGCTTCCAAAAACCGCCGTAGAAAGCCATCAATGCTGGATACATATTCAGACTGATCTTGTTTACAGACGTCACATGGAGACTCCATTCATGAACGCTAGGTTTGCATTCTAGTTATTGCTGGTCAGTACACAATACATAATCACTAATCATTCTTGAATGATAGCTTTGTATGTCGGCTGACGCTTATTTACGTACAGTATTTCAGAACCAGAACTGTTAAGGTTCGAATGGTGATTTTAAGTGTCTGCTGGTTTTCGTGCAGGTAAAAGAATAAAAAGATATAAACATTGAACAACGTTTTTTTCTTTTTCTTTTTTGACTGAGCTGACTTTCATTTGGTGCACAAAATCAAGAAACTGTTAACTTAAGAATGGTGATTTTGTGTTTTGACTGACTTTCATTTTATACAGTATCAACAAACCATTACCTTCCGAATGGTGACTTTGTATGTCAGCTCATTTTCATTTTCACTGGAATGATACATTTGTGTGCCAGCTGACGTTCCTTCATGTCAATGATTGATGGAAGAGTTTCGTAAATGCTTGAAAGGTAAGGACTGCGAGTCAGCTGATCGTCACTTTCGTACAGTATCAAGGAATCATCATGTTTGGAATTGTGATTTTATGTATGAAGTAATTCATACATTTTTAAAAGATGTTGACAGGTGACTTGGTATTTACAGAGGACGCATGTCAGGGATGGGGATGAGGCATGGAATGGCTGTAAGCAATGCCAATGCCTTCATAACCTCCCCCCCTCCCCCCCCCCCCCCCCCCCCCCCCCAACATTCCCATCCTGTTTCGTGCCCATGCCCTTCGCTCCCCCCCCCCCCCCCCCCCCCCCCCCACCACTCTTTCCCTTCTCATCAACACTGGAGCTGCAGACGATGAATGTTCTCCTGTCAGTGATAAATGTCTGCTGCTTTCTGATAAGCCCCCATGCCAGATAGACTGACGGACCTAACCCAAACATTCATCACCCATTCTATTTCCGACCACCTTCCTTTCCATAAGAATCCTTGTTGCATCCAGTTTGTCAAAAATCATCGTTCATCCAGATGGACAGATCCAGATTTTAAAGAGTGATTTGTCCAGACTTTTTTTCGCTGTATAGGAGAGCAGATGCATATCTGATTTTCCCAACAGCCAAATTCAATGTCCAAATTTGTACAAATTTATTTGTTTAGTTAAAAAAACATTCTTTCTTTTTTTTTTTCCTTGTCTACAGTGCTGGCCAATATTCATGTCTCCTACATTCTTGGTTTTATCTTTATACCATTTGTTCTCTTTCTCCCTGTCTTTGTCTTGGTCTCTGTCCTGTGTTTGGTTGTTGATTTCTACTTCTCTTTCTTTTCTCTCTAGCTCTACCTCTTCCTGCTTCTGTAAACCCGCCCCCCGCCTCCCCCCCCCCACCAATTTTCCCCTATTGACCCCCATTCTTGTCTACCTGCCTCTGTCTCTTCTCTCTCTCTCTCTCTCTCTCTCTCTCTCTCTCTCTCTTCTCTCTCTATCTTTCATTCTCTCTCTCTCTCTCTCTCTCTCTCTCTCTCTCTCTCTCTCTCTCTCTCTCTCTCTCTCTCTCTCTCACCTTCTCTCTCTCTGTCTGTCACTGGGACGGCAAGATAAGATAACTTAACACGGCTACCGTCACTCATACTGTTGCACATGATATTGTCGTTTTGACCCCCAAAAGATTTACCTGATGAGCGACAAACATGACCATGCTGGCAGACACAGCAGTTCTGCCTTCCGCATCGTTTGAGGAAGGGGGAGTGAGAGGGACGTAAATAACCCGAGAGATCGTTCATCCTAGCATGTGTCAGTGCGCCTCCCTGGAAGTCTCTGATGCCTGCATGAGGGAAGAGTACGGGGATGGTGGCTGTCATTATGTAATGTTATCAGGGGGACCAAGTTTGAGGTGTTGTGTTTCATGCTTAAACTTTTCGCTTTTTTGGTTTGAATGCATTTGCATGTGTGTGTGTGTGTGTGTGTGTGTGTGTGTGTGTGTGTGTGTGTGTGTGTGTGTGTGTGTGTACATCATCATCATCATGATCATCATCACCTATTACCCCTTCCCCCGTCCTGGGGTACAGGCCGCCAACCAAGGACCTCCAGGCATCTCTGTCCTGGGCTCTTTTCTCCAGCTGGTTCCAAGTCATCCCATGTTCCTGATGTCTGCTTCCAGGTCCCTGCGCCAGGTGTTCCTTGGCCGACCTCTTTTCCGTTTTTCGTTTGTTTGTACAGGAAAAAGAAAAAGAATGGCCAAATTGGAGGAAGAGAAGGAATAGACCAATGCCTGGTTTGAGCAGAGAGAGAGAGAGAGAGAGAGAGAGAGAGAGAGAGAGAGAGAGAGAGAGAGAGAGAGAGAGGAGAGAGAGAGAATTCGCTGGAGGGACAGACAGATACAAAACCATAGAGCGTATCCAAACTCCCTATATTAACCAATAGGACGTTTTAAAAATAGATTTCAAGGGCTTACACACAAACCAGTCAAAGCGGGAGTGTCATATATGTCGCCTTTGTCCAAGTCTTGGACAAACTGGGCTGTGTGGAGAAACTGTGCAGCTTGTGGTTTCGATAAACCTGCCAGCAAAAGTCCGTATTTTCCTTTCTCACTTTCAATTTTTTTGTGCATTCCCGTCGCCCCAAGCCTTTGACCATACCTCTTTCCTCAAATGTTTCTTGACTTTAACGTCCATTTTCATTTGATACCCGTGTGAGGAAGGGTGCAAACACAGGCAGACTGTGTTGATCAGGGTTCTCAACTATATTCCTTGGATATGTCATTCACCATGACGCTGGAATTGATCCATCTTTATTGTGTGAGAACATGTTTCGTTTTACACTGTGCCAATTTTCACGTCTTGGCTGTTAGGGTGTAGGGTCAAGATGCAAGAGAGTGACCGCATTGCTCCGACAGTCAGGGCTTTGTAGCTGTGATTTCATTGGATAGAAAAGCTGTCTTCGATCCAATCAATAGCGGCAACTGAAAGACTTGCAAGGGAATAGCGTTAAAGCAGCCCAGTGGTGACATGAAGTGGCGGCAAAACGGAAGGGGGGGGGGGGGGGGGCTCTGATGGATTGGCTTCAGACACACCATGCTGTCCAGGGACAGACAGAAAAGGTGGACAGACAGACAGGCGTTGGGGGCATGGCGCGCGCGCGCGCGCGCGCGCGTGTGTGTGTGTGTGTGTGTGTGTGTGTGCGTGTGTGTGTGTGTGTGTGTGTGTGTGATAAAATAGTAATGGATAATAATCAAATTTGAGTAGTTTAGTTCACATAATAATTCATTGATCTGGTAGATGCCTTTTAGTACAATCGTCTAAGTAATGCATAATTCAGTTGTGTACTGTCGCTTTCCTTTTTTTATTTCTTTTTCCCCCAGTACATTACTGATAACTAAAGAAGTCTATTGTCACCTAGTGATGGAAATGGCGAAAAAAAAGATATTCACAGATGAACTTATTCATAGCATTGACTTATTGCAGACTCTCACAGTTCAGTGAGCAGTGTTTACCAGGATTCACATTCTCCTTGGGGAGACATTCCTGTGTTGATGATGGATAGCAGCTGCTGTATTTGAGGTGTCACCCAGCCCTCCATCTGAAATGAAGAGTCGTAGACACTGATGGCCAAAACAGAAAGAAGAATCCAGGCGTTTGAGACCAGGTGCCTGAGGAAACTACTCCGCATCTCCCACAAAGAACACAAGACCAATTTAATGTTGCGAACCTGGTCACCAACCTAATTGGGCCCCACGAACCACTTCTGGCAACCGTCAAACGACGGAAGATGGCATGGTTAGGCCACGTCATTCGTCACAACACCCTCTCCAAAACCATCGTTCAAGGTACCGTGGAAGGAGGGCGCAGACGAGGACGGCAGAGAAAGAGCTGGTCCGAAAATATAATGGACTGGACCAAAATGACCATGCCGGATCTCCTCACGACAGCCACCAACAGAAGAGCCTGGAGAGAAATGGCGGCTGCCTCATCACGTCCTCCCAACGACCCCAGCGGTCAGGGGAATGACTGACTGACAGGGTACAGAGAGACTGCAGTGAAGGGGGGACAACAGCATCACACATGCATGAAGTTTCTCAACGCATGTCTTTTTATCACTGGACTGTTCAAAAATGGTCGCTATGGTGTTTTTATAGTAATGATTTATTTGAAGTACTTGTAATTATTGTTGATCAAGCTCCCTTTTAGGATTTCTTTCGTTAGACATTTATTGAATGTCGAAGTGTTTTCAACCCTAGATTTGGCTGGTTCCAACAACATGGATGCAAAGTGTTCCACAAACCCACCAACTCCCTACGCCAGCAACTGACCCATGTCAAAGACAAAACGGACCCCTCAAGCAGTGTGATGTAGTGTACCAGGTAGGGTGTCAAGACTGTACCCATACCTACATTGGCGAGACAGCAAGACCACTCACCACCCGTCTACAGGAACACCAAAACCGATCTATTTCTGCCATACATGAACATCTACAAGCCACAGGCCACAGTTTCAGCCCCAAGAAACTAAGATCCTATCTACAAAGCCCTTCCTCACAAAAAAGAAAAGTTAAAGAAGCCATCGAAATTAAGACTAGACGCCCCCAGCCTGAACAGAGATCGAGGCTTTGAACGTCCCGCCACCCACAATCAGATCCTGACAACCGTTCACCCCACACAACAGTCGTCCCACCAGGCCTCGCAGCCACAACAGCAACAGTGAGCTGAAGAAGACAGGGCGACCTTGTCGAAATATTCTCCGAGTAAGTTTTTGATTCTGAGTATGTAACTACTTTTCTAATGTCGAATCCAGAATCCAAAAACCTATATTCTTACCTAGATTTGGTGTTTTTGGTTAGAAACATGTATTTGATGTATTGATTGATTATGTTTGTGGCTGGTTTTAGGTGTTGTTTTGTAATGCATTCATAAATGCCAGTGAGATCTGATGTGTGATATTTGATTGGTTGTACTTGGCTGCTATACTCTTTCTTTAGTGATCTTAATGATTGCTAATTAAAAGTTATTTGGCGTGTTTAGTGCTTCTTGATCTGGTTTTAGTAATTGAACTTAAGTATCTTAGGGATTGTTTTTTTCCCCTTTGTTTAGTTTGTTTCTGCAAAATGTTTATTTAGTTTGATTCCGCACTGTACCAGAGCTGTGGTGGAAATGTTTAGCAGCGCAGACTGAGTTGAGACATTGGGGTTCTTATACATTTTTATAGTAGTAGGCTGACACTATGGACACCGCTGCAAAAACGGGAGTTGTCACAGGGAAAAAAAATATTTCAAGGTGTCTCTTTTGAAACCCAAGCAAAACCATACCCTACCACTACCACCACCACCACCCACAAAAAAGAGGGGGGGGGGGGGGGGAGGAGGTAAGGGGATGAGGGTGGCGTCAGTCCCTGGCTATGGGTTACACATGAAAAGTAGTGTGACCGTAACAAAGAAGAAGCTGTTATACTGAGAGAAAAAAATGCATGTACACTGTTACACATTGCAATCACACAAAACAATATTCAACACTTTAGATTAATGTGGTGCAGAAAGTTATGTGGTTCATGAGTTATTATTTAACTGTGTAACTATTTTTACGTTCTCTTATTCAAGAAATATCAGTAAAAAAAATAAAAACACCGCAAATAGATATTTGGCAAGTATATACGTTCATCAGCAGACTTTAAATCTTTGGGATATCTCTTGTCCCTAAGGCAAAAATCTCACACGAGAGAAATGAAACCATGGAATCTTATTTGTGTCTGCGTAAGGGAATGATGTGTGCGCGTGAACCAGGCGTGTTTTCTGTGTGCCCTTGGGCAATAGGGGTAATGAGATAGCTGCCAGCTCTGTTACATCTGTCTGCCCTTCAATTGAATCATACGCACTGCTTTGAGCATCCCTCCGGGAGATGTGGTATATAGATTGATTGAAGGACACTGAATGAGAGACGGACTGACTGATAGTTGGTTGGTTGGTTGGTTGTTTTAAGCCTGTTTGCTTGCTTTTTTCCTAGACATACAAACAGGCAGATTATGTTTATCAATTGACCCAAAACTAACAAAGATGACAAATAAACAGAAAGAAAGAAAGAATCAAGACAAATAAAGGGATTCTTGGAAAAAAAACAGACAGACGAAAGAAATTGACAGTTTGTAACTTGTCTTGGTAATAGAGTCTGCTTGTGGAAATGTGTTGGAAGGACTAGTATGCTGCACACGGATCAGACACAGTTATGCAGACCCTTCCCTTTCTGTCTGTTGGCCTGTGTTATGTCTGCCTGTTTCACTGTCTGTCGCTTTTTATTCATCTGTTCACTTTCTTTATGTCTCTTTGTTTTTGTCACACGCGCGCGCGCGCGCGCGCAACACACACACACACACACACACACACACACACACACACACACACACACACTCCACACACACACACACACACACACACACACACACACACTCACACACACACACACACACACACACACACACACACACACACACACACACACACACACACACACACACACGTACGCATGCACGCATGGACGTACACATGCATGCACGGGCACACACACACATGCACCCAGAGCACTTCACACACATTTACGAAGACCACTCAGAGAGAGAGAGAGAGAGAGAGAGAGAGAGAGAGAGAGAGAGAGAGAGAGAGGAGAGAGAGAGAGACGTGTGTGTGTGTTGTGTGTGTGTGTGTGTGTGTGTGTGTGTGTGTGTGTGTGTGTTTTGTGTGGTGCTGTCCATAAGTACCCTAAAACAGACGGGTATGTCTCTATTAAAGGCCAAAAGATGCACGCTAAGAAGCTGGGAAAAAACACTCAAATAAAAATGACAGACAAAACTCCAATGAAAAACTCTTCACAATTGAGTGCCAATGAAACAAGCTTATGAAGTATATGTTTCCTTTCAAGGAAGGAAAGGCATGACTGCAAAAGGCTGCGTCTCATTCTCAGACACTGTACAGTGAATAACATATCTACATTTAAATGTACCACCTCATTATTTGTCAACTGCGATTTTTACATGTAGATTGTAGAGTAGATTTTATTCACGCCTAGGTTCCACATTAATTTATTTGTGTGACCAAAATGTGAAAAAATAAGAACACAAAATAAGATTCTTGAATCTTAAAAACTCGTTTTTCTTCAAGATTTTTGCCATCAGAGAACAAGTCCTCTTTTAAACCTTGCACAATGTTCAAATATTGGAACTGCTTAAAGTACTGGCTGAACTTTTTTTCTGTGCAAAACTTACTTTACTTAGGCCCATTGCTCTTGTCAGAGCATAGGCCATCAACTGCCCTCCAACGACCACGGTCCTGGGCAGTCTTTTCTGATTTGCTCCAGCTGTAACCCATCTGCCTGGTGTCCGCCTCCAGGTCCCGCTCCAGCTGTTTCTTGGTCTTCCTCGCTTCCTCTTGCCTTGAGGAATCCAGGTCAGGGGTTTTCTGGTGGTGTTGTCCGGGGGCCTTCGGAGCGTGTGTCCTATCCACCGCCATCTTCTTTTGCGGATGCCTTGCTCTACTGGCCGTTGGTTACTTCTTTCCCACAGCTCTTTGTTGCTGATTTTCTCTGGCCAGTGGATCTGGAGGATCTCTCGCAGGCAGCTGTGGGTAAGGTTTTAAACAACTACTGTTCCACAGAATAAAATCCCATTCACACTGTCCTGCTTGCCAAATCTGTGTCTGTGGATAAGGTTTTAAACAACTGCTGTTCCACAGAATAAAATCCCATTCACACTGTCCTGTTTGTCAGACCTGTCTCTACTGACGCAAAGTCTGTGTCAACATAGCTTGCCCAGTGCTGTCAGTTTGGGAGGAGACGATAGAGGGAGAGAATGGGGGAGCAGTTTAAAGCTTCATGTTGTCCAGAGGTAAGGAAGGGCGATCTGAAAGCGTTGTGATGTAGCTCACGTGCTGAACTTCATTAGACCATCTCCTGTTGTTCCTTTGAGTGGTACTCTCGATTTGCATAGACTCACAGAATCTTTACAGGACACGACAAGTCCTTTGAAATCTGCGGTTGAACGCACAGGTGGTGGGTGAGTGGGTTGAACGCACAGGTGGTGGGTGAGTGGGTTGAACGCACAGGTGGTGGGTGAGTGGGTTGAACGCACAGGTGGTGGGTGAGTGGGTTGAACGCACAGGTGGTGGGTGAGTGGGTTGAAAACTGTGTGGGCAAGAAAGGAAGCAAGTAAGTGGTGGATTGGTGGATTATAGCTGCCCTCTCCACTGGTTGGGTTATTGCTTGTTTAGTCAGCGGATTGTTGGTTGGTTGGTTGGTTGGTTGCATATAGTGGTGCTGTCTGGAAGACTGTGGGTAATGTATATCAATTATGCAATGTCTCGTGGTATTGATTTTCGTGTACTTTCCTTACACAGCGGTTATATTTTGTGGAAAAAGCTCCTCTTTGTATTGAGGTTTAGTGGTAGCTGTGATGATGGAAGTAGTATGACATTCCCACTATGGAAATGTTATCTATAAGAGTTGGTAATTGTATGTTTCTTTCTTTCTTTCATCCTTTCTTTCATTTAAAAAAAAATTCTTTCCAGCTTTCATCCTTTTCATCCTTTTTTTTCTTTTCTTTCCACCTTCTGTTTCGTTTTCTGCCTTTCATATTTTTTCATTTCTTTATTCCATCGTTCCTTACTGTCTCCCTTTCCTGTTTGGTTTGCTTCGTTTCTTTCAGTTTTTCTCTCTCTTTTTCCTTTTCCCCATTTCTTTCTCTCTTTCTTAACTTCCTTCTTTCTTCATTTCTTCCTCCCGTGCTTCCTTTATTTCTTCCTTTCTTTCTGACTTTCTCTTCTTCTTTCTTTTCTTTCGTTCGTTCTTTCTTTGTTTCAAGATTTCATTCTTTCCTTTTTTCTTCCATGCTTGCTTCATTTTTTCCCCCTTTTCATTCTCTGTTCTTCCACCCTCCTTTCATTGTATTTTTCTTCCCTTACTCTATTCTGTTTGTATTCACACTGCTTTACACGGCTTGTTTCTTCCAGTTCTCCTTCCTTCCTTTGCTCTTTTAATCCTTCTTCTCATCTTTCTTTGCTTGCTGTCATTCACTGGACAGACGTGTAGTCATACATAAGTAATGCCATCTGGGGCAGGCAGCTAAACGCAGACGCTGTTATCGCCACATCTCTCGAGCTAAACATCGTGGAATGCTTCTCAGGAAGGAGAGAACGAAATACGCATCCATCGACACACATTAAATACACAACAATAGACTAGATTCGATCAAAATCAATCACTGTACAAAAAGCGTACATTCACACTGATTTCAGAATCAGTGCATACCCAAACGAGCTGTAACGACTGCACCACACCAGAAGTAATCAAAGACATTCAACAAATGTCTATCATATGAACAGATACCAAAGAACATAGCACAAACAGGGTCAGTCACCACCAAACACACTAAATTAGTACGTATCGAAAACCAGCACCACGAATGGACGGTTGTGCGGCCTTGTAAGTGAATGCATGCAACAGGAATGTTGGTTTTTTTTCGATTTGGGTGAGTTTTGTGGGGGGTTATATCACAGTCAAATGTTTTACTGAGCCTTTTTGTTTGTATGTGAAATGAACCGATTGAGGACAGAGCTCGTTTAAAACCTCCATTAATTGGTACATAAATTCAGACACACCTGTCTGTTACATTGCATTTTCATAGACTTTCGTAGCTGATATACACACACGCCCAAACCCTGTACTCATGCACACCGACACACACACACACACACACACACACACACACACACACACACACACACACACACACACACACACACACACACACACACGCATACACACACGCGCGCGCGCGCGCGTGCTTGTCTATCTATCTAGCTAGCTAGCTATATGAATACATCCATAAGCCCTTCACCACCACTCCATTCGACCAACACACTTACTCTCTCTCTCTCTCTCTCTCTCTCTCTCTCTCTCTCTCTCTCTCTCTCTCTCTCTCTCTCTCTTTCTCACACACACACACACACACACACACACACACACACACACACACACACACACACACACACACACACATTCCTTCATACGCACAGACTAACAACACGGCCTGTCTGTCTGTTCCTCTTTCTGTGTGCAGGACAGTGGTCTTTGGGAAGCCAATCCATCAGCCCTCCACCCCTTTCTGTCTCTCTTTCGCGCCGTCATTTCTTTGCTTTTCCCTTAATGAGGTCTTCAGTGGCTGCTCCTGCTGGGGGGGGGGGGGGGGGGGGGGGGGGGGTACAGTTTTCGTTTCTACCCGTGAGATCCGTCCCTCACTCCACCCACCTCACCTCCATCATGCTTCCCATCTCCCTTAGGCCTCTAAAGGAAGGGACGGGAAAAGAAGAGTGCCCGCATGTGGTTCTTGTGT
>CM031625.1:26551706-26566706 GCA_018398815.1 Conus ventricosus | reverse complement strand
CGTCTTTGATGAAATAACAAACGCCAAGTGTCATGAAATGATAGGTATGTTACCACTATTAATGAATTTACAGACCTCACCTTTAAATCAATGAAAACTTCCATGACTCTTGAGCATATTTTGAGCCAAACCAAATCATTCCTTCATTTGTTAAATGACTGGTGAAGATTGAGTTGACGTAGTTTGAGGAGGGGTGAAAAATATGTTGAAGTGATGAGATTATATATCTCCTCCAATACGAGCATTTGAGGTGTGTTCATTGATGTCTACTTGAGGAGATGAGCGTTTGTCGTGAGTGGCTGTGACCTACTCCTGGCTTCTGACTCTTCAGCTAGGCTTATCAGAAACCCCACCAATGACGACGATGGCGTTAAGAAATGGAGACATAAATATATAGTACTAATGACATATTGTTAGTGCACCTACTAGCATGGGAGGATAGTCAAGCCCATTTGATGCCTTAAATTGGGATCGAATATTGATACTGGAAAAAGAAATAAACAAACACATACGTTATAAATTAGTCCTAGTTTTGATGTCTTTACTTCCTCATACCACAACAGTGGATCCATGGGAAGCTGTGTGTGTGTGTGTGTGTGTGTGTGTGTGTGTGTGTGTGTGTGTGTGTGTGTGTGTGTGTGTGTGTGTGTGTGTGTGCGTGTCAGAGAGAGAGAGAGAGAGAGAGAGAGAGAGAGAGAGAGAGAGAGAGAGAGAGAGAGAGAGTAATTAAAGGTCTTATGTTTTATTTCAGAGTGCAGGTGTGTCATTATTATGGCTGAACGCAGTTCACTGATGACTGAAAACAAGTGAGCTGCTCTATGTGTATCTTCGACATTATCCCTGAACCTGCTTAGAAAACACCACGTCTGTGTCCACGCCCTCCAGTCCGCCATCTCAGGCTTACGAGTTCCGATAGCAGTGACTTCATTGGTAGAAAGAGCGGCTACTGGAGACCTTACCACGGGAAAAGCAACGATGTCAGAAGAGAGAATGAGGGCAAAATGGGATTGGGATGTAATGGATTGGCTTCAAGAACAAGGCGCTCTCTGGGGACACACACATACACACACACACACACACACACACACACACACACACACACACACACACACACACACACACACACACACACACACACAGAGAGAGAGAGAGAGAGTAGATGGAAAAGGCTACGCTGCTGCCCTGTGTCCACGTAGAGGCGTCTCTCTCTCTCTCTCTCTTCTCTCTCTCTCTCTCTCTCTCTCTCTCTCTCTCTCTCTCTCTCTCTCACACACACACACACACAGTGTGTGCGTGTATGTGCGTGTGTGTGTGTGTGTGTGTGTGTGTGTGTGTGTGTGTGTGCGTGTGTGTGTGTGTGTGTGTGTGTGTGTGTGTGTGTGTGTGTGTGTGTGTGTGTGTGTGTGTGTGTGTGTGTGCACACACCAGCATCCAAATTTGACAAGCTGAAGGGAATGTACTAGGCGTTTCCTTTTCCCTCTTCTTAGTTCTGCCAGACACAGTCTGCATTATCTCATCACCTCAAAACCACCAGCATGATGATCACATGAAATCCGTGATGATGGGAAGGTGCCATTCTAGCTGCCTCTCTCCCTAAAGAGGTTGGTAACCAGTGAAGAACACAGGGACAGTTCGCTGTCCATTGAAAGGCAAACCTGTCGTAAGATACATTCCACAAGAACGTTTTAGAATTGAAGCAGTTCAAACAAACTGTGGGTGAAAAAATCCGAAATCATATTTACAGAGAAGAAAAACTTCATTAGGATCCGAAGACAGCGTTTGTAACTCTGAAAAGATTTAAAAGGTTTAATGCTATGAAAGAGCCCAGTCTTGATCAACCCACCCACCCATCCCCGCCCTTCCCTACTCCAAATTATAATGATATATCCTCCAAAGTCAACAGGAAGTCAAATTTTGCCTAACCCTGGATCAAAGTAACTAAAAGCTTCAGGCGTAGCCACAGAATGCAGTGTGTAGTGAATGTCCCTACCAACACGTGTGGGTCACTTAATATCAATAATTATGATATCTTTACACATAGGTTAGTACAGGGCACTCGTTTTCAGTACAAACGATGATCGGTTTCAGCAAGAACGATTCAGATTTATTCAAAGAAGATTTAACGAGCTTTTGATATTCACAGAATCCTTTATTGTATCATCAGGTACACTGACTCGTCGGTCTTCACAAGAAAGGTGTTCAGTTTGGGGGGGAGGGGTGTGTGTGTGCATTTTTTGCTAGTGGTATAGTTTTACAGTGCTATGGGGCATTGTTTAAGGACTATTTGTAACTTTCATTGTGTCTCCAATGAGGCCCATCATCAGTTTCTCTCGATGTGACGTTAAGAGTTTATATGGCAGAAGCGGCAGAGAGGTGTTCAAGCTGGATCTGGTCAAGGAGGAACAAAAGTGAACTTCATAAGGCTTAATTTCCTACAAATATCAGGTGTCCCTGTGGCTCAGTGGTTAAAGCGCGAGTCATTAAGTAGAAAATGAGCATGTCCAGAGGGTCATGGGTTCGAATCCCAGCCATGGCTCGTCCCAAGATGGGGAAAAAAAAAGGGGGCAGCAGAGGGACATCCGGAGTCATGAACCGGGTGTGGCCCAACCCCCCTAGAGTGTCAGGAGATAAGGGCCGAAACACTTGCTTGAAGGGGGCTTCTCTTCTGAGGACTCTCTGCTGCCACGCTCTCCACGAGTTTCTTTCTACTGATGCATGGGTAAACCATTGACTTCCGGGAATAGGCCGGAGGACGTCCGGGAAAGACCGGAGGACACTGGGAAAGACCAGAACCAAGGGCTCTGTGGGCTGGCTCCCCACTTTGCCTTAAACATGTGGCTACTAAAAATAAAAGGAAAAGATGCTCCCAGGATTCACCGAAAGGGGGAGAGAATGATGAATCCATCGGTGCTCAACCAATCACGACTGCAAATCCCAAACGGACTATGAACATGGACCAAATGGAATATCCATGTGTCTGTGGAAAGCGTTTCGCTACCACCCGTGGCATGAAGATCCACAGAACAAAGATGGGATGTGTGAAGACTCACCTGAATGAGCAGCAGCGCACTGCATCAGCAGATAAGACGTCGGAAGACCAAGGCCAGGATTTAAACCACAGTGCCAAGGACATCCACGCTGTTGGTTCGGATGAGGAATTTGCACAGGCCCTCGATGCCAGGCGCCTGAAACTCAACCTGCCACGAGCAAACGAAACTGAAGATTGGGAGAAACTGGATGCAAAAATCGTCCAAAGACTCGATGCACTGATAGGGAAAAGCACCCTGGAACACAAACTAGCCACATATGGGGACATTGTGTATGCCACATGTAGAGACGCCTATGGAGTAAAACTACCCAAAGAGAAAACACCTCCAAAGAAATCCAGACGCCAAGAAAAGATGGACAAGATCAGAGTCCAAAAGAACAACCTCAAGAAGCAAATGAAGACCGCACTGCCAGCTGAAAAAACAAGGCTTGGAAAAACTGTGGGAAGACCTGAAAGAAAAACACAGCGCCCTCAGCAAAGCGGAATCTGCGAGGAAGAGGAAGAGCAAAACGAAGAAGACACAAGAGCGCTTCTTCAGAGACCCCTTCCAGTTTGCCAGAACACTGTTTGAGCAGCCAAAATCTGGGACCCTAAGTGTGGACAAAGGAGTTCTTGAGCAGCATCTGAGGAAAACATACTCTGACTCACAGAGCAAAGCACCACTCGACATTCAAGGTCTGGTGTGGCCAACCAACCCTGAGGAACAGTTCAATGGCAAGCCTCCAACGTTGGCGGAAATCAAGAAGGTGGTCGACAAAGCCAGAGCCAAATCATCACCAGGGCCAAACGGAATACCTTACCAGCTTTACAAGAAATGTCCCAAGGTGCTGGAGTGGCTCCACAGGCTGCTGCGATCGGCTTGGAGAAACCAGAAGATCAGCGGCCAGTGGATGACGGCAGATGGTGTGTACATCCCCAAAGAGCAAAACTCAAGTGACATCAGCCAGTTCAGGCCAATATCACTACTGAACGTCGAAGGGAAAATCTTCTTCTCTGTCATGGCAGCAAGGCTGACCAAGTACCTGATGGAAAACAAGTACTTGGATGTGTCAGTCCAGAAAGGTGGCATCCCAGGCGTGGCTGGCTGTATAGAACACGCCACAATGATCTGGGACGCAATCCAAAAAGCAAAAACAGAAAAGAGAGACCTGGACGTAGTGTGGCTTGATCTGGCAAACGCATATGGATCTGTGCCCCATGAGATGATACAGTTGGCTCTTGAGATGTACCATGTGCCAAAGAACATCCGCGACATGCTCAAGAAGTACTTCAATGGCTTCTCAATGCGGTTCTCTACCAAGGAGTACACAACTGATTGGATCAACTTGGAAGTGGGCATTGCAATGGGCTGTGCAATTTCCCCGATACTGTTCGTGCTGGCAATGGAACTCATCTTGAAAGCAGCAACAAACAACGCGAGACAAACAGACCTTGGCGATGGATACAAGATGCCTCCTCTCAAGGCCTTCATGGATGACACTACAGTGATTTCATCCAGAGAAGACGAGACACGTCATGTGCTGGAGAGACTGGACGACATAGTTGCCTCATCCAGAATGAAGTTCAAGCCAAAGAAATCACGGAGTCTCTCACTGAGGAAAGGAAAAGTGGCCGAATCTGTGGTCTTCAGTGTTGCCAACCAGGCCATTCCAACAGTCACAGAAGAACCAGTCAAGAGCCTTGGAAGATGGTATGATGATACGCTGAAAGACACACAAAGAGCAAAAGAAACCAAGCAGATGGCGGAAGAAGGCTTGGAGACCATTGACCAGTGTGGGCTCCCTGGCAAATACAAGGTCTGGTGTCTGCAGTTCATGCTGATACCAAAGCTCCTATGGCCTCTGATGATATACGACATCTGCACCAGCACAGTGGAGGCAATGGAAGCCAAAATCAACAAGTTCACAAGGAAATGGCTTGGTGTCCCACCCTGTCTGACTGACATCGCGCTGTACTGTCGCCAAGCAAAGCTCAAACTACCACTGAAATCCATCTTGGAGGAATACAAAGCAGGGAAGATCAGACTTCAAAGCATGCTGGAGGACTCAGGAGACAAGGTGGTAGAAGCAATCAAGCCCCAGCTGAAGACAGGCAGAAAATGGAAAGTTCAAGAGGCGATGGATTCTGCAAAAGAAAGTCTCAAGATCAGAGAAATAACAGGACACACACAGACCAACAGACAAGGACTGGGGGTGACCAAAACTGAATGGTGGTCAAAGGCCAAAGGAAAAGCCAAAAGAGACATGATGATTCAGGAGATGAGAAAAGAAGAAGACCAAAAAAGACTCCAAAAAGCAGTCCAGCAGAGCCAGCAAGGGCAATGGACAACGTGGGAGAATGCACTCCAAAGAAGTCTCACTTGGAATGACATTTGGCACATGGCCCCTCTCAGGATCAGCTTCATTCTCAGATCTGCATATGACCTTCTGCCCTCAAATGCAAACCTGGTGAAGTGGGGGAAAACAGACGATCCTGCATGCCCCCTCTGCCATGAAAAACAAACAGTGGAGCATGTTCTAAGCTCATGTAAAGTAGCCCTGGCTCAAGGAAGGTACACATGGAGGCACAACCAAGTGCTCAAAGAAATTGTACAAGTAGTCTGGGCTAGTACCAACACCACAAAAGGGAGAATCAGGACTCCAAAAGCACCCACAACATTCTTCACGGCAGGAGGCAGCAAATCATGGCCAAGAACAACAGTGCCACTCGAAACATGCAGGCAGAGTCTGCTGGATGGGGCAGATGACTGGGAGTGCACTGCAGACCTCCCAGAATGGAAGAGTCACCCAGAGATCATCAGCAAGAGTGGCATGAGACCAGACATAGTAGTCCACTCTAAGTCAACCAAGCAGCTGATCATGATCGAGCTCACGGTGCCATATGAGAACAGAATGGAGGCAGCTCAAATCTACAAGACTGAAAAGTATGCTGATCTGGCAAACAGCCTGCGGAGAGAAGGCTATCAGGTCAAAGTCCTCACTGCAGAAATTGGAGCTAGGGGATTTGTAGGAACGTCTGCATACAGCCTCATGAAACAGCTCTCAGTTGCAGGGAAGGAAAAAACCAGAGCCCTGAAAGCAATGGCAGAAGCGGCAGAGAGGTGTTCAAGCTGGATCTGGTCAAGGAGGAACAAAAGTGAACTTCATAAGGCTTAATTTCCTACAAATATCAGGTGTCCCTGTGGCTCAGTGGTTAAAGCGCGAGTCATTAAGTAGAAAATGAGCATGTCCAGAGGGTCATGGGTTCGAATCCCAGCCATGGCTCGTCCCAAGATGGGGAA
The DNA here is from genome assembly GCA_018398815.1 of Conus ventricosus. Lineage (NCBI taxonomy): Eukaryota > Metazoa > Mollusca > Gastropoda > Neogastropoda > Conidae > Conus > Conus ventricosus. The sequence continues at coordinate 26,560,377 of CM031625.1, read as the reverse complement.
AAAAAAAGGGGGCAGCAGAGGGACATCCGGAGTCATGAACCGGGTGTGGCCCAACCCCCCTAGAGTGTCAGGAGATAAGGGCCGAAACACTTGCTTGAAGGGGGCTTCTCTTCTGAGGACTCTCTGCTGCCACGCTCTCCACGAGTTTCTTTCTACTTATATTACATAATGTTCGCACGTTAAGAGTTTACATGTGACATAATTTCTGCTTCTCAGGTTTATGTTGTGGGCCTTTAGATCATTTTAACCGACTTCGACCTAAGTCCAGATATTCTTTTAGGTTTATTCAGAAACGTTCAGTGTTGCTCTCTATGTAAAACAGAATCCTTGAGCATTATTCGACCGTAGGCCAAGAGAGAGAGAGAGAGAGAGAGAGAGAGAGAGAGAGAGAGAGAGAGAGAGAGAGAGCTGGAGGTCTACTCTTCTCAAACCAAATTGTGTCTCAGTGGGTGATAAATTACATATACATTAAAATGGCAATAAAATCTTTGACATGATTAGTTTCATTAGATATCTCTGACAAAACATCTTGACTGAAGTGGGTTTTATTTTATTTTTTAAAGAAATATGTATCATCAAAAAAGCAACGTTTGGTTTGTTCCGTACACCTTGAAAATCGACAGCTTCCGTTCATTGTGAGTTTTGATCTTTTTTTTTTTAAGCAGTGTTATTTTCTTCTTTTATTCTCGGTTTGTCAGAATTAGAAGTAGAATAATGTGATGATTACATTAATATGTAACTCAAGAGTTTTAGGTATATATTCACTTTAAATAGAAACACTCCGACTTGCTTGATTCGTAGAGGAACTGTTTAGTCTAAAAAGTGTATTACCAGCATTTCAGGATTAAATCTGCACAGATTTACAGCTGTCTGTATAATTCGTATATCTCAGGAATTTGGCTCTTTCCCATGATAGAACTTGCTACGCAGATATAAACGGAAAGTGGGTATGACTGTGTTTGGACTCAACAGTCTCATAATAGAGAAGCACTTTGTTGAAACATTCAAAAATCATTGCAAGGTAATTACAAATAGGTATGACAGGAAGCTTTCTAAAAAAAAAAGCACAATATTAAGAGCAGATTTACACACGTGAACAGAAACAAAGGTCAGTCTGGCCGTTTAAAAGGTCAGTCTGGCCGTTAAAAGGTCAGTCTGGCCGCTGTATGGAGGACGGGTACTCAAACAACAGGCACCAAAAGAATAAAAGAATAAACGAAAAAACGGAGAGACTTGAATTCGACTGAACAACACAGGAAACGACTGAACGCAGTACCAGCAGACAACACTTCAGTTGTCTGTACTTAGATAGGCAGCCCTGACGTTGACAAGAGCGTGGACTGTAAATCTCTCAGAACTTCTTTCTAACCGGGGACAGGTGATATGTAAGCATCTCTAATAATGATGATGATAATAATAATAATTATGATAATAATAATAATATTGATGATGATGATGTGATGATGGTTATGATGATGATGATGACAGTAATAATGATAACAATAATGATAGATGATGATTGTGATGATACTACTACTACTACTACTACTACTACTACTACTACTACTACTACTACTACTACTACTACTACTACTACTACTTTACAAATCAACCTGCGTTGGATCTCTGATAGCCCCACCTTCTCCTTCCATGGCGGTTGAAGCAGGAAATGCAACTCATCACTGAAGTAATGGTCCTTCAGTTGCCTTGTCCAGTCCAATCGTGACTTAATGAGGTCGTTAGAGTCAGGCCTGTGTTGATGATGTTGGGTGAGGACAGGTCCCCTGGTAGGTCTTCGGGTACTGGCTGCAGCCTGTGGCGGGATCCATACCATCTGGCCAGAAACTCAGTGCACACTTGGGAGTGCTTGGGCCGTGGTGGAAGCAGACAGTAAGCGACGTCAGTGGTACCAGAGGCGAGTGAAGCAATATTCAGTTGTTGCCCTGATCTTCCGGGTGATGGTGCCTGCAGTCTGCAGACGTGTCCATTTGCGTGGAACTGAGCCAACAGTCTACTGGCGATGCATTGAATGTTGTTGAAGTGACAGGCGACCTCAGCCTGTCTCCGCCAGCCTGCCAGCTGCCTGATGCCTTCCCCCTTAACGCATCAAGGATGGTATGTTTGCCTCTCGATCTGTGTGTACAGTTATTCCATTTTCACAGCGTTCCATTGCTATGATCTGAGCGAGGCGATCGTTTTGCGTGAGTTGGTAGCGAGGCAGGCAGCGGATAATAACGTAAAAGTTTCCGCGCAGCGCTCAGCATATACAGCACTTGTAATGCAGTGATGAAGCAGCGCTCAGCGTATGCAGCACTTGTAATGCAGTGATGAAGCAGCGCTCAGCGTATGCAGCACTTGTAATGCAGTGATGAAGCAGCGCTCAGCGTATGCAGCACTTGTAATGCAGTGATGAAGCAGCGCTCAGCGTATGCAGCACTTGTAATGCAGTGATGAAGCAGCGCTCAGCATATACAGCACTTGTAATGCAGTGATGAAGCAGCGCTCAGCGTATGCAGCACTTGTAATGCAGTGATGAAGCAGCGCTCAGCGTATGCAGCACTGGTAATGCAGTGATGAAGCAGCGCTCAGCATATACAGCACTTGTAATGCAGTGATGAAGCAGCGCTCAGCGTATACAGCACTTGTAGTGCAGTGATGAAACCGCGCTCAGCATATACAGCACTTGTAATGCAGTGATGAAGCAGCGCTCAGCGTATGCAGCACTGGTAATGCAGTGATGAAGCAGCGCTCAGCATATACAGCACTTGTAATGCAGTGATGAAGCAGCGCTCAGCGTATACAGCACTTGTAGTGCAGTGATGAAACCGCGCTCAGCATATACAGCACTTGTAATGCAGTGATGAAGCAGCGCTCAGCATATACAGCACTTGTAATGCAGTGATGAAGCAGCGCTCAGCGTATGCAGCACTTGTAATGCAGTGATGAAGCAGCGCTCAGCGTATGCAGCACTTGTAATGCAGTGATGAAGCAGCGCTCAGCGTATGCAGCACTTGTAATGCAGTGATGAAGCAGCGCTCAGCGTATGCAGCACTTGTAATGCAGTGATGAAGCAGCGCTCAGCATATACAGCACTGGTAATGCAGTGATGAAGCAGCGCTCAGCGTATGCAGCACTGGTAATGCAGTGATGAAGCAGCGCTCAGCGTATGCAGCACTTGTAATGCAGTGATGAAGCAGCGCTCAGCGTATGCAGCACTTGTAGTGCAGTGATGAAGCTGACGAGCCCCTCAATACATCAAGATGTGTGTGACAAAAGGTGTACTGACAGTGTATAGGGGTTGGATAATAATCTAGAAAAACGTCTTGTTGAGGTCTTCGGAGAAGTCAACGTGACGGGGAAGGTGGGGTCTGATGAGTGGGGGGTGGGTGGAGAGGTGGATAACGGTGAATTGTGGGTGGCTGATGATAATGGGGAGGGAGGGAGTCATCGTAGGACCGTGTACATTGTGTGTCCCTCTGGGGCGTGAAGTGAGATGATGAGCCACAGGATGGATATGTGCCAAATACTGCAGACTGTGGCACATAGAGAGAGAGAGAGAGAGAGAGAGAGAGAGAGAGAGAGAGAGAGAGAGAGAGAGAGAGAGAGAGAGGGGGGAGAGGAGAGAGAGAGAGAGAGAGAGAGAGAGAGAGAGAGAGAGAGAGAGAGGGAGAGAGCGAGACGGAAATCACGTCACCAGTGACAGCCATTCACTTGGACTAAACGTTATTTCACGGGGTCCTGATGTCACTTCCAGAACAGGGCGGGTCCATGACATGGTTTGAAGAAAAGGAGGATCGGTGCTGTGGCGATATATATATAGAGAGAGAGAGTGTGTGTGATGGAAAGCATGAAACAGAGGTAGATGGGCAGCTGCAGAGAAGACTGGCCTGGTCTGCGAGGCAGATGGGGAGAGTGGTTTGGTCCAAATGTCTAAGGACAAGCTTCATGGCTGGCGAGGGGGGGACGCAGGGACTCCCAACTGGAAAGAGCTTGCTGTCTGGTCAGCTTCGCCTTTCTCGAACGCATCACTCAAACGGCGTGTGTGTGTGTGTGTGTGTGTGTGTGTGTGTGTGTGTGTGTGTGTGTGTGTGTGTGTGTGTGTGTGTGTGTGTGTTGTATGTGTGTGTGTGTGTGTGTGTGTGTGTGTGTGTGTGTGTGTGTGTGTGTGTGGTTGTGTGTGTGTGTGTGTGTGTGTGTGTGTGTGTGTGTGTGTGTGTGTGTGTGTAGATCGACAGACAGACAGACAGACAGATAGATAGATAGATAGATAGATAGATAGATAGATAGATAGATAGATAGATAGATAGATACATACATACATACATACATACATACATACATACATACATACATACATACATACATACATTGGTGTGCATACACTGCAAAGGCCCTCGTCATGTTTGGAGCACAACTCCTCGAATAGAACACACACTACATCTGCAGTCAGAGAGAAAAAAAAGAAAATAGAAACAACTGTTCTGGATCTGTGTTCATGTGGTTTAGTCACCTGAGTATTTTAATGGAGAGCCTGAGGCTAATATCATGGCATCCATCTGCCTTTTGTCTTCATTTCCAGGGTCTCTATGGTTGTGTGTCTCACATTTCCATACTGGGCTTTATGGATGTACTCTGCCTCTGTCTCTGTCTCTCGCTGTCAATGTCCGTTTGTCTGTCTGTCTGTCTGTCTGTGTGTGTGTGTGTGTGTGTGTGTGTGTGTGTGTGTGTGTGTGTGTGTGTGTGAGTGTGTGTGTGAGTGTGTGTGTGTGTGTGTGTGTGTGTGTGTGTGTGTGTGTGTGTGTGTGTGTGTGTGTGTGTTTTCTTTCTCTCTCTCTGTCTCTGTCTCTCTCTGTCTGTCCCTCTGTCTGTCTGTCTGTCTGTCTGTCTGTTTGTTCTCTCTCTCTCTCTCTCTCTCTCTCTTCTCTCTCTCTCTCTCTCTCTCTCTCTCTCACATTAAGATATCTAAATAGGATTTATAAACGCTCTCTGAAGTTAGTACTTTTAAAAACTACCAGTTTGACGACTGAAGACTACTTAGCGCTGGAGATCCTTCCATTATCGTATAAACTACAGTTTAACAAAGCCGTTGTAATGTATCGAATAATGAATGGATTTGCTCCTTGTACACTAACCACACGATTTCCGCGAAATCAATCAAGATACACGAACAATATTGTAATGAGAAAACCCAGAATTGATCTTTTTAAAACAAGTCTCGCTTATTCAGGAGGGGCCCTTTGGAACTCCTTACCAAATTACGTGAAAGATAAAGAAAGCATTAGCTCGTTTAAATCAGCTTACAAAGCATTTCTCTTTCAGGCACTAAAAACTTTTTAAAAAGTACACTACATATTTTAGACATGATATTTCTCTTCATGCCATATAATGCGAAAGAAAGAATATAACAGACATTGTGACCATTGTTATGTTTAAACAGTACTGTACAGATTGCTGATGTTGTCATTAGATCAATTCCTTCATGTGTGTGTGTGTGTGTGTGTGTGTGTGTGTGTGTGTGTGTGTGTGTGTGTGTGTGTGTGTGTGTGTGTGTGAGCGTGCGCACGCGCATATGGATGCTTGCATGATTGTGTCGTTTGCTTTTGTAGTATTAGTCTGTTACTTCTTACAGTTTGCAAGTTGACTTAGTGTATTCACTTTTTCCTCTTTGTTGCCATATGACTTTTGTGTTGTCCATGTGCTTTTTTTTTCTTTTTTTTTCCCAGGGCTGGGTGAAAAAAAGCATGCGTAATTTGCTTATCTCATTACCCTGGTAAAATAAAATTTCGTTCGTTCGTTCGTTCGTTCTCTCTCTCTCTCTCTCTCTCTCTCTCTCTCTCTCTCTCTCTCTCTCTCTCTCTCTCTCTCTCTCTCTCTCTCTCTCTCTCTCTCTCTCTCTCTCTCTCTCTCTCTCTCTCTCTCTCCCTCTCTCTCTCTCTCTCTCTCTCTCTCTCATCTCTCTCTCTCTCTCTCTCTCTCTCTCTCTCTCTCCCCATCCTAACAGAACTGACTCGCTTTTACAACACGAGAGTCAAACCATTCGATAAAGGTGCGAGCGGTGTGGCGTATCAGCAGTCCTGTGATCTGTCTGTCGACTCTCTTTAGTCCACACACACCCACACAACCACACTGACACTCTCCCTAGAGCACCGTGACACCAGGAGCAGGAGGGAACAGAGCTGGGAGGAGAAATGGTGTTTATTGACCCAGATGATCACTGCCGGGTTTTCTTACTTGGCAGGAAATGAAAAGCAAAGAAATGACTCGGTTTGTTTTTGTTGTTGTTGTTGTTTTTTGTTCATCCAATCCATCATTGTGATTGCTCTGTTGACGGTCATGGGACGTGAGTCATGTGTGATGTAATCTCCTCGTTGTTTTGTCATTGATGGATATGGATGGAAAGCACTTTGGCTCTGCTATATTGTAAAAAAGAATATGACCAGATCGGTGTCCTTTGCATGGATGATTTGTTATCCAATAACGTGAATCTTAGTGTGCAAGCTTTATTGCTTTGTAGCCCAGTAAACGTCTTTTGTAGACTTAAGGAAATGTCATCAATGTTCATATTCGTCTTTGAACCCATTATAATCAATCTTGCCCTTTTAGAATTTGTTAGTAGGACGTACAAAACATCAAGCGTCAATAAATGTGAAAATGTTGCCACATTGACGTAGGGTTTTTTTTTTTTTTTTTTTTTTTTTGGGGGGGTGGGGGGGTGTTGTTGTTGTTTTATTTTTTTGTTGTTGTGCCATCTTCTGTGGCACCTCAGTGGCATTGAGGTAGTTTGTCAGAATTTTGAAAGTCTTACCACTAAAACATGGGATGGCTGAGAGCAATACCCATGCCTTCATAATCATCCCCTGCCCAACACTTCCATCTCGTTTTGTTCGTGCCCATGCCGTTCCCCTCCCCCTCCCCCCCCCCCCCCATCCCCCTCCTTAAGGACAACAGAGCTGCAGACGATTGATGTCCGACAGTCAGTGAAACATGTTTGCTGATTCCTGATCAGCTTTCGCGCCAGGAAGACTGACTGACTTAACCCACAATTTATCTCCCTTTCTCTTCCTGTCTGACCAGCTTCCTGTCAGTTAGCCCCTTGTTGCGGCCTGTTTGTCAAAAATCTTCAGTCATCCAGATGGACAGATCCAGATGCATATCTGATTATTTTCTCAAACAGCTTGATTTGTTCACATTTATTGTTTAGTACAGACACTTTCTATTTGTTAACTACTGTGCTGGTCACTCTTCATATCTCCTACACTTTTGGTTTTAGGTTTTACCCCCATTGTTCTCTTTCTCCCTGCGTCTGTCATGATCTCTGTCCTCTAGTTAGTGCTTGATCTCTGTCCTCTAGTTAGTGCTTGATCTCTGTCCTCTAGTTAGTGCTTGATCTCTGTCCTCTAGTTAGTGCTTGATCTCTGTCCTCTAGTTAGTGCTTGATCTCTGTCCTCTAGTTAGTGCTTGATCTCTGTCCTCTAGTTAGTGCTTGATCTCTGTCCTCTAGTTAGTGCTTGATCTCTGTCCTCTAGTTAGTGCTTGATCTCTGTCCTCTAGTTAGTGCTTGATCTCTGTCCTCTAGTTAGTGCTTGATCTCTGTCCCTCTAGTTAGTGCTTGATCTCTGTCCTCTAGTTAGTGCTGATCTCTGTCCTCTAGTTTGTCAACCTCGGGTATGTCAGTGAGGAAGGACTAGCGCACAGCCCAAACACACTCACAGCTTGCTTACAATCTCATTCATATATCATGCATTCGTCAAATCAAACCACTAGTAAAGTCTATAACTTTACTACACATAATCATGGGAAAAAAACATCAATGCGCATGGAGTCAAACAAAATAAAACATTCTCTCTTTCCTTGAACTTCACAAAACCATTTATCTAAATCATCATAACTAACCCGGGTATAAAATAGATTTCTACTTTACCTGGCCAGGTGATCTTAAACTATTTACGAATCACTGTCTTCCCTTTTCTTCTTTTTTTTTCTTTCTTTTCACTGTCACTTTCACAAACACCAGTCACGACACAACTGCTAGGCACTGGTCAGGTTGGACCGCCGGCACTGGTCAGGTTGGACTGCTGGCACTGGTCAGGTTACTGGCGTTGGCCTGTGGTTCTGCTGATGAAAGTGGCGCTGCCAGGTATGAGGTCGAACCCCAGTTCAAATTGAACAGTGACTACCAGGCATCGATCTGTTCTCCTTTCTTCCTTCCTGCACTAACGCATTGCACTTTCTCTCTTTCTTCTGGTCTGCTCTATCAAATGGACATGGTTGCTTTTTTTTCCTTTTCTTTCTTTTTTTTCTCTTCATCAATTAGCAACTCTCTCTCTCTCAACATCTCTCCTTAGTCCTTCCTCTGCAGACTCTGTATGGCGCTAATGCTTCAACTCGGTTCTCTTCACTCCTCCTCTCATCTCTCTGCTTCCTTTTCGTGCAGAGCTACTCCCAGAACTCTCTCTCTGTCCCTCTTTTGTTCTCCTCTCTTTCTTCTCTCACTCCCCTAGCTTTCTTATTCTGTTCCTACTTGTCAAAAGGGTTGAGTACCATTGGTCCAGTATTTTTTCCCGCCTGGTGCCGAGGTTACCTCCCCTCTAATTCCATTGGACATGCAAATCGTCAAAGTCACATCTACCGGCCTTGCTCTCTGTGGTGGTCAATGGGTCATTTAATTAAT
>CM031625.1:26511706-26549206 GCA_018398815.1 Conus ventricosus | reverse complement strand
ACCCCCAAAAATCGTCTTGATCGTGGATGTCTCCTGTATTTCTTGGATATTTCAGTCGCAGGGACGGCAGAGTTCATCATCTGTGTTCTGTGAGGCCATGGTTTTAGTCTACATTGTGCCAGTTTTCACGCTCTGGTTGTAAGGAGGTAGGGCCAAGACGTAAGAGAGTGTCTGCATTACCCCCGATTAATTCAAGGCTTCGAAGCAGCCATTTCATTGGATGGAGAAGCTGTGGTCCCATCCAATCAATGAAGAGAACTGAAAGTATTAGATTGGAATGCCGTTAAGGCAGCCGAGTGGTGACATGAGGTGGCGGCAAAATGGAACGGGGGTCTAATGGATTGGCTTCAGACAGTCTTTGCTCTCCAGGGACACACAAAAAGCTAGACAAGCAGACGGGCGTTAGGGGAATGGTGGTGTGTGTGTGTGTGTGTGTGTGTGTGTGTGTGTGATGCTGATTGATTTTATGAATATTAATGTTCAAGTATGAATGAAAGAAAGTTGTCTTAGTTCGTTGTTGGCACACATGTTTGTCAGCGGGTTTGTGTGCAGTGGATCAATTGCTGATTGGGTTATTGGATGTGAAAGGCCCAGTGTATCTAATGATTCTTTGGCATATTGTATGTCTTTCAGTACATTTTGGTTATGTCACAGTACACGATTCAAGAAATGATTTTTTTAAGAGTTTACATTGTTTGTTTGTTTTTTTGTAATGGTTTGGAGTCAATGCCTGCAGACAATTCAATATTGATGTTTATCAGCGCCATAGGGGTGTAACATCAAATGACAATGATTCACAAATCAACAAAACCGTTACAGTCTGTAGCATCGATTTATTGCAGACAGTCACAGTTCAGTGAGCTGTGTTTACCGGCATTCACGTTCTCCTGGGGGCGACGTTCCTGTTTTGATGATGGACAATGACTGTTGTGTTCGAGGTATCACCCAGCCTTCCGCGTGAAAGCAAAGGTCAAAGTGCAAACAGGCTGCATTGTGGCTGGGGTAAACAATGACATAACGTGGCTCTTTTTCTCATCCGCTCATTAACACTGGATTCTTTCGAATTTTTGACTTCGGTGTTTTTACTGTGGTTGTTAATTTGAAGTGTTTGGAGATTGTTGATTTAGCTTTTTTAGGGTTTGCCTTTGTTGAACATTCAGTTAATGTGGGGTGTGGAATGGTTCGTGATCCTTAATTTGGTGTATATGTTTTCAGTTATTAATTCAATATGTTTGGAAATCGTCGATTTTTTTTTTTGATTTTTTTTTAGAATGGCCAATGTTGGTCGCTCAGTACATGTCAATATTGTATGGTTTGTAATCCTTGACTTACTTCATTGAATTCATTTTTGTAATTGCTAATTTGGCTGGTATCAGGGACTGTCTACATGAGTCCATGTTGATGTGATGTCGTGCGTGTTTCTTGATTTAGAGGATCCGTTTACTGCTAAGCTGGTACTTCTGCGATCGCTCATCTGGTATTTTAGAGACAGCTTATGGGCAATGCAATTTTCAATGACTGGTCATTAATTTGTGTCGTTTCTGATTTCATGAGTTTAATCTAGTTGCAAAGTGAGATGACTGCAGGCGGAAATCTAAAGAAATTTAAATACATGTTAGCAAACCGCCCAAACAACGTGGACAAACGAATCACAAGACAAAATACGACGCGTTTCGACCTCTTAGGTCTTCTTCAGGCAAGATACAAAACAATCATTACTACGAAAATTAACGAGCAATCACATACCTTCAATCACTTCAGCGCAAGATAGGCGTTGAATGAAAACGAGGCTGTCAGAAGGGAGATAATGTGTGAGGCAAGGTAGTAATGATGATAATTATATTACTTATAGGAATACTAATGATGGTAATGATGATGGTTAAAATATTGAAAGAAAATTATGAAATAAAGACAGGATTATTGCCACTTTTGGTGATAATATTGCAGTAGCACTTGTAGTGTGGGAGAAAGAAGAGTGGGTTAGAGGATTCTTAAACAGCGTGGTTGCCGTGGCAACAGTCTTAGCGGCAACGGCGATGGTGATGTATATTTACTCGAGTAAACACTTGTATGTTTGATTCAAGAATCGATTGACTGATTTTGTGTGTCCGTTAATGGATAGAATGGATGGGTGGCTGGTTCATTGATTTCATAACCGATGATGTTATCATTTATTGGCCAGTAGGATGGTTGAGAGATTGGGTGATTGATTTCGTCAGTTCAATGATTGATTGATTGATAGATATACTATAGCTGTTGTTGCGGTAATTATTGATGTTCCTGTTGGTATAGTTGATGCTGCTGCGCGCCGTTGTCTCGGAGATGACAACAGATTTGTTCGGAGAGCCACCTGTGATTGCTTCTTTGATTCACATTGCCTTCTCACACACTGTCAGCAATGGTCATGAGAATCTTCCACAATCCCCATATATTATTATATGTTCTGCACCTCGTTGACATCTCTCCTTTACCCTCTCTCTCTCTCTCTCTCTCTCTCTCTCTCTCTCTCTCTCTCTCTCCCACGCACGCACGCACGCACGCACGCACGCACGCACGCACGCACGCACGCACGCACGCACGCACGCACGCACGCACGCACGCACGCACGCACGCACGCACGCACGCACGCACGCACGCACGCACGCACGCACGCACACACACACACACACACACACACACCACACACACACACACACACACCACACACACATATTTAGCCTATATCGGTATTTGTTGTTAATTACAAAGAAAAAGTAAACGTGAAAAAAAATCCTGTTGAGGTTGAAGCTCTCTCATTACGTTGGACAGCACTCCCCAGACAGTTCCCACTCTGCATTCTAACTGCATCACCACAAACTAAGAAAAAGGGTGATTGTCCACCCTGTCTGCCGACCCTCACCCACTAAATTAAGCACCAGCAGACATAAAAATATATCTCACGGTGCCTGCCTCTCTTGTCCTGGACAGGAACGGCGGGGAATGGGCAGTGTCTCTAGGGTTCCAGAACGGCGGGGAATGGGCAGTGTCTCCAGGATTCCAGGAAGGGTGGGGAATGGGCAGTGTCTGTAGGATTCCAGGAGGGCGGGGAATGGGCAGTGTCTCTAGGGTTCCAGGAACGGCGGGGAATGGGCAGTGTCTGTAGGATTCCAGGAAGGGTGGGGAATGGACAGTGTCTCTAGGGTTCCAGGAACGGCGGGGAATGGGCATGTCTGTAGGATTCCAGGAAGGGTGGAGAATGGGCAGTGTCTGTAGGATTCCAGGAAGGGTTGGGAATGGGCAGTGTCTCTAGGTTCCAGGAACGGCGGGGAATGGGCAGTGTCTGTAGGATTCCAGGAAGGGTGGGGAATGGGCAGTGTCTCTAGGGTTCCAGGAAGGGTGGAGAATGGCAGTGTCTGTAGGATTCCCAGAAGGGTGGGGAATGGGCAGTGTCTGTAGATTCCAGGAAGGGTGGGGAATGGGCAGTGTCTGTAGGATTCCAGAAAGGGCGGAGAATGGGCAGTGTCTGTAGGATTCCAGGAAGGGCGGACAATGGCAGTGTCTGTAGGATTCCAGGAACGGTGGGAATGGGCAGTGTCTGTAGGATTCCAGGAACGGTGGGAATGGGCAGTGTCTCTAGGATTCAGGAAGGGCGGGGAATGGGCAGTGTCTGTAGGATTCCAGGAAGGGTGGAGAATGGGCAGTGTCTGTAGGATTCCACGAAGGGTGGGGAATGGGCAGTGTCTCTCGGATTCAGGAACGGTGGGGAATGGGCAGTGTCTGTAGGATTCCAGGAAGGGCGGAGAATGGCAGTGTCTGTAGGATTCCAGAAAGGGCGGAGAATGGGCAGTGTCTGTAGGATTCCAGGAAGGGCGGAGAATGGGCAGTGTCTGTAGGATTCAGGAAGGGCGGAGAATGGGCAGTGTCTGTAGGGTTCCAGGAAGGGTGGAGAATGGGCAGTGTCTGTAGGATTCCAGAAGGGTGGAGAATGGCAGTGTCTGTAGGGTTCCAGCAAGGGTGGAGAATGGGCAGTGTCTCTAGGATTCCAGGAAGGGTGGAGAATGGGCAGTGTCTGTAGATTCCAGGAAGGGTGGAGAATGGGCAGTGTCTGTAGGATTCCAGGAAGGGCGGAGAATGGGCAGTGTCTCTAGGTTCCAGGAAGGTGGGGAATGGCAGTGTCTGTAGGATTCCAGGAAGGGCGGAGAATGGGCAGTGTCTGTAGGATTCCAGGAAGGGCGGAGAATGGGCAGTCTGTAGGATTCCAGGAAGGGCGGGGAATGTGCAGTGTCTGTAGGATTCCAGGAAGGGTGGGGAATGGGCAGTGTCTGTAGGATTCCAGGAAGGGCGGAGAATGGGCAGTGTCTATCGGATTCCAGGAAGGGTGGGGAATGGGCAGTGTCTGTAGGATTCCAGGAAGGGCGGAGAATGGGCAGTGTCTCCAGGATTCCAGGAAGGCGGGGAATGGGCAGTGTCTGTAGGATTCCAAAAAGGCAAAGAATGGCCAGTGTCTCTAGGGTTCCAGGAAGGGCGAGAATGGGCAGTGTCTGTAGGATTCCAGGAAGGGTGGGGAATGGGCAGTGTCTGTAGGATTCCAGGAAGGGTGGGGAATGGGCAGTGTCTCTAGGATTCCAGGAAGGGCGGAGAATGGGCAGTGTCTGTAGGATTCCAGGAAGGGTGGAGAATGGGCTGTGTCTGTAGGATTCCAGGAACGGTGGGGAATGGGCAGTGTCTGTAGGATTCCAGGAACGGTGGGGAATGGGCAGTGTCTCCAGGATTCCAGGAAGGGTGGGGAATGGGCAGTGTCTGTAGGATTCCAGGAAGGGCGGAGAATGGGCAGTGTCTCTAGGGTTCCAGGAAGGGTGGGAATGGGCAGTGTCTGTAGGATTCCAGGAAGGGGAGAATGGGCAGTGTCTGTAGGATTCCAGGAAGGGCGGAGAATGGGCAGTGTCTGTAGGATTCCAGGAAGGGCGGGGAATGTGCAGTGTCTGTAGGATTCCAGGAAGGGTGGGGAATGGGCAGTGTCTGTAGGATTCCAGGAAGGCGGAGAATGGGCAGTGTCTATCGGATTCCAGGAAGGGTGGGGAATGGGCAGTGTCTGTAGGATTCCAGGAAGGGCGGAGAATGGGCAGTGTCTCCAGGATTCCAGAAGGGCGGGGAATGGGCAGTGTCTGTAGGATTCCAAAAAGGGCAAAGAATGGCCAGTGTCTCTAGGGTTCCAGGAAGGGCGGAGAATGGCAGTGTCTGTAGGATTCCAGGAAGGGTGGGGAATGGGCAGTGTCTGTAGGATTCCAGGAAGGGTGGGGAATGGGCAGTGTCTCTAGGATTCCAGGAAGGGCGGAGAATGGGCAGTGTCTGTAGGATTCCAGGAAGGGTGGAGAATGGGCAGTGTCTGTAGGATTCCAGGAAGGGTGGAGAATGGGCAGTGTCTGTAGGATTCCAGGAAGGGTGGGGAATGGGCAGTGTCTGTAGGATTCCAGAAGGGCGGAGAATGGGCAGTGTCTGTAGGATTCCAGGAAGGATGGAGAAATGGGCAGTGTCTGTCGGATTCCAGGAAGGGTGGAGAATGGGCAGTGTCTCCAGGATTCCAGGAAGGGCGGAGAATGGGCAGTGTCTCCAGGATTCCAGGAAGGATGGAGAATGGGCAGTGTCTCCAGGATTCCAGGAACGGCGGAATGGGCAGTGTCTGTAGGATTCCAGGAAAGGGCGAGAGATGGGCAGTGTCTCCAGGAATCCAGGAAGGATGGAGAATGGGCAGTGTCTCCAGGATTCCAGGAAGGGCGGGGAATGGGCAGTGTCTGTAGGATTCCAGGAAGGGCGGAGAATGGGCAGTGTCTGTAGATTCCAGGAACGATGGGGAATGGGCAGTGTCTGTAGGATTCCAGGAACGGTGGGGAATGGGCAGTGTCTCCAGGATTCCAGGAAGGGTGGGGATATGGGCAGTGTCTGTAGGATTCCAGGAAGGGTGGAGAATGGGCAGTGTCTGTAGGATTCCAGGAAGGGCGGACAATGGGCAGTGTCTGTAGGATTCCAGGAAGGGCGGGGAATGGGCAGTGTCTGTAGGATTCCAGAAAGGGCAGAGAATGGGCAGTGTCTGTAGGATTCCAGGAGGGCGGGGAATGGGCAGTGTCTGTAGGATTCCAGGAAGGGTGGGGAATGGGCAGTGTCTCCAGGATTCCAGGAAGGGCGGAGAATGGGCAGTGTCTGTAGGATTCCAGGAAGGGTGGGGAATGGCAGTGTCTGTAGGATTCCAGGAAGGGTGGGGAATGGGCAGTGTCTGTAGGATTCCAGGAAGGGCGGAGAATGGGCAGTGTCTGTAGGATTCCAGGAAGGGCGGGGAATGGGCAGTGTCTGTAGGATTCCAGGAAGGGTGGGGAATGGGCTGTTCTGTAGGATTCCAGAAGGGTAGGGAATGGGCAGTGTCTCCAGGATTCCAGGAAGGGTGGGGAATGGGCAGTGTCTGTAGAATTCCAGGAAGGGTGGAGAATGTGCAGTGTCTGTAGGATTCCAGGAAGGGCGGAGAATGGGCAGTGTCTGTAGGATTCCAGAAAGGGCGGAGAATGGGCAGTGTCTGTAGGATCCAGGAAGGGTGGGGAATGGGCAGTGTCTGTAGATTACAGGAAGGATGAGAATGGGCAGTGTCTGTCGGATTCCAGGAAGGGTGGTGAATGGGCAGTGTCTGTAGGATTCCAGAAGGGCGGAGAATGGGCAGTGTCTCCAGGATTCCAGGAAGGATGGAGAATGGCAGTGTCTCCAGGATTCCAGGAAGGGCGGAGAATGAGCAGTGTCTGTAGGATTCCAGGAAGGGTGGAGAATGGGCCAGTGTCTCCAGGATTCCAGGAAGGGTGGAGAATGGGCAGTGTCTGTAGGATTCCAGGAAGGGCGGGAATGGGCAGTGTCTGTAGGATTCCAGGAAGGGTGGAGAATGGGCAGTGTCTGTAGGATTCCAGGAAGGGTGGAGAATGGGCAGTGTCTGTAGGATTCCACGAAGGGCGGAGAATGGGCAGTGTCTGTAGGATTACTGCCTTCCATGTGCGAAGCTAGTTTGGTTTCAGAATGTATGTTTTATCCGTCGCTAGGCTGTCCCGTACGTGATTCTACCATTCTGTGTGTGTGTGTAAGTGATGTGTGTGTGTGTGTGTGTGTGTGTGTGTGTGTGTGTGTGTGTGCGTGCGTGCGTGCGTGCGTGCGTGCGTGCGTGCGTGCGTGCGTGCGTGCGTGTGGTGTGTGTGTGTGTGTGTGTGTGTGTGTGTGTGTGTGTGTGTGTGTGGAGGGTGGTGTGTGTTTGTGTGTGTGCGCACGTGCGCAAGTAGATTAATATCCATCAAATGCTAAAAGATGCAAGCTGAGACGCTGACAAAGCACTTAGATAAAAAGGACAGTCACAGATAAAATTCGAAAGGAAAACTGTTCGCGCGAACCAGTATCAGCAAAACAAGCTTTCAAAATATTACGTTTGCTGCAGAGAAGGAAAGACTTGAGTGCAAAAAGGCTGTGTTTTATTCCCCAACACCTCTATGTGAATACTGTTTTTGTATTTAAATGTACCATTTTATCAATCTTATGATCAATTATTTTGTATAAACTAGAAGTAGAATAGATGTAATTTATGCCTAGATCTCACGTTTATTTATTTGTGTGACCAAAATAAAATGAGCACACACACACAAAATAATTGTCAGATTTTAAAAAAGTCTCCGTTTCCGCTTTGAGTCTGGCCATCAATACAGTAAACGTACTAGGCCTCTCTTTAAACCCTTTACAATGCTCAAATAATGGAACAGTGGCGAACAAGATTTACACGACCGCTGTTCCACCTAAAAAGTTCTATTCCCTTTGTCCCTCTTGACAA
Source organism: Conus ventricosus (assembly GCA_018398815.1). NCBI lineage: Eukaryota > Metazoa > Mollusca > Gastropoda > Neogastropoda > Conidae > Conus > Conus ventricosus. Next base: position 26,541,381 of record CM031625.1, on the reverse strand, counting down.
ATCTGTCTCTGCTGACACGACGACTGTGCCAACATGGCGTGTCTAGCTTGTACCATCAGCTGGAGGAAGTCGAAGGAGGAGGGGGGGGGGGGGGGGGGGGGGGGGGGGGGGGGGGGGGGGGGGGATGGTGGAACAGTTGGAAAGCTTCTTCGTGATGTTCAAAGGTCAGGAGGGACAGTCTGAAAGCTTTGTGATGTAGCTCACGTGCTGAACTTCTTTAGTCCGTTCTCCGCCCTGTCCCTTTGAGTGGCACTTTCGCTCTGTTTGGACTACCAGAGAATCTTCAACGAACATGAAGAGTCATTTGAAAGCTGCCAGCGAGGAAGGCAGCAGTCAGTGAGTGGACTGATCACTGTGTGGGTAGGAAAGCAGGCAAATGAATTAGTGAGTGAGTGAGTAGGTGGTGGTGAGTGAGTAAAAAATCACTGCTGGTCTCTTCACTGGCTCGTTTTTTATTTTGTTTAACCCTCCACCACCCACGTCTTTACAATTTTCTTTTATAGTCTTTTGTCTTTAAAAAAAATTCCCTTTTTTGTTGTAGAGACGGTATTTTTTTTTGGTGGTACCTCAATCCTCTTTCCCCCTACTTTTTCACTTTTTTTCCCTTCAAAGCCTCACACACCATGCATTGTCTGTGTGTCTCAATACCCTTCAAAGCCTCACACACCATGCATTGTCTGTGTGTCTCAATACCCTTCAAAGCCTCACACACCATGCATTGTCTGTGTGTCTCAATACCCTTCAAAGCCTCACACACCATGCATTGTCTGTGTGTCTCAATACCGATGGACATTCGCTTGCTGTTTTAGTTTTTTCGAGTGGGTACAAGGCGTCTGGGTTTATTTTATGTTCTAATGTTTAATGTGCCGCCACTTTGGCGCTATTACATTTATCACTCACACCGAAGGGAACAATTAAACAAAAGAGCATTGACTGCAGTACTTATAAAATGGGGGGGGAAATACATTCTGTGTGTGTGTGTGTGTGTGTGTGTGTGTGTGTGTGTGTGTGTGTGTGTGTGTGTGAGAGAGAGAGAGAGAGAGAGAGAGAGAGAGAGAGAGAGAGAGAGAGAGAGAGAGAGAGTGGCTCGCATATTGCTTGTTTAGTCAGTGGAGAGTAGGTTGCTAAATTGTCTAGTTATTTATTTGCTATCCCTTCTTTGCTCAAACATGCTTCAAATCAGTAACCAAATATACCCTCCCCCCCTCCCCCCATCATGACTATTGAAAATGGTATATCTGTCTGTCTGTCTGTCTGTCTCTGTCGCTCTCTCTCCTCTCTCTCTCTCTCTCTCTCTCTCTCTCTCTCTCTGAATGAGTGAAACAGAGAGAATGTGTGTGTGTGTGTGTGTGTGTGTGTGTGTGTGTGTGTGTGTGTGTGTGTGTGTGTGTGTGTGTGTAGGCGGGCGTATGTGCATGCGTGCGTACGTGTATGCATGCATGCGTGCGTGCATGTGTGTGTGCGTGTGTGTGTGTGTGTGTGTGTGTGTGTGTGTGTGTGTGTGTGTGTGTGTGTGTGTGTGGACATTGTATGGGCATAGACATATTGTTTGTTCTTGTTTCTTATTCTTTAATATAAGGCAATCCATCTTACAGTTAGTAACACTGAAAATATTAACAATAAATGACTGTCACAAACCTCCCCCTCTATCTCACATCCCATATATAAATCTATAAATGACTAAATGAAAGTCAGAGAGACAGAGCAAGATAGAGGAGAGTGAGAGAAAGAGAGACAGACACACAGACGGACAGACACAGACGAGAGAGAGAGAGAGAGAGAGAGAGAGAGAGAGAGAGAGAGAGAGAGAGAGAGAGAGAGAGAGAGAGAGAGAGAGAGAGAGAGAGAGACAGACAGACAGACAGACAGAAACCAGACAGCCACACAGACACAGACAGACAGAGGGGGATTATATCTCTTCGCTGCTCTGTAAAGAAGAGAGAGACAGACGAAAAAAAAAAAACCCATCCCTTTTCCATTTGTGAACCCCTGACTTCACCATTTCCCAGCCACGCATGAAGCAGCCAGCTCTTAGAGTCCCCTTGTTTGACTTCCACCAATTTCCCCACACACCATGTTCCATCTGTCTTTCCCGCAGACCCTTCTCTCCCCCCCCCCCCCCACCCCGCGTCACTTTCCCTCCACTCCTCCACCACCCCCGACCCACTGTGTACATCAATACAGAGCAGGGTGCAGTGTCCTTCACGTTATGTCACACGCCTGCTGCTTTTCCGGAAGTACTAATGTTGAGGTCAGGGCCGCCCCAACTACGTAGGTTTTACTGTATGGCTGACGCTGGCTACATGACTTCCGGCTCTTGCCATGATTCTCTCTCTCTCTCTCTCTCTCTCTCTCTCTCTCTCTCTCTCTCTCTCTCTCTCTCTCTCTCTCTGGTTTCTACAATGCGCAGAAACCAGAGAGATGGACGTTTGTTATCAATAACGCTACATTTTCCCCGTTCAGTCCAAATCTAATGTTCGTTAGTATTTCCACGAAGAGGGTTGAATAGTTAAGGGCAGTTTGTAAATGTTTAAGACACTGAATCTGGATATTCTATAACAATGTGAGATCGTAAGGCTAACAACATGCAAAGGTTGAGGAACAGATTATAAATTTGGAGTGTGCGAAAGGTTTACTGATGTTAAATTGAATGACCTAGAGAATTACGATGTTCAGTTTTAATATGAATTGAGGTGGGACATAAGAAATCAGAATGTTTGAGGAACGTGAGGATAGATATTTGTTTTATCTTGATAAATAAATCAAATGAACAATTGTCTTTCAATTTTGAATTTGCTTTTGGCTTAAAACCATGTTTTTATTCAAATCATCATGTTAACAGATCAAACGAAAAGGTGAAGGACGATTTTAATCATGACGGACACTTTCCATAAGATATATCTATAGAACACTGTATGCCTTTAGTCACTTTGCTACTTATTTATTCGTTATTAATTCATTTACTTATCTATCTATTTGTTAATTACTTTATTCATGTATTTTCACCTATTTATTTATTCATTTATTTATGTAAGCATTTGTTGCAGCCTGGAAGATCATTCTAATAAATTGACATGCATTTCTGATCGTATCTCACAAGATTCGTCTCGAAACCAGACACATTTCTGAACCAAAGTAAGGGCTTCCACATGAAATGAAACGCTCATGAAATACTTTAGAAACTGTTCATCCCAGCAGGCCGGCACACATCCACAACCCACTTGCTGTATCGCTTCCCTGAGCATCAGCAGACCAAAGGGAGCAAACATTACCAGGTGGTCACTGGGCAGTGCAAAGAGGAGACGCTGCACTGCAGGTGAATTTCTCTGGTGGTGTTCAGTTGTGTCTAGTGTGATCAAACATGTGCAAGAACACCACACATACAGTCAAACCAATGCCTATCATATCCACAAAAAAACAAAGACCATCGCATACACAAGATCAGAAGTTACAAAACACACCGAACTCATAGGAATCAAACACCAGAACCAAAAACAGATGGCTCAGACCATGCAAGTGTGTACATGAAACAGTGCCTTGGTTTTTCAGTTTCGGTACTGTTTGTCATGTGCAGTGTCACTGTCAGGTGTTTTGCTGAGCCATCTGTTTGCCTGTGTATGCAATCTAAGCTTATTGGAGTTGTAGCTTATCAAGAATTTCAACTTTTTTTTTGAAAATGAATTGAGACATGCTCACCTGTTACACTCTATTTTTAGAGGGTTTCCTAGTGAGTACACATGCCCCTCACCCCCTACACACACACACACACACACACACACACACACACACACACACACACACACACTTATCCCTTCATGAACACAAACTACCAACACAGCCTGTCTGTCTGCCTTCTCTTCGTGTGTGTGGTCAGGACAGTGTGGTGGTTTCTGAAGCCGATCCCCTCCCCTCCATTCCCATGTACTTCTGTTTCGCGCCCTCGTTTCTTTGCTCTTCCCTCAGTCAGGTCTTCAATAGCTCCTCCTGCTGGGGTGGAACACAGCCTTTGTGTCCAATACTAGGATCTATCCACCACCCCACCCCATCTCCCCTTGGACAAACTGACCTCTCTGGACAAACTGTGCGTCTTGTGGTTTGATCATCAAGGCTGCCATGACCATATCTTCCTCTCTCCCACTTTCAATTTTTGTACTTTTCCACCCCCCCCCCCCCCCCCCCCCCCCCCCGCCGCCTCATATCCTTCACCATACCTCTTACCCCACCCCTCCCTATTCCCCTCTAACATCCATTTTCATTTGATCCCTTCGTAATAAGGGTAGAAACAGAGTAAGGTCATGTTTCTCAGCTGTGTTTCTTGGTTGTTTCTGTTACACGGACGCTAGATTTTAATGAATCTTGATCGTGTGGGTCATGTTTTGTTTCACATTGTGCAAACCTTCACGCCTTGGATATGATGTGATTAAAAGGTATGCCCATGATATAAAGAGAGTAATCGCATTGCCCCGGCAGTTCTGACTTCGTAACAGTGCTTTCATTGGATGGAAAAAGCCGTGTTCCATTCAATCAATAGCGGCAACTGAAAGACTTGAAAGGGAATAGCGTTAAAGCAGCCCAGTGGTGACATGAAGGGGCGGCAAAACGGAAGGAGGGGGGGGGGGGGGGGGGGGGGTAGGGGGGGGGGGTCTGATGGATTGGCTTCAGACACACCATGCTGTCCAGGGACACACAGAAAAGGTGGACAGACAGAGAGGCGTTGGGGGCATGGTGTGTGTGTGTGTGTGTGTGTGTGTGTGTGTGTGTGTGTGTGTTGTGTGTGTGTGTGTGTTGTGTGTGTGTGTGTTGTGTGTGTGTGTGTGTGTGTGTGTGTGTGTGTGTGTGTGTGTGTGTGTGTGTGTGTGTGTGATGTGTGTGTGTTGTGTGTGTGTGTGTGTGTGTTGTGTGTGTGTGTGTGTGTGTGTGTGTGTGTGTGTGTGTGTGTGTGTGTGTGTGTGTGTGTGTGTGTGCTTGCACGCACGCTCATATGTGTGTGTGTGTGTGTGTGTGTGTGTGCGTGCGTGCGTGCGTGCGTGCGTGCGTGCGTGCGTGCGTGTGTGTGTGTGGTGTGTGTGTGTGTGTGTGTGTGTGTGTGTGTGTGTGTGTGTGTGTGTGTGTGTGTGTGTGTGAGCGTGTGTGTGTGCAATCAGGGATTGTGGAGCACATTATCAGGTGTGGCTTGGTGTACATAATAATTCTTTGATTCGGTGTATGCCTTTTAGTACAGTTCTATTTTGGTATGGTTAAATCTTTAAAGAGACGCATTGTTTGAATTCATACGGCTGCTTTATTTACATATTTACTTATTTATTTATCTATTTATTATTTTAATGATCAGCAGTCAGTGTATGTGAAGGACTAAACATTGAGGTGTGTTGGCATCAAACGGCTGAAATGGCGCAAAAAAAAAAATCACAAATGAACAACAAAACAGTTTCAGTTTGTAGCATTCACGTATTGAAGACTCTCACAGATTAATGAGCTTGGTGTATCTGGATTTACATTCTCCTTGGGCAATATTCCTGGGCTGATCATGGACGGAAGCAGCTGTACTAGAGGTGTCATCCAGCCCTCCCTCTGAGAGGGAGAGTCATGGTGTAAAGGGACAGCAGTGTGGTTGGGAACAGCAACAGCAACTCATGCCTCAAAATGCAACGTTTCCTCAATGCTGTTTTAACATTGGACCGTCTGAACATCGTCGCTTTGCTGTTTTTTTGTAGTGATGAGTTGTTCAAGGTGTTTGACGATTGTTGACATATTTCATAAACAATGTTTATTTAAGGTGTTTGACGGTTGTTTGACATATTTCATAGTCAATGTTTCAAAAAGGACAATACAAACATTCATATAGAAATGGAAATCCTTTCATGACACGTATGTGCGTGCGCGCGCACGCACGCACGCACGCACGCACGCACGCACGCACGCACGCACGCACGCACACACGCACGCACACACACACACACACACACACACACGTGTGTGCAAACGTCATGGACAGCAACACAATCAAACTGTCATACCAAACACAAATGCCAGGACGCCAAGATGGAGGCATCCTGTGTCAGTGCAGCATCAGCCTACTATTTTCTATTTCCTCCACAGACAAAGAACAAACAGATCAGTTCTCATATGGTTCAGGTCCTCAGACTTTCAACGGGGCGATCAGAGTGATGGAATGTGCAGACTGGGGAACACGAGCTATCATCTCTTTGCTTTTCATTTCCTGCCAGGTAAGAAAATCTGGCAGTGATCGTCTGGGTCAATGAACACTCTTTCCCTTCCAGACCCCCTTCTGCCTGCCCCCCATCTCCCCACCTCCACCCCCTCTCTACTCCCAGTTTCACACGCCGCTACGGGAACAGTGTCAATATGATGATGTTCTCGTGTAGGCGGGAAGATGTCGATGGACAGGTCACAGAAATGCAGTCACGCCAAATTGTCCACAACTAACAAAATTGAATGATGGATTCCTCTGTAACATTTGAGTCAGGGTTATTCACAGACAGAGAGAGAGAGAGAGAGAGAGAGAGGGAGAGAGAGAGAGAGAGAGAGAGAGAAAAGAGAGAGAGAAAGACAGACAGACAGACAGACAGGCAGACAGAGTTTTCTCTAATCTACGGAAGGCATAGACGACATAAAATTCGCTAAAACCAGTTCCTTCAATAAATGAGGCTTTACCTCACTGGAATCCAAGCTACATTCGAGTTAAGTGTACATGCTGTAACTGGTAAGATATCTTACAGGAATACCTACTATACGTCTCAATGTTTTCAACTTCCCTCCACGTCTCCCCCCCCCCCCCCCCCCCCCTCCCCTCCCTCCAATAAAAAAAATATGTATATACACACACTTATCAAAACGTTGTTCATATTTTGACTAACTGTCCTTGGAAAATGAGGCAGTAATGATCATCACACGTATAATAAATGCAGATGATCTAAATCACTGCGTCACTCGTTGCGTGGGTGTGCTACAATTGACGCAGCGTATGTCAGCTCCCTGTGTCGTAAAGGTCTTTGGTCAACACTGGTTTTGAGACAGAGTTTATCTTGGTGGTTGTCCGCCTGCTTTTGTCTCTGCCATCGTTGTCTTCTCTTTTACAATCATAGTATCCTGAAAGATGACCGTCTGATGGAATCTGTTCGTGCAGGTTGGCAGCAGTTAACTCAGTGCATTCCTCTGGTGTGCTAGGTAATGAAGGCGGTGAAATGCTGACAGAATGACATCAAAACCCACCAACAGGTCGATACACTCGTGGAGAGTCGATGGCTGACCAAAGATGACGGCTGCCTTGCAGACTTTCTTCGTCTTTTTCACCCTTACTTCTGTGGGGAGTTATTAAGGCACCACACTGAGGGATAGTTTGTAAAGTTTCTCCAGTTTTGTCGGTCGTGTTCCAAGACTTGGATCTGTGGGACTGTTTTCTGTGGATCTGTGGGACTGTTTTCTGTGGATCTGTGGGACTGTTTGCTGTGGATCTGTGGGACTGTTTTCTGTGTCCAGTGCAATGTCAGTACATCAGTCTTCTCCCCGATCTCCTTCCTTCATCAGTTTTCTGGAAGATGTCTTTTTAGCTAGGCCATCCCGTCGTGTGACTTGCCCATACCAACGTAGCTTTCTACGTTGATTCCAGTGGATCTTCGTACGGTCTGTGTGCTGCTTGATGCTTTGACATGTTAGTTCCTTGTTGACATGACCAACATATGATATGTTTCGTATCTTATTTTAATATCTTACTTCCATGGTTTGGGTGTTTTTCTCAGATCCGCTGTGAGAGCCCATGTCTAGCATGCATACATGAAGATGAAATACATCACTGCACACAATACCCTGATCTTGTGTGTGGTGGAGATGCTATTTTGCTTCCATATATATTTCAGTCTGGGCAGTGCTGATTTTGTCTTTGCTATCCTCAGGAGAATTTCTGGATTGGATCCCTCATTGGTAATGGGCCCCAGGTAAGTAAGCAGTTGAGCAATTTCTAGCGTTATAACAGTATTCATGGTGGTGTTTCTGTAATGAGCCCCAGGTAAGTAAACAGGTGCACAATTTCTAGCGTTACAACAGGATCCATGGTGGTGTGTCTGTAGTGGGCCCCAGGTAAGTAAACAGGTGCACAATTTCTAGCGTTACAACAGGATCCATGGTGGTGTGTCTGCTGGCTATCAGCGTGGTCTTCTCAGCGCTGATTTTCATGCCGTATCTGGTTGACATTTCACCAAGTCCCTTGCTTGGCGAGGTTTTGTTTGTTTGTTTGTTTGTTTTTTTGTTGTTTTTTGTTGTTGATAAAGTTGATATTACGAAGTGTGTGTTGATGCCAGCCTTATAAATATTGTTCCAACACAGGAATCCAAGTCTCATGTCTGTCGTTGACAGAGAGCTGGTCGGCAGCTCTTCAGTCGGCACTACTCGGGTAGGCAGCCCGTTGTGTAAACGAGTGTGGCTTGTAAAGCGCTTTTTTTTTTTTTTAAACATGTGGGAGATTTTGTAATCCGTTCTCTGAATGAAGGCTTTGATAAAGGAGAAATGTCAGTGACTCAAAGAGAAGGTATACTGATAGGTTTACCCAAGGGAGACAAACGAAGATAAGAGAATAACCAGAAGTAAACAGGCTGACAGTAAAGAAAGTCGCTGTAATAATGAGAGTTTTCACCCCCAAAAAAGTTTGAAAGAATCTACTTTAAAAGATAAGCAAAACCGTATTCCTGTCCTCTTCCCTCACGAAAAATGATTAATGCTAAATGTTTTTAAAAAGTGAGTGAGGAAAGGTGGCGTCAGTCCCTGACTATACGTTCTCTCCATGAAAGAAGAGTGACCATGACACAGGGGAACCTAGTACACTGTAGAAATTATGTTATGCACAACCATACATTACAATCACACAAAACATGAATATTCAACAGTATAAAGTAACATGATGCAGAACGTTATGTGGTTGATGCATTTTTCTTGATTGGGAAACTATTTGTTACTTTCTCTTACTCAAGAAATATCCGTCAGAAACGTTAAGAGATATTTGGCAATCATATAAATGTTCGCTGGCAAACTGTGTGGATTCGGGATATCTTTAGTCCCTAAGGCAACATTTTTCACATGAAGGAAAGGAAACCGGGGTACCAAATTTCTGTCTGCATAAGGGAATGATGTCTGCGTGTTAACCAAGCGTCTATCTGTGTGCCCTTGAGCAGCATGAATAACGAGATACAAGCCAGCTCTGCGTACATCCATTTACCTTTGAATTGAATCATTCGAAATCTCTCAGTACCATTCGGGAGATGTGGTTTACATGAATCGATTGAACGGCACAGTCAGTGACCGACTGATGGATTGACTGATTGGTTGGTGGATTGGTTGGTAGGCTGTTCTACAGATTGTTCGGTTGCTTAACTGACTAATAGACATTTTTAGACAGACATGTTATGTATATCAGTAGACCTAGAGAATAATAGAACTAAAAACATAAAGACAAAGAAAGAAAGAAAAGACAAACAAAGTAGACTATTGGAGGGACATTAAAAACCGACACACAGAAAGACAGATAGACAGACAAACAGACAAACAAACAGACAGATAGACATATAAACAGACAGAAAGATAGCAAGCTGGCTAGCTACTTGGCTAGCTGGCGGCGCGCGCGCGCTGCGCGAGAGAGAGAGAGAGAGAGAGAGAGAGAGAGAGAGAGAGAGAGATGGGTGGATGAATACTAGATAGATAGGTAGTTAGGTAGAATGGTTTGTACTGAAGCTAAATGGCTACTGGATGGGGAGTCTCTCTCTCTCTCTCTCTCTCTCTCTCTCTCTCTCTCTCTCTCTCTCTCTCTCTCTCTCTCGGAGTTCGCAGCAAGATGGCGGAGAATAGTCAGTGAGTGTTTTGAGTTCTGGGATTTTCGACTGTTAGTGTGGTTCTGCAAAAGGCTAAGGATATCTGAATGTTTTTGAAAGTGTTACGAAGCATTTGAAGAAGTGAATCTACCCAGTCATGGTGGATATCTGTGCATCTGGCGTGCCAGAATCGGTTCTTTCTGTGCTTCACTAGCGAGCAGAAGGAAGGGGAAGAGAAAGAAAGATGGCGGAAGGGTGAAGTGGCCGGAGTGAAAGATGTTTTGATATGGTTTGTGCTCCTGTGGGGATATGCCCTGACACTAGCGTGTGCACGTGATACCACAAGAGTGGCGTTTGGTACCGAAGTCAGTGGCGGGTTCGATGGCAGGTTCGATGGTAATGGACTAAACTTCGGTACTTTACCGCAAACACAAGCAGTGCCATCGGCTCAGCCAGTGACTGTAAGGAGAAACGAAAGTGGGCCAGTGTTCATACCTCTGTGGTCAAGAGAAACGTCAACAGCAAGATGGACAGAGATAGGGAAGAGCACGACAGTCAGAGGACTCTGTTGGACAGACATGAAAGGTACGGTCTACGCAACATCACAGATTCAGTTTGGGAATAGTCTGTCTCCAATAGTGGTTATACTTCTTATTCTCCACTTAGCCTATGTGCGCAGACGACTATCCTTGTCCAATGATGTGGAGACCAACCCGGGCCCAGGATCAAATATGAACATTAACGAGAAAATTCAACATGAAACAAGAAGCTAGAAGACAAGCTGGAAGCGAAATTCAACAACTTGGACACGAAGATAGACACCAAGATGACACAACTCTTTACGGCAATAACAACGCTCACTGACTCTTTAAGTTACAAACCACCACTATCAACAAGATGGAACAAAAACAATCAGATATGGCGGACACATTGAATGAATTATGCAGGGATGTTCAAGACACTAAGCAGGATATACAAGAAAACAAAACAGCAGTAAGGCATTTAGGGGCAACGCAAGACTATATGGCACGCAGACTGACTAAAATGGAGGAAGAAATGGACCGAATTGAAAGTTATTCCAGACGGAATAACTTAAAGTTCTTTGGGATCAAAGAGAGTACAGACGGTAGCAGGAGAGAGAGATGTGATGAGGTGATCAGAGAGACACTAGACAAATATATGGAAGACGAGACATGGGCCGACGATGCAATAGAACGTGCACACAGGCTAGGCAAACCGGACCCTTCTGCAGAGAGACCCAGACCTGTGATCGTGCGTTTCCTCAGGTGGGGAGGACACCATGAAGATCCTACAGAACCGAGAGGCACGTGAGAAGATGAAGAAGGCAGGCATACGGGTGTCTCAAGACAGGACGAAGCGCCAAGCTGACCAACTACGTGATCTGAGGGCACAAGGCAAGTCGGGGTACTATGTGGGGGGGAAAACTGTATGTAAGAGAAGAATACAGACACGAGTAGAACGGAAGGACAGCCATAATGAACAATATAGACAGCACGGCAGCAAGAGGACTACAGATATGAAAATATTTCCAGAAGACATTCTGGCACAAATGGACAATGGATGCAGAGAGGAATGAATGAAAGTGATTATAGTGCAAGTGGCGTTAGAAACTTTGTTGACTGGAGGATGAGAGGGATGAGGGATGAGAGAAAAGGAGAAGATTGGAGAAAAGAAAGAGAGGAAGATAGAAATAGGGTGAAAGAACAGGTGGAAGAGATGATAGGTATGAAAAAAAGTGCGAAAGGAGTGAATGGGGGAGAAAATGGAGCTGAGAGAGATGAAAGTGTAGAAGGAAATGAATGGGGCAGCGATCTTGAGTTTTTGTTGTTCAGGGAGGATCTTATGGACGAAGAGAGAGAGAGTGGAACAGAAAATCAAGAAAACAGGTCTGAGAAAGAGAGAGTAAGCGAAAAGAAGGAAGAGAGTGAAAGGAAAGAAAGAGTGAATGGTGATGGGAAAGCAGGAAACAAGACAGTAAGCGAAAGTGCGAAAAGGGGTGTGGCAGAAAAAAGTGGGATAGGGAAAACATACAAGGCAAACAACACTGATGCCAGAGTAGATCAAAATACAGGCATTTCCCCACCCTAGAATCAGGTCAATGCAACCCTAATCAGATGCCCTCACAGTTCCTAGTACACACACTGGCTCACGCACAGGATGAAAATAGCGATCAATTGGACAGTATCTGGAGCATTCAAGGAGATAGCTTAGGGACAAACACAGCATGCATGACTGAGTCAGAGATTGTGACACAACCTCCTAGTACGCCTCATTCGCGGAGCGATTTATCTACACACATAGAGAAGGGAAAGACAGTACGACAACCATTGAATACACGACAACCTACAATTGAAGAAACTATACTTACGCAAGGCATGGTATATTCTGATAGTGAAGAAGGAGGTGAATTAAACAAAGGGGGGAAACCCAAACGCAAAAAACACCCATCAGGAAAACAAGCATTAAGATCTGATACAAACACTTTAAGGACAACAAACAACCGACCACACTCACCTGGATACACACGTTCTCAATCAGCAAAGAAAGATGGGAAAGAAAGAAAAGAAAAGGAGAAAATATGAAAACTAGGCCAAGGTCACACACAAAATTCAAGGAAAAATGTCACCACAAGTCAACATACAGAGAACAAGCTAAATGAAAATGCTAGGGAAGATGGAATTGTGAGACAACACACGGTGAATGAGATAAAATGAACAGACAAGAGTGAATGGAAACGAGAACGAGGATGAAAGTGGAAATTTGACTAAAGATGAAATTAAAGAAGGTAAGAAAAAGCTGTATTTTGGTTGCTGGAATGTAGAAGGTCTGCTTGAGAAATTATCTGACCCAGATTTTTTAGAATATATTACATCATTTGATATCTGCTGTCTGAGCGAAACTTTTTACTTTAGAGTCATTTGATTTTGAAATAAAATTCTCAAATTTTTTGTATACCCATTGCCCAGCTGTGAAATTTACCAAAATGGGCAGACCTTCAGGGGGGGTTGTCATGTTAATTAAAAAAGAATTGGCTGACTATGTTCAGTTAATAAGCACGGGGATAAAAAATGTATTATGTATACGTTTATCTGAAAATCTGCTAAATTGTGGGAAGGATATTATGTTTTTTGGAATATATGTACACCCAGTTGATAGCCGTTTCTATTCTGATAAGGACTATACATGTACCTTAGAACTGCTGGAGCAATATTTACTAACACAAATAGAGCAACGAAATGATTTTCTTTATATTATTGGAGGAGACTTCAATGCACGTATAGGGGAATGGGGTCTGTGTGTAAACAATGATGATGACACATTAAACAATGAACAGGATGTGTGTGCACGAAGGTCAATGGACTCTGTTACAAATGGTTTCGGAAAAAAATTAATTGAATTTTGTACAACATTTAAATTAACACCTCTAAATGGACTAAGTGCAGAGAACTTTGACGGTGCATACACATTCTATTCTGATAGAGGGAACAGTACAATCGATTATTATGTATGTTCATTTGAGTTGATTGGTAATGTAAAAAATTGTGCTATCCAGGAAAGAATTGAATCTCACCATATGCCAATCAACATGGTTATACAGAGCACATTGCCAGACCCCCAGGAAGACAAAGCTAAGAGAAAGTTTGTAAAGAAAATTAGATGGGACCCTGCAAAACAACAAGAATATATACAGCATATAGAAACAGAGAGATTTAAAATACTACTGGAACAGATTACCGAGGGGATTGACACTGACATAGATTTAAGTTTAGAAAATTTCAATAAACTATTAAAGAGGCTGGTAAAAGTATGTATGTAAATATAGGCATAGGAGGGGATAACAAAACAACAAATGGATGGTATGATAAGGAATGTGAAGCCAAGAAAAAGATGCCAGACACGCATTATGTACAATGACGCATACTAACAGATTCAAAAACCCAAATTTGTATGAAGTAAGAAAGGAGTTATATGCAAACAAAAGAACAATATATAAAGAAACAACCAGAGAGAAGAAAAAACAATATAGTAAACAAACTTACGAGGCACTCATACAAAACCAAAAAGACAGTAAGATGTTTTGGAACATTATAAAAGCACAAAAAAGAAAAAGATTACACTACCAGCAATAAGTATTACACAATGGCAAGAACACTTTGAAAGTGTTTTAAACCCGCAACTACCTGAAGTGCAAAACAACAATGAAAGGGTGCAAACAAAACATTGAAGTCGAAGAAGAGGAAATCCATATACAAGAATTAGATGAAGAGATAACTAATATTGAAATAAGTCTAGCAATAAAGAAATTGAAAAAAGGTAAAGCATCTGGACTTGACGGAATACCACCAGAATTTTTAAGACCACAGAACAACACATAACCCCGTTTCTAATAAAATTATTTAATAAGATATTTCAGGATAGTTATTTTCCTATAGAATGGACAAAAGCTGTAATTGTGCCTCTTTTCAAAAAGGGCGATAAACAAATCCAGGAAATTATAGAGGTATTTCCCTATTATGCATCTTAAGTAAAATTTTCACAGCTGTAATAAATAGAAGACTATATAACTGGGCAGAGGAAGAGAACAAAATAAGCAAAGAGCAAGCAGGATTTAGAAAAAAACTTCTCTACCATAGACCATATTTACACTCTGGTAACAATGATAAGTAACTGCTTGTATGGCAGAAGAAGAAGCAAATTATATGTAGCATTCATTGACTATCATAAAGCGTTCGATACAGTCAACAGGGATAAGCTATGGGAAATCCTAAAGAAACATAAAATATCTACTAAAATGTTAAACATGTTAAAAGGAATGTACAGAACAGTTCAGGCATGTGTGAGACATGGGAATGAACTGACAGATTTCTTCGACTGTCCTCAAGGAGTGAAACAAGGGTGCTTACTATCTCCTTTAATGTTTTCCCTTTTGATAACAGAAGTGGCAGAAAAGGTAACATCGAGAGGAAGACATGGCTACCAATTTCTACCAGGAACTGAGGAACTATTCCTACTACTCTTTGCTGACGATATAGCACTAATATCGATAACCCATCAGGATTACAAAATCAACTTAGAAATCTCCAAGAGACCTCTGACCAAATAGGCCTAACAGTGAATCTACAAAAAACAAAAGTCATGGTATTCAGGAAAGGAGGATACTTAGGAAGAGCAGAGAAATGGTATTATAAAGGTGATGAATTAGAAGTTGTAAACAGTTATAAATATTTGGGTTATACACTGACAACCAAACTCTCAGCAGATATCTCCCTCTCAGAATATGCAGGTAGAGCTAAAGGTAAGGTGATTGAAATGATGAAAACCATGTACAGTTTAGGACATATAGACATGAATATCTATTTTAAACTATTTGATACCCAAATCAAACCACTATTACTATATGCAGCTGAGGTATGGGGATTAACTATGTATTCAGCAGTAGAAAATGTACATCTACTTGCATGTAAAAAATATTTAGGGGTAGGAAAGAAAACACCAAATAATTAGTGTATGGAGAGTTAGGCAGATACCCGTTATATATAGATAGTATAATAAAGCAATTAGATTTTGGCTACGTTTAGTAAATATGCCACCTAATAGGATTCCAAAACAAGCATATGAAAGGGAAAAAATAGAAGTAACTAAAACACAAAACTGGGCACTAGGAATAAAAGGATGTCTAGATAGGTATGGTTTCTCAGAGGTATGGGCAAATGAAGGGGTAAGTAATGAACATAGTTTTATAAAGGGTTAAAACAAAGAATTATAGATTGTTATAAACAAACTTGGCATGAGAAAATAACAAATAGCGAGAGATTCACAACATACTACACATTCAAAACCTTGCATCAAACAGAAGAATATCTACATCAAATTACTATAACTAAATTTAGGAAAGCATTAACAAAATGAGACTAGGAATAAACGAATTACATATCAATAGGAAATACACTGATAGTTTGGTGATTGCAACCTGCCCCTTTTGTCCTGTAGATGAAACAGAAATGCACTTTTTAACAGCATGCCAAATTATAACCAATTAAGAGTGAAATACATAACCAAACATTTTAACAATCTGAACACAATTAGATTAGATAATATACTACAAAACAAAAATACAGAGATCATACGAGATGTAGCTATGTACATCTTTTATGCTCTCAAATCCAGAGAAAATCAATTATAAGGATTAAAGCTCAAGGGCTGGCAATGTGGCCTACAGGTTAAAACCGACTTGTTATACAATATACGGAAATTAGAAAGGAGGAGGGAAAGTTAGAAAGGTTTTTGTTTTGTTTTTTGTATGAAATGGATAGAAATTTAATAAACAACACGTATAAGAAGTGGGGAGGGGATGGAAAGGAACAAAAATGCAACAAAACAGGATTAGATTGCTGTTGAATGTGCTGCAAATTATTTACAAGTTTGATAAGCATTAGACGTGAATAAGAATGAGTGCTGATCAGTTTCATGCAGAGTGACATTATTTAGCACAACCCTGTGTGTTATACATATTGTAGCTAAATACATATACTTATTGTGATGCGTGTGTGCAAAGAACGGATCTTCTTGAGAATCTGGGTCAATGGCTAACTTTTGAGAGATTAACAAAGGTCACGGTCGTTTCCGCGGCCTGCGGTCTCTTCCTTCGTGAGACGAGACAGACGACGCGCGCTGCGCGCCTAGTCTCTGCTCACACACACAGATCTAGTTTGACCTAGTTAGAACTACAAGTACAGTTCCACGCTCGCTCGAAAGGACTTTGCCCACAGAAAGAAATTTACCTCGTAAAGAACGACTTCGATTAAGGTTCGAGGTTGAAACAGCTTTCATGAAAGATTCAGTTGTTGTCGATCGATACTTGAGGTAAAATCTGTCTGTCCCAACGTAACCTACTACATAATGAAGAAGATGAGCAAGTTTCAAGTGGAACGTAATAAACAAATATTAACCAACATTACATGATCAAACGGAAAATAGAAAATGTTCCAACCTGTTTCATGATGACAGAGAGTCCAATTCAAATCATTTACATAATTTAATCCAGAGAACCACGAACATGCACGAACTCCAAAGTTGTATAAATAGCGAACGAATACTTCAACAAGGAAACACGCCATCTTACAATGGTAACGCAAACAACGCTTGCTTAACTAGGCCTATGATATGGGGGTCACACAGGTCAACAGGGGTGACACTAAAATAATAGGCGCATGCGCAGAGAAAAGGAATGTACAGAGTAGGTCAGACGGGATGTTATTAAACATGTTGTGCGTAACACGCTGATGTAATCATGCGATGAAGAAGATACTATATTATTAATAATAGATCTGTGTAGACTGGTTATGTAGTGTGGAGAAATGTTTGCTTGACTAGAATTCATATACGGGTACGTTCGTATATAAATGTGCTTGACTGAATATGTGTATGTTTTGAATTCAGGATTTGTGTATGAACTGAAAGATAATTTTGATAATTAGGGCTACACAGTACAATATAAAGAACAGGGATCAAGCTGAGGACAGTAGAAGCATGGTTGAGATACAACTGAGACGATTTCGATGGAAATGTTTTAGTAACAATAAGACATCCAAGCATATGTTTGAATATGTATGAATGATACTTATGTTTAACGCTAGGGGTAAATAAAAGTGTAACAGGATATTAAGATGAAAAGAACACAATATGTATATGTGTGTGTGTGTGTGCATGTGTATGTGTATATATGTGTATGTGTGTATGCACATACGTATGTATACATATATGTATGTATATGTGTGTCGACATATTAGTTTTGATTGAAATGAACAGATTCTTTGGTTGGACTGTTAGTTGGTTGACACTGAAGTTAATAGAATATTATTGTTATGCTTCAAATGTCTTGCGTATGTAGAGTGGTTTATTTTTGTTCTATAAATTTGAAACTGACGCTGCGAACTCTTTGTGAACGGACCTTTGGCCCCACAATAAATGGCGCGGCGTTTACGCGCGTCAAGTGTCAAGTGTCAAGTGTCTCTCTCTCTCTCTCTCTCTCTCTCTCTCTGAATGTGATGTGATTTGCGTGTGAGTGTGTGTGTGTGTGTGTGGGGGGGGGGGGAGCATGCACACGTGTGTGTGTGTGTGTGTGTGTGTGTGCGTGCGTGCGTGCGTGCGTGCGTGCGTGCGCGCGCGCGCGCGCGCGGTGTGTGTGTGTGTGTGTGTGTGTGTGTGTGTGTGTGTGTGTGTGTGTGTGTGTGTGAATAAGGATGGGATCCCGTGAGAAATTTTTGTATACATTCCATTAATCAGAATGTGTACGGTTTTTTTTTACGTAGACCAATAGAATGAATGAATAGGTTCGACTGATAAGCTACTTTTGTATTTTTGTCATTTAATTGATAAACCAATCACAAACTGATGACTTGATTTTAGTACCGGA
Organism: Conus ventricosus; assembly: GCA_018398815.1. Taxonomy (NCBI): domain Eukaryota; kingdom Metazoa; phylum Mollusca; class Gastropoda; order Neogastropoda; family Conidae; genus Conus; species Conus ventricosus. Next base: position 26,523,126 of record CM031625.1, on the reverse strand, counting down.
CGATTTGCTCATTCATTCGAGTAATTTGTTGCATGATAGGGTTGCTGAGAGATCGCTTGAGTAATTTGGCCTATATGACAGACATACTCTCACTATTGTTGCTATGGTTGCTGTCATTGTTGTGCCTTTGTCGATGGGATTGGTGCTGCTGCTGTCATTGTTCGAGACACCCACAAATTTACGGACAATGCAAGACTGACCATTAGTCGCTGCTGTTATGTTGCTTTTCGTGTACGCTTTTTCCAGTAGACCTGACATCCATGCAGACCTCTGACAGGCAATGAGATGTTGTGCACACCCATCCTCAGTCGTTCCCATCCCGTCCAATCTGCTGCCGCACGTTTAGCATTATTGTTGTTCATTTGAAGTAGATCGTTTGTAGAAAAAAAAAGTCATTGAGATTGCTGCTCTCTGGTTAAGTCAGACAACGTGGTCGTGAAAGTTTCCACGATACACACGATACACACGATATTTTATTTGTCCTCATAGAATACAAGGAAAATTTGTCTGTGGTGCCATTATCAAAATTCACATATTGCAACAACTTATAAACTAGTATATCATTAAAAATATTCCACTCTTTGCACTGTGCTCAGTCATTCCTTGTCAATTCATTTATCCATCTTGTGTCATTCTATATATATAAATATTAACACATGCACATACACATCCTACCACCCTCTCCCCCACCCCCCACCCCCAGTTACACACACACACCACACCAATACAGAATCACACACACACACCCCGCCAAAACAGTGTCATACACACACACACACACACACACACACACACACACACACACACACACACACACACACACACCACACACACACACACACACACAACAGGTGCACACATCACCACCACAAACCACCATCACATATGCAATATTATAACAACACTTAAATAAACACTCCAACTGTAAAACAGAATGCTCCAAGATAAGCTCAAAGTGAAGTATAAAAAAGAAAAAGAAAGAAAACAAAAACAATAGCACCATTCAAAAGATCAATAATATTGAAAAATGTATAATTACATAAACTGTAAAAGTAACCTGCAGAGTTAAATACAAATCAGGAATAAAAGATTTACTGCTAAGTAAGATGTTTGAAGTTGGGTGAGAGAGAGAGAGAGAGAGAGAGAGAGAGAGAGAGAGAGAGAGAGAGAGAGAGAGAGAGAGAGAGGAGAGAGACCGAAGGGAGATAATTCATAGGGGTGTGAAAATTGAAAAACAGACTTGTATGAACATTTAACTATAAAAAAAAACATATCATTCTCTATTAAACCAAGTATGGAATAAAAGAGCACAAAATTTCAATGCAGGAAATTATATCACAAAAAGTATGATTGTATAAACAGTAAAAATAATACAATCAAATAAAGATATTTGTAGTAAAAATGGCTTGGATGGGTGTGTGTGTGTTTCCTTCACACACACACACACACACACACACACACACACACACACACACACACACACACACACACACATATATATATATATATATATATGTATGTACATACATATATATATATACATACATATAAACACACACATACATATATACACATACACATATATACATATACACATACATACATATATATACACATACATACACACACATACATACATATACATACACATACATACATATACATACATATATATATATACACATACATATATAAATATATATATATATACATATATACATACATACATGCATACACACATACACATACATACATATATATATATACATATATATACACACACACATACATACATATATACACATACATACACATACATATACATGTACACACACGCATACACACACATGTATATACATACACACACACATAAATACATACATACACACACATACACATATATATTTATATAATGTAACAATACAAAATGACATTCAAACAATGAAATTTTTGCACCATGCCATGATATCACAGAAAATTATGATTATTTAAATAGTAAAAAGATAATTAAGTCATGTATAATTCAATGATTAAAACACACTCACACACACACACACACACACACACACACACACACACACACACACACACACACACACACACACACACACACACACACACACTCACTGTATAAACATTTGAACAGTAAAAACATAACATTCCCTAACAGACATGTAGAAAGGAATAAATAAGAACAAAATTTCAATGCCATGCAATGACATCACTAAATGTATAATATCAAAACAGTAAAAGAAGACAATCAAAGTCAAATCATATGATTCATATAATTCATGGATAGAAAAGTAAAAGATAGCTTCAAGGGGGTGATCCATCAAATTCACACACACGCACACACACACACAGAGGCACACACACACACACACACACACACACACACACACACACACACACACACACACACACACACACACACACACACACACACACACTGTCTTCTGACCACTTTATCACAAATGTTGGGGCAAAAGAGTGACTTTCCTCCAGTCTGCTTTTTTCCACGACATCAACCTCATGCAAACGTAAGAACGCCCCACAGCACCCACCCCCAGGACCCCCACGCCAGGGACAGGGGCAGTGTTCGCTCGTCTCCAAAGTTGCTGCGTTATGTCTAGGCTTCGGATTCAGGAAACGGGTGTGAGGAATGAATAGGCACTGGGCAGCCATTAGGATGTGTCTTTTAGACCAGCTATACTCTGCCGGCTGGCTACACCCTTTGTCACTTGTTTGTTTTGGGCAATCTCTGCTGGGATCCCTGTGTCTTTGTCTGTCTGGCTTCTATTTCTTTCCTGTTTTCCCTCCCTGTTCGTTCACACAATTACTCTGTGCAAACATACCAGAGAGATCCGTCGTTCCTTCTAAGTGGTGACGTATTCGTCCGCTACCAATCTTCTTGTAATATATTGGTGTTGTTACATAAATTGCTGCCACTGTTTATGTTGTTGGCGTTGTAACTGGCTAATAAATCGGAAAATAAATCTTGACGTTGATGCGCAATGGTATACTAAGTGGACATTGTGAAAATGTGCATCCTGTAGTCCTGGCACGTCCCTCTTGACCTAACCTCGTGACCACAAATCAGAGGGAAAGGGCGATAATTTCCCAATTGTCTGCCCTACTCCACTAAACTAAGTGCACGCCAACATGAAGATGTCTTATAGTCCTGTAGTAGATTTGCTCCCCAAAGAAAGGGGGGCAGGAAGGGGACAGTATTTGCAGATCTCCAGAATGATTGCCCTCTTCTGTTAAGTCAGTCTGGGTGTGGTTATAAGCTAGAAGTACTGGTGTTCAGGACTCAGTATATGGAGAGCTGTGCAGATCGTAGCCTTTCTGTCTGTTGGGCTGTGCGTCTTTCTCCGTCATTCACAGTCTGTCTACTTGTACTATTTGTCTTTTACTTTTCCCTTTCTCTCTCTTCGCTGTCTCTGTCTCTCTGTCTCTGTCTCTGTCTCTCTTCTCTCCTCTCTCTCTCTCTCTCTCTCCCCTCCCTTGGGGGGTTTGAAGCAGCGATCACTAGTGCGACACGCAAGTTAATTGGCTCTTTTATGTTTTTATAATTACGAAGGATCCAGGAAGTAATTTGACTTTTCACCTAGCAAGGACGTCCATGAAGTGTAATGCCTTCCGCACAGCTGGATTTCAGGACAAAGATGTGGGTGTTTTCTCCCAGTATTTCTTGCATTTATGTTCAAGAGAGTGCAAGCGAGTATCGCCTTCGCCTGAGACTTTTGAAACTTAAAACAGTGTCGGACGGTGTAAACCGTTAGGCTGCCCCCCTCTCCTTTTTATTCTGGGCAGTTTAAATTACTTCAATGCGGCGACGTTGAAACCAAAAAATCCTGGACCCCCGAAAGGACAGCTACCGCCAGACATGCTTGAGCTCAGACCGCCGGAGAGCCAGCACCGAGCAAAGCAGCAACCTCCTCGCCAGCAAGTCATCAACCTCCCAGCCTGTTGAGCTCCCCTCCCTAAGAGACGGGGTGTCCATGCTACAGGGTTGACCACAAAGTTGATGGGATAAAAAAACGACATCAAGGACATCAGTGATGGCTCGCTTGCTTGCAGGAAGAGGTCCAGACCCTGAAGGGAGAAGTGACAGACCTTCGTCGCGAGAATGAAGATCTGAGGAAGAGGCTGCTAGATGTTTGAACGTAAAGCCAAACGACCGGGAAGGAACGTCCAAGCGGAACAATTTAATCTTCTACTTTTCTCCCTCGTAAACATCAAAAAACGCAGCGGAATGTGAAGGCGTCGTTGGCGACCTGCTGGGGACCAAACTGGACTTGACGGTGATGTTCCGTTTGACAAGAGGGAAACGCCTGAAGGGAAAAAGCCCACTCGCCTGTCATCGTCCGCTGCCCTTCTACAGGGAAAGAAAGTTCTCAAGGCCAAGCGCAAGTTGAAGGGCCGACGTGTTTATTGGGGGGGGATTTCACTTTTCGTGTAAGGCAGGTACGTAAACAACTGTCTCAGCATCTCAAAAAGGCCCAGAGAAGAGGGCAAGACAGCGACTATGGTTTAGGGACCATCTCCTTAAATTGAAGGGAAAAAAATTATTATCTGGGAGAGGGGGAACTATTAGGGGTCGGGTTTAGGGGGTAGGCCGGCCCAATTCGACACCGGGACATTTTCAAGAATCGCACGTGCAATTTTGCCGCAAAATGGCAAGAGGGATGACAGTCGAGGAGTGGCACAGGAACACAGAGTTGTGAACCGGTTGCCCTTTGTGAATACGGTGCGTGCAAAGTGGGGCGGGGGGTCATGTAAATAAGAAAGAGGTTTTGCGGTGTTGGATGATGATGGTAATGGTTTTCTTGATGTGATGCCTACGGTTGTATTGATAAAGGGGAAGCATCGTTAAATTCAACAAATCAGGTTCTTTATGTAAAAACGAATGTTAGAGACATTTAGGGAAACCCTTTAAACATGTGATACGCTTGACTGCCAGGGGCAGAGGCAGTGTTGTTGAACGTTGTAACCAGGGGACGCCTCAAAGGAAATTTTGTAACACGGAGCGGAAAAGACAGGGATGATAATTGCCAATGGATGAACGAGTGGGGAGTGTTACATTTGAGGTGTAAAAGGGAAATATAGCAGCGGTATGGAAACGGGCTACATAAAGATCATCGTGAAGATGGCAGACAAAGTGATGTTTTCTTTTCTTTTTTGCATTGGAACGTGAATGGTCTTGTGTCAAATTTTAAGATAATAAATTTTGTTCCTTATTTATAAAGATTTGATTTCATATGTCTTGTTGAGACGTTTGTAGAGGACTTCCAAAATCTTCTATTTCCAGGTTATACTGTCTATCATAAACCCTGCGTGAAGTTTTCAAAACAGGGAAGAAGGTCCGGCGGAGTCGCGTGCCTCATTAAGACCAATCTCACATCTTAGGTTCATGAAAATTAAGACAGACTGGCCCCTGTACTTCTATTTTTGATTGATAAGAATTTTTTTTGGTTTTGTGGAAGATGTATTATATGTCTGTGCTTATGTCCCCCCAAGGGTTCCCCTCATTATGTTTATTTTGACGTGGAAAAACGGCATTAGCGAACTTGAAGAATGTCTTTTTAATTGTCTGCTTGAGTTTGAGGACGTGTTGTGATTCTCTCGGGTTTGATTTGAACAGCGGGACTTCTGACAATTCTCCAGATTTTGTTGACGATAATGATGCACATAACTTTGTCTAATTGTTATATTCCAGGTAATAATGTGAGAAGGTCTGCAGATATTGTTCTCAATAATTATGGAAAATGTTTGCTGAATATTGGGGCACTGCTCTTGGTTTGTGTATTATGAACGGCACATGCAACGGAGATACTGATGGTAGTTATACTTATATATCAGAAACAGGATGTAGCGTCAACGATTACTTTCTCCTGTCTAAAGAATTGTTTTTCACTGTTGTATCTTTCATGCGAATTGCTGGTTACAGAGAGAATTAAATCAGATCATTTGCCCATTGAATTACGTTTAGAGTTAAAGAAAGAGAAGATAAAAGAAACACAAACTCCCTGAAGGGTTGCCGGGTTTATTGGATAAGTTTTGTGTGGAACAGGATTTGGAACAAATTTTTATTCGGAAATGAATTCTGATAAAACGATATTCGGGGATTGACTTGCCACAAGTCTGATTGATCATGATTTCAATGGTGCTTTGGGAATGTTTAATGACTGTATTAAAAAGCATGCTAATTTTGTATAAAAAAGAGAATTAATCTGTCTAAGTGGGGTTTAAAAAGTGACTGGTTGATAATGAATGTAGGCTGGATAAGTTAAAGCAAAGGAACTGCTTTCTATATGTAGGAAAACCAGAAAGAAGGAAGAAAAATGATGCGTACTGCATAGCAAGAAGAGAATACAAACATCTGATTAAAAGAAAAAAAAAAAAACAGTTTAATGATTTACTGTTAGACAGGCTAGTCTCGTCAGTAAATGATCAAAGAGAATTTTGGGAAATTGTACGTAAAAATATCCTTTAAACGAAAACCTGTTCAAAATAGTCTGACGTCGATGACTGGTTTAAGCATTTCAAAAATTTACTTGAATTAGAGGTAACTGCAAATTGTTCAGGTTTGGTTGAAAATGTCAGTGATGTCAACGAAGAGGAGGTAAGCTATATTAACGTCCAATAAACAAGAGAAGAAGTTTTGCTTGCTGTAACAAAGTTGAAGAATGGAAAAGCTGCTGGACCAGATCAAATTATTGGTGAATTGTTAAAGTATGGTGGTGGGTTTGTGTCATTGATTTTTTGGTTTTAAAGCTTTTTAATTGTTTATTTGATAAAGGAGCTTCCCTGATAACTGGACAAATTCTATCGTTCACCCTTTGTTCAAGAAGGTGACATCAACAATCCCAAACAATTATAGAGGCATTTCTTTATGTATACAAGCAGTAAAAATTTACAGCACAAATTTTTAAAAGTAGATTGCAAGAAAAGGATAGAAGAGCACAATTTGACAGGCGAACATCAAGCCGGATTTAAGAGAGGGTACTCCACTGTTGATCACATGTTTACTTTATTAGCACTCGTACAAAAACAATTTGTTTTTAATCGTAAAACTGTATTTTAGCCTTTATTGATTTTGAAAAGGCATTTGATTCCGTAGAAAGAAACTTATTATAGGCCTATCTTGTTAAAAAGCGGCATTAAAGGCAAGATTTTTAGGTGCATTCGCTGCATGTACGAAAGGGTTAAAGCTAGGATTAGAAGCGGAAGTAGGTAACAGATTAAATTTCCTGCACTCGTGGAGGGAAACAAGGAGATGCTTGCAGCCGTTTTGTTTTCTTTATTTATTATTTAATTAGCGTTAGAGGTGATAAGGGGAGGGAAACATGGGGCAACATTTATGTCAGATTATTTTTGAATTTTCGTACTGCTTTTGGCTGATGATGTGGCTTACTCTCTGAAACAGCTATAGGCTTGCAAACGCAGATAAACAGTCTTCGCGTGCAGCCGCCGCTTTGCAGCTGAAGGTTAACTTAGATAAAAGTAATATGTGGTGTTCAGGAAAGGTGGTTACTTAGCTGCCAGAGAAAGGTGGACAAAACGGTATTGTGATGCCCGTTGTGAATGCGTACAATATTTAGGAATTTATTTTCAACAAAGCTTTTGTTTGCTGCTGCATGTCGCGACCTTACAAGCAGAGCAAAAACGCTTTATTTTGTATCTTACAAAGCTATTAAAACTGAGTGCAACTCTCACTCGTGCTTTTTAAGTTATTTGACTCACAGGTTCAACCTATTGTTCAGTATGGTGCAGAGTTTATGGGGTCTTGACACGCAGCAATCTATTGTGAAAAGCTCATTTATTTGCAGTTAATAGTTCTTGGGCGTTGAAATGCGAACACTAATGACCTTGGTGTATGGAAAACGAACAGATTTCCAATACATAAACTCAGCTATAAAGTGTATCAGGTTTTGGTTAAAATTAACGAGAATGGACGACTGTAGATTACCTTATAAGGCCTACAAAATGCTTCTTGATTTAGATATGCGTGGAAAGAAAAATTGGGCCCCCAAATTCGCTGTAAATTGTATATGTTTTGGTTTCGGATACGTATGGCTAAATCAAGGCGTGGGAAAGGGAAATTAACGGTTTTTGAAAAGTTTTAGGGGTAGATTGATTTTTGTGCCGATGGCAAGATTGGAATTTTCCCCTATTAGTAAAAAGTGATAGATTTAACGTTTACAGAGCCTTTTGTACGTCCCTGATGTTAAAACGTATTTTTTAATTAATTTAGACAAACATTAAGATACACATTGACAAGATTTAGACTTGGAATTTCTGAAATCGCAGTACATCGTTACCGTTATAGAGCACACAGTGAACGTGAAATAATATGTCCACTTTGTCTAAAGAGAAAGAAAGTGAGGTACATTTTTTTTTATGTGTCCCGTTCTGTATGACCTAAGAGCACAGTACATTCCGCTGCAGTATTACAAAGTAGCAAGTCAGTTTAAATTTACATTGCTTATGGATGTACGCACGAAAAAAACAGTCAGGAAAACCCGTCAATCTATCTTTATAAAGCCTTTAAGTTGCGTTCTATTCTCACTTCTTAATTTACGGTCAAGTAAGTTTGGATGATTTCAATGTTTTATAATTGTTAGTTGGAAATGTTACATATATGCACCCCATCATGAGGGGGGAATGGCCTATACATGATTTAAACTTCCATATCCATATCCCTCTGACACACACACACACACACACACACACACACACACACACACACACACACACACACACACACACACACACACAACACACCCCACACACACGCACACACACACATTTACCAGAATACTCGAGGGAGGGGGGAGGAAGGGAGGAGAAAGGAGAGAGAAAAGAGAGAGGGGAGAGTAGGGGGAGGTGAGAGAGAGAGAGAGAGGAAAAGAGGAGGAGAGAGAGAGAGAGAGAGAGAGAGACAGACAGACAGACACAGACAGTAGTTAAGCTCATATATCAAACTGAATGTGACTTGCTGGGAATGCAGAAAACGCAAGGTCACGCCACCACACCCCATCCAAGCCATGTCCGTCACAGTCCGCTGACGTCTGCCAGCAGTCAGGATAGGGGTTTCCGACAGAAAAGGGTAAACATGAATTTATCTGTCCCGCTGTCAGGATGAGGGGTCCCGACCCGACAGGGTAAACATGAATCTATGTCCAGCTGTCAGGATGAGGGGTGGGGCCGACAGACAGGGTAAACATGAATCATCGTCCAGCTGTAGGGTGAGGGGTCCGACAGACAGGTTAAACATGAATCATCTGTCCAGCTGTCAATGAGGGGTCCGACAGACAGGTAAACATGAATCATCTGTCCAGCTGTCAGGATTTAGGGGTCCGACAGACAGGGTAAACATGAATCATCTGTCCAGCTGTCAGGATGAGGGGTCCGACGACAGGGTAAACAGAATCATCTGTCCAGCGTCAGGATGAGGGGTCCGACAGACAGGGTAAACATGAATCATCTGTCCAGCTGTCAGATGAGGGGTCCGACAGACAGGGTAAACATGAATCATCTGTCCAGCTGTTTAGATGAGGGGTCCGACAGACAGGGTAAACATGAATCATTTTGTCCAGCGTCAGGAATGAGGGGTGGGTCCGACAGACAAGGTAAAACATGAATCATCTGTCCAGCTGTCAGGATGAGGGGGTCCGACAGACAGGGTAAACATGAATCATCTGTCCAGCTGTCAGGTGAGGGGTCCGACAGACAGGGTAAAAAATGAACATCTGTCCAGCTGTCAGGATGAGGGGGCCGACAGACAGGGTAAACAGAATTTATCTGTCCCGCGTCAGGATGAGGGGTCCGCAGACAGGTAAACATGAATCATCTGTCCAGATGTCAGGATGAGGGGTCCGACAGACAGGGTAAACATGAATCATTGTCCAGCTGTCAGGATGAGGGGGTCCGACAGACAGGCTAAACATGAATCATCTCTTTGCTTTTTGTTTCCAGCTTGGTCAGAAATGTTGGCACGTATTGTCTACGTCAGCGGTTACACCCTCCACACTCCCATTCCCTTTCACCCTGCCACTACTCTCAGTGCATCTCGTCTCCAGAGAGTGCGCTGGTATTCACGTTGGTCCCACAGTAAAACGTTGATTGATACATTGATGAACTGCAGACACACCATTCTCCTCTCAAATGAAATGTGTGGTTTAGTTCTTCTCTGAAAATCGTGTCAGTGCTGTTATAAAGGAATGAGAGAGAGAGAGAGAGAGAGAGAGAGAGAGAGAGAGAGAGAGAGAGAGAGAGAGAGAGAGAGAGAGAGAGAGAGAGAGAGAGAGAGAGAGAGAGAGAAGAAGAAGAAGAAGAAGAAGAAGAAGAAGAAGAAAAAGAGGAAGAAGAGAAGAAGAAGAAGAAGAAGAAGAAGAAGAAGAAGAAGAAGAAAAAAAAGAAGAAGAAGAAGAAGAAGAAGAAGAAGAAGAAGAAGAAGAAGAAGAAGAAAAGAGGAAGAAGAAGAAGAAGAAGAAGAAGAAGAAGAAGAAGATAAAGAAGAAAAGAACTAACATCATTGGGTTCTTGCTGACATGCACATTTTTTACTTTTATCTGACACATACATCCACGTCCGTTTTCTCCCTAAAGTGAAGCAGATTTGAATGGTTACCTACATCTCTTTATTATGTAATTTATCACAGAAAGATAAACCAAAGGGTCTCAATGTGGGTCCTCGAATAAAGTGTTTTATACCATTCATGCGACAGGTATAACAATGAACAATATTACACGTGCGTCAGACACATCATTATCTGTACAGCCGCCTGGCTTTCACCTCACAGAAGTGGGTTTACTGCTCTACTGTTAAGACTTGCAGTCTCAGTATGGCATCAAACTGTTCCTTCCAGACAATTGTCTTCCTTGTGGCCTCTGTCTTGGTCCATCCGAAGCTAACCATCGTCGTGGTGATTATGAAAACAACAAGTATTAATTCTTTACTTCTTGGACAACATGTATTTAATCTATTGCCCATGGACATCTAACCTGTTCTTGTTAATGTGTACCCAGAAACCGTTTGGTAATTGTCAGTTGTTTGTCGATAACATTACTTTGATTTATCCTGTTTATTCTGTCTCTAATCCCCACACATGACTTAATCGCTACGAAACGCAATACACAACAACAACAAAAGATGCTTTTTGCAAGAGCTGGAAGTTTTGAAGGAAAGTACGCACGACTGATTTCAATGTTATACTTGACCAAAAGGAATGTGTTAGTTCAACTGCAAACTAAGATAAACTGATCTGACTAGTTTCCACATCATCCAACATGTATTCCAATTAACTATATAACATTACATCTTCTTACACAACAGCCAGTGAAGAGAATTCGCACCTAGTGAAACGAATCCTGTGAGAAATTGTGCATGTATTTCCACTATCAGCTTGATTA
>CM031625.1:26499550-26510424 GCA_018398815.1 Conus ventricosus | reverse complement strand
GGTAGATATATTGCAACTGTTCTTACCGTAATTATTGTTGTTCATGTAGATATGGCTAATGCTACAGTGATTGTTTTAGAAATGTCCTTTTCAGTTTGGAAGAATATTCCGTGATTGCTTCTGTAATTGATGTCATCTTTTACACTGTCATCGATGACCCTGTCTTCCACACTTCCCGTCTATCTATCTATCTCTCTATCTCTCTATCTGTCTGTCTGTCTGTCTGTCTGTCTGTCTGTCTGTCTGTCTATCTACCTATCTATATGTCTATCTATCTATCTATCTATCTATCTATCTATCTATCTATCTATCTATCTATCTATTTATCTATCTATCTATCTATCTATCTATCTATCTATCTATCTATATATCTATCTGTCTATCTATCTATCTGTCTGTCTGTCTGTCTATCTACCGTTCTATCTATCTATCTATCTATCTATCTATCTATCTATCTATCTATCTATCTATCTATCTATCTATCTATCGATCTATCTATCTATCTATCTGTCGATCTGTCGATCTATCTATCTATAGTTCTGCATCCTCACTGTCATCCTGTCCTATATTTTCACCTCACACACACACGCACGCACTCACGCACGCACAGAGTCAGTCTGTATTAGTATTTGTGCCGTTGAACAAATTGAAAATAGGGACAAAGAAATTGTTAAATTGAAGCACTCATTGAACTGGACAGCTGTGTCTGGACAGAGTTCTACTCTGTATCCTAACGATTTCATCACAAATTTAGCGCGCGCGCGCGCGCGGAGAGAGAGAGAGAGAGACTGAGAGATGGAGAGAGAGGAGAGAGAGAGAGGATGAGAGAGAGATAGAGAGAGAGAGAGGAAAGAGATGAGAGAGAGAGAGAGAGAGAGGAGAGAGAGAGAGAGAGAGAGAGGGGGGGGAGGGAGAGAGAGAGAGTCTAAAAAAACCTGATGATTTTCCACCTGTCTGCCCTCATTCACTAAATCAAGCACCACCAGACATAACCATGTCTCACGGCGCCTGCGCCCCTGCCCTAGACAGGAACGACAGGGAACGGACAGTGTTTGCCAATCTCTAAGATCACTGCCTGGCGTCCAGTAAGCGAGTTAGGATTCAGAAACGAGGTGAAAAGAACAGTGCACTGGAAAGTATATCAGGGTGTGTCGTTCACCTTGTCTCTGGGCTGTCGCCCCGTTTCTACCATTTTTATTTATTTATTTGTTTGCTTGGTTGTGCTGTCCGTGATATTGTCTGTCTGTCTGTCTGTCTGTCTGTCTGTCTGTCTGTCTGTCTGTCTGCTTCTTGCTTTCTCTCGTCCTCCTTCACTGTACTGTCTGTATTCACACGGACATATCTGTTATTTCCTCAGGCAGTGACAAACTTTATATCCACCATCACATTTCTGGTTATATTTGCTTTGATGTCCTTTTGTTGTTGGTTTCCACTTTCTATTTCACTCATACACCAACACACGTTTGCTCTCAAGAGTAAAGCAGATTTTTCAAGGTTGGTTATATCCTCTTTAACGCATACATTTTTTTTTTCACGGAAGGACTAATCAAAGATTCTCACCTGTGGGTCTTTGAATCATTTGTTTTTATGCCACTCCAACAACAGCTGTGACCATGGGCAATGTCACCTCAAGGGAAGTGGATGGCAATGCTCCACCTGTCTGCCCCTCTCTACTGAAGTGTGTAAAGCAGACATGAAGGTGTGACATGGTCCGTGCGTCAGCTCCCCAAACAGGAATGACAAGAAGGGGAGGGGACAGTATTCGCTGACCTCCAGTCGTTGCCCTTGGTCTGGGTGTGACGACGAGCTAGAAGGGCTGGTATACTGGACACAGGTTAGGCAGACTTGTGCAGACTGTTTTCTTTCTGTCTGTTGGCGTGTATGTGTTCTTCCTTCGTTCTCAGTTTGTCTTGATTTCTATTCATCCACTCCCTTCTCTTTGTGTCTCTTTGTTTCTGTCACACACACACACACACACACACACACACACACACACACACACACACACACACACACACATACACACACACACACACACACACACACACACACACACACACACACACACACACACGCGCGCGCGCGCGCGCGCACGCGCACACGCACGCACGCACGCACGCACGCACGCACGCACACACACACACTTACTCTAGGCACAGAGAGAGAGAGAGAGAGAGAGAGAGAAGAGAGAGAGAGAGAGAGAGAGAGAGAGAGCATTCAAACTTATATTTATATACATAAACCTGAGTGTTACCTGGTAGTAATTTAGAAAGCGCAAGGTCGCACCACCATACTGCATCCCAGCCCACGTCCTTCACAGTTCCTGGTCTGTCAAGCCAGCTGTCAAGACGACGGGTCCATCAGACAGTCACAATCAATCATCTCCTTTCTTTCCCTTTCTTGTTAGGTAAAAAAAATCTGGCACTTATTGTCCGGGTCATTAATTCTGCCGTCCTCACTCCTCACCCATTCCCTTCCATCCTGCTCCCACCCCCAGTGTACCTCTTCTCCAGGAAGGATGTTGGTCAAGCTGATGGCGAAACAGTGACAACGTGAACAGGTCACATGTTGGTCAAGCTGATGGCGAAACAGTAACAACGTGAACAGGTCACATGTTGGTATAGCTGATGGCGCCACACTGACAACGTGAACAGGTCACATGTTGGTATAGCTGATGGCGCCACAGTGACAACGTGAACAGGTCACATGTTGGTATAGCTGATGGCGCCACAGTGACAACGTGAACAGGTCACATGTTGGTATAGCTGATGGCACCACAGTGACAACGTGAACAGGTCACATGTTGGTATAGCTGATGGCGCCACAGTGACAACGTGAACAGGTCACATGTTGGTATAGCTGATGGCACCACAGTGACAACGTGAACAGGTCACATGTTGGTATAGTTGATGGCACCACAGTGACAACGTGAACGGGTCACATGTTGGTATAGCTGATGGCGCCACAGTGACAACGTGAACAGGTCACATGTTGGTATAGTTGATGGCACCACATGACAACGGGGAACAGGTCCCATGTTGGGTATAGCTGATGGCGCCACAGGGGACAACGTGAACAGGTCACATGTTGGTATAGCTGATGGCCCCCACACTGACAAACGTGACAGGTCACATGTTGGTATAGCTGATGGCAGCACAGTGACAACGTGAACAGGTCAATGTTGGTATTGCTTGACCACACAGTGACAACGTGAACAGGTCGATGGACTGCAGACACTCCGTCCTGCTTAGGAATAAAATGTACGCTTCAGTGTTTGTATGAAAACCCAGTCACGAATGAAGATCGCACAGAGGGAGAGAGAGGGAGACACAGAGAGAGAGAGAGGGGGGGAGAAAGGGAAGAGAGAGAGAGAGAGAGAGAGAAAGAGAGGAGAAGGGGGGGGGGGGGGGGGGGGGGTGGGGGGGGGGGAGAGAAGAAGAAAAAGAAGAAGAAGAAGACGAAGACGAAGACGAAGACGAAGAAGAAGAAGAAGAAGATAAGAACGATAGAAGAAGAAGAGGAAAAGAAGAAGAAGAAAAGAAGAAGAAAAAAGAAGTGATATCATGGGAGATCGTGTACTGGGTTTGAATGCTACTTTACATGCACTTTTTTTTTTAAATTTGTATCTAATACATACTCCAATGCCTATGTTCCCTTGAAGTGAAACAAACTTGACTGGTTTTGCTACATCCACTAAAATGGGCTTTTTTCCTCGAAAGATAAACCAAATGTTCTTGTTCGTTGGTCCTTCAAAAATTCGTTCATACCATCCCTGCAACTGCTATGGCAATAACGATGTCCAATGTGTGTCAGAGACATTTTTTTCCATATATATATATAATATTATAATATATATTATAATATATATATATATATATATATATATAAATATATTTGTCAATGATGTTAAAAAGGAAGGTTAAAACTCGACAAATTTGTTTCTAGCGGCCCTTGCGCTGTCATCAAAGGGTGGTTTTTTGTTTGCCCACCGCCGATGTTATATAGCGTAAAGGGCTCACGTTTGCGGTTGTTTGCACGTGCGGGTTGGCTGCACGTGTTTTTTTGGGGCTTTCAGGTTTTTGTTTTGGATGTGTTCACTAACAACGATTTCCATTATGCCTGCCAGTTGTTTACTATTCTGGTTTTGGTGTTTAAAGTTGCTAAAGTGTGTTTGCATAGTATTAACCATTTTTCAGTTAAACATAGGTTGCACCTTTTTGAAACATTGCTGTAATGGTGATGCTCTTTTTATGATTTCCCGATATATTGTAGCTTGTTTTTGGCGTCGTTAATTCCAGATATATTTGCTCATTCTGTTTGTTTTTTATATTTTTCTTTATTGAAGGACTGTTGTGTGTGCATATCTGGTTTTGAAGTGGTTTTTCAGTGATCCTAGTATGTTTCTTTTTCATTTTCTGATGTTACAGGAGCCGGGTATACAATGTTTGTTGGGGAGACAACTGAGGGTTTAGTGGGCTCTGCTCCTTTCTCGTGCAATTGCAGTGATTTCCCTTTTCTTCACCCCTTCTTTTGCTGTGTTGATTTCATTTGTTGGATGCGTCAATTCAGTTTTTTGAGTTGGGCATACATGAGTACGATAGGGTTGACAGGGTTTTTGGTTAAATATTTTGACAGTTTTGTGCCATTCTTTTGGAAATTGAAGATGCTAGGATTTTTGAAGATATTTCCTTTCCCGAGTTTGTTTTGAGTTCCCGTCGTATGGGGGGTTATACCAATGATTGTTTTCTTTTTCCTATTTTTCCTTGCTTTTATTTGTGTTGTTTCGCGGGTTGTATTGTATTTGTAGATTGTAGTTACACTTGTTTTTGTAGTGCCCTCCGGGTATCCAGCTGCTGCATTGTTTGAACAGCTCTCTGCATTGCATGACCGGTTTGAATAGTCTCGTGTTTATGCCAGGGTTATGGTCTTTAATACAGATGGTGGATGGTTACTTTTTGATGTGTACATAAAGAGTGTATCGGTGGTTTTCTGTAATTTATATATATGGTTGTTGAGATCCAGTGTATGTCTAAGTAAGTTCACTACCTTTTTGTTTGCGTTCACAATTGTGATCTTTAAGTTGTGGTTTTGGAAATTTTGCATTTTTCTTTCTTCTTTGTTTTCGATGGTTCTTGGTTGTTTTTAGTGCAGCAAGGCCTTCGTCTCTGTACAGTCCGACTTTGTTTTATCCGAGTTTTTTCTTGATGTTGGACTGCATGAGATATCCACCAGTTCACATGTTTCTGCGCATCCCCCAAAATAAATTCCCCCCCATATGAACCCATGGTTACGTCGATGTTGAGTTTCTGTTGGTTTTCCTGATCCAGTTTCAGTTCCTGGGTGTAGTAATGTTTATCTTGTGTGGAGAATGATTTCCATTTCAGACCCTGTTATGTCTGTGTGTTACTGGCATACTTAAGGGCGTTGGAGAGTAGTTCCTCATCTATGGATGGGTAAAAGTCTTACTGATGTCCAATGTATAATTACTGTATTACTTTGTTTATTGAGTTTTTTGAACCATTTGATAACTTCGTATGTGTTTCTGCCAGAGTTGTAATCAGTTTTTGATTTTAAGTCCTTTGTTTTTTTGTTCCAGAATTTCTTGCTTATTTTGCCCGTAATTCAGATTTCGATGGGTTTATTTATCTGCAATGTTTGATTGTTTATGAAATTGGCGGTTGTGGACTTTGAGTGTTATTAAAGCTTCTTTTGGGGGGTTGCTGTCGCTTCTATCCTGTCCACTTAGGTCAATGCTCTCATGCAATGTTCTTTATCTTTTAGTGCGGGATACTGTCATGTCTATTTTTTGTCCGACTTTTTGGTAGTTTTTTCTGATGTTGTTTTGTCAAGGAGTTGAGAATTATTCCTTTAGTTCCATTTGTAGTATTTGCTAGTTTTGTCAGCCTTCACAAATATTTTGTATTTTGGTCATTTGTACTTGTTTTATATTTGGTTTTTTAATGTTGGTTGGAATCGTTGTTAGATTTTTTGAATTCAATATGGGGGTATCAGTCGTTTCATTGATCTTCCAAAGGGTTTTCATATCGTCTATGACCTGGTGGTGATCGCCATGATTTGAAATCGTAGGTTTGTTTTGTCCTCTTGTGTTTTCATTCGGGTTCAGGAAAAAAAAGAATTGCTTACCATCTCATAATTGCGTACGAACTTTTTCGGGTTTGTTCATTAGATCTTTTTAAGTAGAATTGTTGGGTTTGAGAACGGTATTGTTTTTTTTTGACTGCCTAAAATTGATTTCCTCCATTTTAAATCTTGTCGGGCAACAGTGGCTCAACGTGAGAGCAAATCAAGATGAATATAACCAAATAGCCAAAATGATTTTAAAAGTGCTCGACCCCTTGGGAGCAAGACTTTGTCAATGAATGTTAAAAAGGAGGTTAAAAACTCGACAAATTTGTTTTCTACTGCGTTGCGCTGTCATCATCCAGATGGTTTTTGTTTGCCCACCGCCGATGTTATATAGCTTATGGGCTCACGTTTTGTTGCGTTGTTTCACGAGCGGGGTGGCTGCACGTGTTTTTTGGGGCTTTCAGGTTTTTGTTTTGGATGTGTCACTAACCAACGATTTCCATTTATCCTGCAGTTGTTTACTATTTCTGTTGGGGGTGTTTAAAGTTGCTAAGTGGGGTTTGCATAGTATTAACCATTTTGGCATTAAACATTGGTTGCACCTTTTGGAAACAGTGCTTGTATGGTGATGCTCTTTTTTATGATTTTCCAGATATATGGTAGCTTGTTTTTGCGTCTTTAAGTTTCCCAGATATATTTGCCTCAGTTTTTCTGTTTTTGGTTTTATTAGTTTCTTTATTAATGACTGTTTGGTGGTTTGCATATCTGGTTTTGAAGTGCTTTTCAGTGATCCCTAAGTATGTTTCTTTTTCATGTTTCGATGTTACAGTACCTGTTAAACAATGTTGTTGTTGAGGACATTATTGTGTAGTGGGCACTGCTCCTTGTCTCGGGCAATTGCAAGATTTCCTTTCGATTCGACCCTTCTTTGCTGTGTTGATTTTTCATTTTGTCTGATGCTTCAATCAGGTTTTTTGAGGTTGGGCATGACATGAGTAACGATATTTTAGCAGTGTTTTTGTTAAATATTTTGGACCAGTTTTTGTGCCTTTGGAAATTGAAGTTGCTAGGATTTTTGATTATTCATTCCCTATGTTTTTTTTGAGTTTCCCGTCGTATGGGGGGTTATACAATTGATTTTTCTTTTCCTATTATTTCTTGCTTTTATTTTGTGTTGTGTCCGTTGTGTATTGTATTTTAAATGTATCCACGTTGTTTGTAGTGCCTCCGGTATTCCACTGCTGCATTGTTGAACACTCCTCATTGCAGACAGTTGATAGTCTCTTGTCTTTAATGGGGCCAATGGGTATGGTCTTGTAATACAATGGTTGATGGTTACTTTTGATGTTAACGATAAAGAGGGGTAACGTTGGGTTTCTTGTTTGGGTTTAATATATAATGGTTTGTTGAATCCGGGTTATGTCTAAGTAGTGTCACTACCTTTTTGTTTTTGGCTTTCAAAGGGTGATCTTTAAGTTGTGGGTTTGGAAGATTTTGCATAATCTTTCTTCTTGTTTTCGATGTTTTTCTTGGGTGTTGTTGTTATTGCTGCAAGGCCATCGTCCTCTGTACATCCCGACTTGTTTTCCGAGTTTTTTTCTTGTTGTTGACAGCATGAATAGTCCGACCATTCACATGTTTCTCTGCACCATTCATAGAACCCAGTGGTTTACGTCGAATGTTTGAGTTTCTGTGGTTTTTCCTCCCTGATCCATGTTTCATTTCTGGCTGTTATATGTTTTCTCTTGGTGTGGAGAAATGAATTCCATTGCTGAGTACCCTGTTATGTTCTGTGTGGTTACCTGGCAACTTTCAGGGCTTTGGAGAGGAGTTCCTCATCTATGGTTGGTAAAATCTAACTATGTCAAATGTGATAATTACTGTATTACTTGTTATTGATTTTTTGAACCATTGGGATAAACTTCGTTTTGGTGTTCTTCCAGAGGTTGTAAATCAGAGTTTGGTTTTTATGTCCCTTTTTATTTTTTTCCAGAATTTTCTAGCTTATTTTTGCCTAATTCAGGGATTTCGATGGTTTTATCTGCATGTTGGATGGTTATGAAAGTTGGGGTTTTGTGGTCATTGAGTGTTATGAAGCTTCGTTTTGTTGCTGTCGCTTGCTATCCTGTCCACGTTTAGGTCTATGCGCTCGGCAAGTTCTTTAGCTTTAAGTGCTGGATACTGTCATGTATATTGTTTGTCAGAATTTTGTAGTTTTCTGGATGTTTTTTGTCAAGGAGTTTGAGAATATTCCTTCTTGGTTTCCATTATAGGTAGTATTGCTATTTTGTCAGCCTTCACAAATTAGTTTTTTGTCATTTTTACTTGGTTATTGTGGTTACTTTGGAATGTTGTTTGGAATCGTTTGTTAGATTTTTTTGAATTTCAATATTGTTATCATTCTTGTTCATTCTCCACACCAAGAAACATTTTACTACACAGCCGAGAATGAAACCTGGATCATGAAAACCAAACAGAAACCTCAACATTCGACGTAACCATGGTTTCATATGATGGTGCAGAACATGTGAACTGGTTCGACGATTCATGCGGTCCAACATCAAGTAATAACCGATAACAAGTCGGACTGTACAGAGGACGATGGCCTGCTGCACTAACAAACAACCCAAGAACCAATCGATAACCAAGAAGAAAGAACTATATGCAAAATCTTCCAAAACCACAACTTAAAGACACCATTGAAGCAAACTAAAAGGTAAGTGTAACTACTTAGACATAACACTGGTCTCAACATACACTAATATAAAACCATACAAGAAATGTATTCCAACGATACACCTCTTTATGTACACATCACAAGTAACCATCCACCAACTTGTACTAAAGACCATACCCCATTGTGGCATAAAACTGAGAACCTATCTAAACCTGTCATCAATGAGAGAGTGTTCAACAATGCTGCATGTGGAATACCAGGAGCCACCTACAAACAAGTGAATACAAATTACTAAACTACAATACAACCTGCGGGACGAACAACACAAATAAAAGCAAGAAAAATAGGAAAAGAAAAATCATATGGTATAACCCCCCATACGACGGGAAACTCAAAACAAACATAGGGAAAGAATTCTTCAAAATCCTAGCAACTTCATTTCCAAAAGAGCACAAACTGTCCAAAATATTTAACAAAACACTGTCAACTATCGTACTCATGTATGCCCAACCTCAAAAACCTGATTGACGCATCCAACAAAATGAAAATCAACACAGCAAAGAAGGGGGAAGAAAGGAAATCTTGCAATTGCACGAGAAAGGACAGTGCCCACTAAACAATAAATGTCTCCACAACAACATTGTATACCAGGCTACTGTAACATCAGAAAATGAAAAAGAAACATACATAGGATCACTGGAAACCACTTCAAAACCAGATATGCAAACCACAAACAGTCATTCAATAAAGAAAAATATAAAAACCAAACAGAACTGAGCAAATATATCTGGAAACTTAAAGACGCAAAACAAGCTACAATATATCCTGGAAAATCATAAAAAGAGCATCACCATACAGCAATGTTTCAAAAAGGTGCAACCTATGTTTAACTGAAAAATGGTTAATACTATGCAAACCACACTTAGCAACTTTAAACACCAAAACAGAAATAGTAAACAACTGCAGGCATAAATGGAAATCGTTGTTAGTGAACACATCCAAAACAAAAACCTGAAAGCCCCAAAAAACACGTGCAGCCAACCCGCACGTGCAAACAACCGCAAACGTGAGCCCATACGCTATATAACCATGGGCGGTGGCAAACAAAAACCATCCTGATGACAGCGCAACGCCGCTAGAAACAAATTTGTCGAGTTTTAACCTTCCTTTTTAACATCATTGACAAATGTTGCTCCCCAAGGGGTCGAGCACTTTTAAAATCATTTTAGGCTCTTTGGTTATATTCATATATATATATTATATAATATTACTGTACTACTGTTTCTTCCAGTCCTCTCTTAGTGACCTTTGTTCTCGTCCAACCGAAACTAACCAAAGTCATGGTGACTGTGAAAACGAAACTTGTTATTTCTTTACTTCTTTGACTGCGTGTATGGAATCCATCACCCATGTGTTGGGTCCTCCAACCTGTTCTTGTCAGTGTGAAATCTTTTGGTTCATGGCTGTCAATGACTCTACTCTATTTTCTTTTATCCTGTTTATTCCGTTTCTTATCCATACCGTTACTTACTCGTTCTAACGCAATGCACAACAACAATCAATGATGCTTTCGCAAGACTGGAAGTTTTGAAAGTAAGAACACACAGTTCTTTTCGGTTTGCATACTGGATCAAAAGAAATGAGTTCACTCGGTTCAGTTAATCGCGCTATCAAACGTACATTCTAGTAGCTTGTACAAAATATTTACTTTTCTCACTCAACAACCAGCACATCTCGTGCAATGAATCCTGTGACAAAATGTGCATGTCTTCCCACCATCAGAACAATTTATTTTTTGCTTAAAATGCTATGCATATACGTAACTGGTTGGGTGATTTTGATTGTTGATTAATGGACTGGACGATTGCTGTTTGCTAAACTGACTTGATATTGCTGATTTTATCGCTTACGTGACGGACAGGTTGTGGTAGGATAAGTGAGAGAGGGTTGACTGATTGGACCAGTTCAATAAATGATTGACAGATGTATCATAACTGTTTGTTGCTACGTTACTGTTGTTCCTGTAGACATATTAATGATGCTGTCGCTGTTTCGGAATGATATTTTTTTTGTAATTGGAAGACTATCTTAGAATGCCTCTGTGATTGAT
>CM031625.1:26489550-26494550 GCA_018398815.1 Conus ventricosus | reverse complement strand
GGGCACTCACTACCTACGTACCACCCCACCCCCAAATGAACCCTTTTTGTTCTTTTCAAATCCAACATGTGCAGAGCGAAACGTACTACCAAAGAACAATGGGAAAAGGACTAATAAGTTCCGCACGTATCAACATCTAAAGTTTTCAGACCCCCCCCCTCCTGACCTCCAGACATCACAAAGCTTTCACCGTGTTTCCCTCCAAGTCTCAGCCTCGCTATTCCCCCTTTTTCTCAAATGAGGACAAACCGCATGCCGGACAGACGTTTTTTCTTGAGACGGATTCACCCGAGAAAAAGACGGATGGGTTTTTTTAATGGAATGAATTTAAATTTGTCCTCACCCAAAAAAGTAAAAAGTATTTTTAAAAAGAAGAAAAAGGGGTGTTTTAGCGTTTTTTCCATTATTTCAGTGGTAAGGCTTCAAAAAGGTTTTATTAAATCCACTGTATCATTCTGTGGGTCAAACTCAAAAAAAAAATTTTTGACATAGAAGGCTTTTTTCCCCCCAAGACTTGAAAAACCTTTATTTGAACTCATTTTTTCTTCACGACACTAGTGAATAATGTTGGAGCCACGGGCATAAACTTTTTACGATTAAAGCTAAAAAAAAATCTCACACCACAAAATTAGACACAAAACCCACAAGACACACTAAACACACCAATAACGCACACACACACACCACCACACAACACACACCACAAACACACCACACACACCACCACAACACAACCCACCCCAGTAAAACTTGCGTTCGACAAGCGCCGCAGCCCCCCCACACGCTATATACACATGTATGCTGTGTCGCACTACAACACACCACACACACACACACACACACACACACACACACGCAGCAGCAACCACCCCCACACACCACACAACCAAAACACACACACACCCACAACCCAACCACACACAACAACCACACACCCCCCCGCCCGAAAGAGAGAGACAAGAGAGACAGATGGAAGAAAAAACACACACCCACACACCAACCCCCACACCCAACACACACACCACACCACACCACCGCGCGCGCACGCACACCACACACACACACACACCACACACACACACACACACACACACACACAACAACCACAACACCCCAAAAACACACACACACACACCAAACACACACATAAAAGCACCCACAACAACACACATACACACATACACACCCCAAAAACCGGGGGCGCGCACACACAAAAACACGCACGCACGCAAACGCACGCCACACACACACACACAAATATGCAAAAGACTTCTAATTAAAAAATGCATGCACGTGAAACCCAGGCTTGTGCAAGCATAACAAAGTCGTCAAATTTTGCAACTAAAAATAGATAAAGTTTCCCCTATCGAGCAGTTCATCACCTCCCCCCGTTTAGGGCGATGTCTGTTTTGTCCCCAAAAACCTTGGGGAAAAAAACGCAAAAATATGAAATGCCCCCCCCCCCCCCCCCCAAAAAAAATAAATAAAAGAAAAAAACCTGTTCATTTTTTAACAGTTTTTGTCGCTAAGTTTGCCCGTGGAGAATATTTAAAAAGTAGCTGTTTACGTGCAAAATCACTTTGTCATCTTTTAAAAAAAATAGCTTTCTAATTTCTTTTTCGTACGATCATTGAAAAATTTGTTTTTTGGGTTCCCATTCCTTGATTTAGTCACACGGCAGTCACCCCACATCACTACATCAAGTCACACCCAACAACCCACACACACACACCAAAAACACACACACCAAACACACACGCACAGCACTCACGCACCACGCACGCACCACGACACACCCAAAACACACAGACAAACACACACACACCCCACACAACCCCCACACACACACACACACACACACAACACACACACAACACCACACAAACACACAACAAAACAAACAAAAACACCCACACACACACACACAACCAAAACACACAACACCACACAACACACTCACACACAACACACACACACCACACACACTCATTCCCCACACACAACCAACACAAACACCACACAAAACACACACAACCACCCCAACCACCCCTGCAATGCAAGCACAACACCATTTTTCCCCTCCCACCCCCACATGCACGTGCGTGCAAGGGACACAGGGCCCCGGGAGGTAGGCATCAGGGGGGGTGTTAGCCAAAAGATCTGCTTGAACTTCCCTATGGAACGTTTAAAGACACCCCTTCTCTTCCCTTCTCTCTCTCTTTTCTCCTGTCGTCTGGTCTGCTCTGTCTCCTCCTTCTGTCTGTCTCTGTCTGTCTGTCTCTCTGTCTCTCTGTCTGTCTGTCTGTTCTCTCCTTTCTTCTTCTCTGTCGTCTGTCTGTCTCTTCTCTTCTCTCTGTCTGTCGTCGTCTCTCACTCTCTCTCACTCTTTCTCTCCCCCCTTCTCTCTCTTCTCCCTCTCTCTCCTTTTCTCTCCTCTCTTCCCTCCTCCTCTCACTCTCTCTCTCTCCTTTCTTCCCCCCCTCTCCTCTCCTTTCTCTCCCTCTCTCTCTCCCTCTCTCCTCTCTCTCTCCTCTCTCTTCTCTCTCTCTCCCCTTTTCATCTCCAACAAACGCTTTTCTCGGGTTCCCCCCACTCCGTCATGGCCCGCCCCTTCCGGGAAGTGGTGAGGAAATCAGGGCCGACCCAAATGAATCAGGCGGTGAATGGCTGACGCTGGCGCTGACCTTGCCGGGTCTTGCCGTTACCTCTCGGTGTTTTGGCTCTTTTTAGGCTCTTTTTATTTTTTTGTTTTCTGTCTGTTGTCTCTTGATGAGTGTTTGCCCGTTTTTCCCCCCCTTTTGTCTGCCTGCCGTCTGTTTGTCTGTCTCTCTGTCTCTGTCCCTGTGTCATGTATCTCAGTTCGGTCTTGGCTCGCTTTCTTCTTTCTCTCTTCTCTCTCTCCCCCTCCCCCTCTTTTCTCTCTTCTCTCTCCCCCCTTTTCTCTCCCCGATGTGGGCGATAGTTATGATTGCATGTGGGATAGTTCCGCTCGCATTGGGGGAAGTTCCCGCTCTGCAGTGGGGGTAGTTCCTGCTCTGCATGTGGGCGATAGTTCCTGCATTGCATGTGGGTTATAGTTCCTGCATTGCATGTGGGCGATAGTTCCTACCCTGCATGTGGGCGATAGTTCCTGCTTGCATGTGGGCGATAGTTCCTGCTCTGCATGTGGGCGATAGTTCCTGCATTGCATGTGGGCGATAGTTCCTGCTCTGCATGTGGGCGATAGTTCCTGCATTGCATGTGGGCGATAGTTCCTACCTTGCATGTGGGCGATAGTTCCTGCATTGCATGTGGGCGATAGTTCCTGCTCTGCATGTGGGTGATAGTTCCTGCATTGCATGTGGGCGATAGTTCCTACCCTGCATGTGGGCGATAGTTCCTACATTGCATGTGGGTGATAGTTCCTGCATTGCATGTGGGCGATTAGTTCCTGCATTGCATGTGGGCGATAGTTCCTACCCGCATGTGAGCGATAGTTCCTGCACTGCATGTGGGCGATAGTTCCTGCATTGCATGTGGGCGATAGTTCTGCTCTGCATGTGGGTGATAGTTCCTGCATTGCATGTGGGCGATAGTTCTACCCTGCATGTGAGCGATAGTTCCTGCACTGCATGTGGGCGATAGTTCCTGCATTGCATGTGGCGATAGTTCCTGCTCTGCATGTGGGTGATAGTTCCTGCATTGCATGTGGGCGATAGTTCCTACCCTGCATGTGGGCGATAGTTCCTACATTGCATGAGGGTGATAGTTCTCTGCATTGCATGTGGGCGATAGTTCCTGCATTGCATGTGGGCGATAGTTCCTGCATTGCATGTGGGCGATAGTTCCTGCTCTGCATGTGGGCGATAGTTCCTGCATTGCATGTGGGTGATAGTTCCTGCATTGCATGTGGGCGATAGTTCCTACCCTGCATGTGAGCGATAGTTCCTGCACTGCATGTGGGCGATAGTTCCTGCATTGCATGTGGGCGATAGTTCCTGCATTGCATGTGGGCGATAGTTCCTGCATTGCATGTGGGCGATAGTTCCTGCTCAAAAATGAAAAATACAAAAATCAAACAGAGCTGAGTAAATACATTTGGAGACTCAAAGATAAAAAAAATAGACCACAACATATCATGGAAAATCATAAAAAGAGCAACATCATACAACAATATTTCAAAAAGATGCAATCTATGCTCCACAAAAAATGGTTAATATTATGTAAAACCACAGCTAGCAACTTGAATACAAAAGTAGAAATAGTAAACAATTGCAGGCACAAATGGAAATCTTTGTTAGCGCACGCCACCTGAACAGACCCCAACAAGAACCACAGACCACACGTGAAGCGACTCGCACGTGCAGAAATGGAATCAGGTCCCGCACGCTATAAAAGACAGATAGCGTGCCCCAAAAGAATATCCTGAGGAGAGCAGGGGTTTTCAAACAAGTTGTTGATTTTAATCCTTCATTTTTTAAAAAATTTTTAAAACAGATTTGCTCCCCAAGGGGGTTGAGCCCTTCAATTTTTAAAAAACACTTTTAATTTTTTAATATATTTTATATATTTTATAATATATATATATAATATATATATATTTATAATTTATAAAAATTTATATAAAAACTATAAATTCCGGGAAAATTACCGCACCTTCCCAGCAACTACAACCCTTGGGTGTTGCAATGCTGCAAAAATATTAAATTATAAACAAAAGCTTGCTTTATTTTTAGTTGAAAAATGGGGGAGATAATATTTCTGCAGGGGTAGATGTTTCTGCCTAACTAACAGTATGTGCTTGGTGGGTGAATGGGAAAAAAAAAAAATGCTTTAAAAATGACCTTCAGCAAGCTTAAATTTTCCCCAAGGGGAGACACCTCCAATAGGGAGGGAACCACAAAATATAACCCTGTCATATACCCTATTTTGAAATTTTATTTCATATTTTTTGCAGTATTGCAACACCCCGCTGCTCTGTAAGTTGGGGAACGGGCGGTACTTTTCCTTGGAATTTATTA
>CM031625.1:26467050-26472050 GCA_018398815.1 Conus ventricosus | reverse complement strand
AGGTGAAGTCCTTGCAGAATGAAGTGGATGACCAACGACGGGAAAATGATGAGCTGAAGAGGCGGATGCTGGACACAACGAAAGACCGACGATCTGGAAGGGCGCTCAAAGAGGAACAATCTGATCTTCTATGGACTCCCTCGTAAGGAGAATGAGACCCAGACAGACTGTGAAGGACTTATCAACAGTGTGATCGCAAACAAACTCGATCTGACTGGCGATTTTCCAGTTTGATCGAGTTCATCGCCTAAACACTAAGCGTAACTCGCCAATCATCGCCCGCTGCACCTTCTACAAAGATAAGGAGAAAATACTTAAAGCTAAAAGTAAACTGAAGGGCAGTGATGTGTTTGTTGGTGAGGACTTTTCCCTTCGGGTAAGAAATATACGAAAGGCTCTCTCTCCATATCTGAAAAAAGCCAGAAGTGAAAACAAGCGGGCCACCATGATTTTGACCATCTTCTCATAGAGGGGAAAAAGTTTTTTCTTGATGAAGGGCAGAACTTGAGGGAGTTTGAATAGGGGGGTGGCCTGCCCAGATTGACACCGGTAGCGCAGGTAAGGTGGAGACGTGACTACCGTGCGAAACACGCGGCTTTTACGGAGCCGAAGGCACGCGTGTAGTGAGCGATGAACCGGTCAGTGGTGAAAACACTGGATTCTTTAGGGGCACGGAAGGGGGGAGGTGGTGTTAAATAATGAAGAGTTTGAAAATAATTTTCTAAGTTCAAATGTTTTTCATGTTAAATGTCATGATATTTGTACAGATGATTGTGGAACAGACTTGTCAGATTACCGAACAAATTGCATGGACGAAAACAAGGTTGTCGACAAACCATTTCAGGAATTGAAACACACTTTGCCGACGGATGTAAACATAGGTGGATGTAATGAGGGGGCATTTCAAAAGGAAAAAGATCTTAAAGAGAAAGGTGTGAGTGGTGAAGATAGTTTGTCTAAAAAACAAGAGATGAATCAAAGATTAAGATCTCAAAATGGAAAGAAATGTATGAATGGTAATACTGTTGATATTGAAGTTAGTGAAGTCTTTAGAAAATGTGAGGTTTGCTTTTCATTCATACACTGGAATGTAAATGGACTTCTGTCTAAAATAAGAGAGAGAGATTTTAT
Organism: Conus ventricosus; assembly: GCA_018398815.1. Taxonomy (NCBI): domain Eukaryota; kingdom Metazoa; phylum Mollusca; class Gastropoda; order Neogastropoda; family Conidae; genus Conus; species Conus ventricosus. The sequence goes on along the minus strand of CM031625.1, from coordinate 26,470,919 downwards.
GTCCTATTGTTTGCTTTTGATGTCATTTGTCTAGTTGAAACTTTTGTAGATGATCTTCAATTTGTTACATTCCCAGGTTATACTCTCTTTTCTAAACCTGCCATTAAATTTACCAGAAAAGGAAGAATGTCAGGCGGCATACTTTGTCTTTTTCGAATGAATTCATGTCTTATATAAAAGAAATCAAGACAGATTGCCCAATGTTCTTTTGTTTTTGATTGACAAGAGTCTTTTTGGTTTATCAACGGATGTCATCTATGCTTGTACTTATGTTCCACCTGCTGGTTCACCTTTTTACTTTCATTTTGATATTGAAAATGGCATAAGTGCACTTGAAGAGTGTCTTTTTGATTGTATGACTCAGTTTGATGATGCACATGTGATTGTTTCTGGAGACTTAAATAGCAGAACTTCAAATCTTTCTCCAGATATATTTGACGACAATAATGTACCTTGTGATCAGTTTGACACCCTTTCTGTTTTGGATTGGTATGTAAGAAAATCTGCAGATAATGTACTTAATACTTATGGTAAATGTTTGTTAAATATGTGTACAGCTCTTGGTTTGTGTATTCTTAATGGTTTTTGCAGTGGTAATACTGATAGCAGTTATACATATATATCTGAAACAGGAAACAGTGTTAATGATTATTTCCAAGTCACCAAAGAACTGTTTACCGTCCTTTCTTCTTCATGTAAATTGATTGTATCAGACAGACTAGAATCGGATCACTTACCCATTGAGTTACATTGTAAATTTTCCATGAGAAGCAATATCATGAGTGCTCCTACACCACTGCAAAGCAACAGGTAATTGAAAAGTTTGTGTGGAATGTTGATTTTGAACATGTTTATGTCAGTGCAATGCAGTCTAATGAAACATTATCTTTGCTTGATCATGCAATTAGTTTGATTGATTTTAGTTGCAATGATGCTTTGAACACGTTTAATGAATGTATAGGAAACAAGCTGATATTATGAAAAAGAAAATCAATTTGACAGTGAGAGATAAGAGTGACTGGTATGATAGAGAATGCAAAATTAAGCAAAGCAAAAGCAAAAGATCTGCTCTTAAACTTTAGGAAAACAAGAGATGAAAAGGACAGTCATGCTTATTGTGTTGCTAGAAGAGAATATAAAAACTTGTTAAAAAGAAAAGAAAAACAGTACAATGATATGCTGTTGGAAAAACTTGTCACTAGCGTAAACAGTCAAAGAGAGTTTTGGGAAACTGTGCATACAATATCTTTTAAACGGAAACACGTTCATAATAATTTGACAGTTGAGGACTGGTTTAAGCATTTTAAGGGTTTATTAGAACTAGAGGAAACAAGAGGTACAGTTTTTCTGGATAATGATCAAGATTATTCTGAGGAAGATGGAGAGGAGACGATGGCTATGAATCGCCCAATATCAAGAGAAGAGGTACTGCTTGCAATAAATAGGTTAAAAGAATGGTAAAGCTGCTGGTCCAGATGGAATCATTGGGGAAATGTTGAAATATGCGGGAGGTCGGGTTTTGTGATTTTTTGGTGAAATTTTTTAATGCATTGTTTGACAAAGTAATTTTTCCAGATAACTGGACTGATTCTATAATACTTCCTTTATTCAAAAAGGTGATGTTAATAATCCCAGTAATTACAGAGGCATATCTTTTTGTGATATTCAGCAGTAAAAATATATAGTGCAGTTATAAATAACAGACTTCAAGAATGGGTAGAAGAATATAATTTGACAGGTGAACACAAGCAGGATTCAAAAGAGGATACTCAACAGTTGATCATATGTTTACTTTGTTGGCGCTAATAGAAAAACAGTTTTGTTTCAATCGTAAGTTATATGTTGCCTTATTGATTTTGAAAAGGCGTTTGATTCAATAGAAAGAAACTTGTTGTGGCCAATCCTTTGAAAAATGGAATCAAAGGTAAACTGTATCAATGTGTTCGTAGCATGTATGTCAATGTAAAGGCTAGGGTCAGATGTGGTGCTAATCTAACTAATTACATTAACTGTACTCGTGGGGTGAAACAAGGTGATGTATGCAGTCCTGTTTTATTTTCTTTATTCATCAATGAATTAGCACTGGAAGTAATTAGAGGAGGCCGACATGGTGCGACGTTTACGTATGACTACTTTGAGCTGTTCATATTGCTATTGGCTGATGATGTGGCTTTGTTGGCTGAAACAGTCGTTGGTCTACTAACCCAGATAATAGTTTGCATCGCGCAGCGTCAGCCTTACGTTTAAAGGTAAATATGGATAAAAGTAATGTTGTTGTGTTTAGGAAAGGGGGGCATTTATCTGCATATGAAAATTGGACTTTCAGTGGTATAACTATGCCTGTCGTAATGCATATAAGTACTTAGGAATTTACTTTTCTACGAGACTTAGTTTTGTAGCAGCTTGTAATAACCTTTCGAGTTGAGCCAAAAAATGCTTTGTTATGTATTTTGCAAAAACTCTTTAAGTTAAAAAAATAATTCCCTGCATACTTTTCTGAAACTGTTTTGACGCACAGATTCAGCCAATAGTACAATACGGTGCCGAGTTATGGGGGCTAGAAAAAGCAGCTCTACAATGCGAAAAGGTCCACTTGTTTGGGCTCAAGAGATTTTTAGGAGTTGAACTGCGGACACCCAATGACCTTGTATACGGCGAAACGAACAGGTACCCTATTTACATAAACTCGCCATAAAATGTGTTAAGATTTGGTTAAAATTAACAAGAATGCATGAGAGCAATTACCATATAAGGCCTATCGTATGTTGTTTGATTTAGATGAACGTGATAAAAGAAACTGGGTGTCAAATGTTCGTTGTAAACTGTATCTGTTTGGATTTGGTTTATGTTTGGTTGAATCAAGGCGTTAATGCGACTGGCGATTTTCTCAGAGTCTTTAGAGATAGACTAATTTCGTGCAGGTGGCAGGAATGGAATTTTCATATGGATAACAGTGAAAGATTTATTTATTACAGGTCCTTTTGTACCGTACCTGATGTTAAAATTTATTTACAGCTAAACCTGGACAGGCACTTAAAGTATATAACGACAAGGTTCAGACTTGGTATTTCTGAAATTGCCGAGCATTATTACCGTTATCGTTCTCATAGTGAAGCAGATTTAATATGTCCACTTTGTAGAAAGGATACAGAAAATGATGTGCATTTTGTGTTGTGTTGTCCTACCTTGCACAAACTAAGAGCTCAGTATATACCAATCAAGTTTTATAAATTCCCAAGCCAGTTTAGATTGGCTCTTCTTATGGCATGTACTCATGAGCAAACTGTTAAAAATTTGTCAATTTATTTATTCAAAGCATTCAAGTTGCGATCGTGTATTCTGTCATAATGTATTATTTCGAATATGTAGTTGTTATGTTTGCGTGCAGTTGCTCAGCCACTAAGATGACTGTAATTAACACGCAATCCCCTTCACGAGGGGATATGGCCAAAAACGTGAATAAATTATCTTGAGTCTTGAGTCTCTCTCTCTCTCTCTCTCTCTCTCGCTCTCGCTCACACACACACACACACACACACACACACACACACACACACACACACACACACACACACACACACACACACACACACACACACACCTATATGAAACATGGCTGTGGCTGAAACGTATCTTGCTTGAACTTCCATCATGGACCGTCCAGCATATTTCCCCTTCATCCCCACTCCACGCTGTTCCATCTTCCGCCTGATGTGTAGGGTAGACGTGACCTCTCTGCCCAGTCTTACCCCCCTATCTCTCCATCCAGTGGAGGATCAGGAGGGGGAAGGAGGGGGTGAAGTGACGTGATTCAGTTTGGGGACAGAGGTCAGAAGGGCTGTCAGGTCTGTCAAGAGTGATGAGCGTAA
>CM031625.1:26459550-26462050 GCA_018398815.1 Conus ventricosus | reverse complement strand
CCACCATGGAAGGACTTGTTAAGTTCCCTAACACCACCATGGAAGAACTTGTTAAGTTCCCTAACACCACCATGGAAGGACTTGTTAAGTTCCCTAACACCACCATGGAAGGACTTGTTAAGTTCCCTAACACCACCTGCTTGGATCCAACTCGTTCAGTGGAAGAGCACATAAACATCACCTGTCGCGTTTCTTTTCGACAGCTATCACGTATTGCAGCCGGCTCAAGTCTTTCTGTCCTGTGATGTATCAATGCACACCTTTGCCACGCTAACTTCTTTTCTTCTTCTTCTTCTTCTTCTTCTTCTTCTTCTGCCTTCCAGAATCATGACTCATATTTCCAGACCAGTTTGATGGATGAAGGCTGCCGTTGTCTTCAGATCCTCCATTGTGTCCCTACAGAGCTTTGCCGCCAGCGTGGCTGCGTGTGGCCATCGCTGTATCCGTGCATCCTGGTAAAGGGGGCATGACTGAAGAATGTGCTCGGGGGTTGTGGGCCTGTCTCACGAGGGCAGTCAGGTGGGTGCGATAGCCCAATACGGTGGAAATGGGCTCGCAGACGGCAGTGACCAGTTCGAAGTCTGAAGATTGTGGTCTGTTGGTGTCGCTGTAGTTGGGGCAGCTGATCATCAGGCGGGTGTCTGTGTTCTTCCCAGAGTCTTTTGTACTGGCTTTTGATGACAGTTTTGGCCTCCCTACAGAGAGTTTCCCAGAGTCTTTTGTACTGGCTTTTGATGACAGTTTTGGCTTCCCTACAGGAGAATTTCCCAGAGTCTTTTGTTCTGGCTTTTGATGACAGTTTTGGCTTCCCTGTAGGAGAGTTTCCCAGAGTCTTTTGTACTGGCTTTTGATGGCAGTTTTGGCCTCCCTACAGGAGAGTTTCCCAGAGTCTTTTGTTCTGGCTTTTGATAACAGTTTTGGCCTCCCTACAGGAGAGTTTAGGGAGTCTTTTGTTCTGGCTTTTGATGACAGTTTTGGCCTCCCTGCAGGAGAGTTTCCCAGAGTCTTTTGTACTGGCTTTTGATGACAGTTTTGGCCTCCCTGTAGGAGAGTTTCCCAGAGTCATTTATGCTGGCTTTTGATGACAGTTTTGGCCTCCCTACATGAACGGACAACAGCTTGGAGAAGTGGGCGCTTTCAAATACCTTGGCGCCACTCTCACCAAAGACGGTCGCTCTACAACAGAAATCAAGACCAGACTAGCGATCGCAACAGCAGCAATTGCAAAGCTAAACAAGATCTGGAAGAGCAGGGAGATCAGCTTTCCTACAAAGATGAAGCTGTACAAGTCCCTGGTGCTGTCCATCCTGCTGTATGGCTGCAAAAGCTGGACCATGACAGCAGAGACCACCAAGAGAATCCAGACGTTTGAAGCTAAATGCTTCAGGCGCTTGCTCGGGATCTCTTGGCAAGGCCGGAAGACAAACGACCTTGTGAGGAGCCAAATAACATCACTTGCAGGCCCCCAAGAACCCCTCTTGGCAACAGTCAAGAAGAGGAAGCTGTCGTGGTTCGGGCATGTCATACGCCACAATTCACTGCCCAAAACAGTCATCCAGGGCACGCTGGAAGGCGGCAGACGGAGGGGACGACAATCCAAATGCTGGATGGACAACATCAAAGAGTGGACCAGGATGGATGGCCCTACACTGATGCGACAGGCAGAGGACAGGGCCGGATGGCGGTGCCTGGCTTCGAGAGTGTCTCTCATCTCCTCTACGCCCATCATGAGCAAGAGAATGATGATGATGATGATGATGATGATGATAGGCGGGTCTGTCTGCTCGAGCCTGCTGCCACATTTGGCAAGCCTGTCTGCCTTCTCATTTCCTGCCAGGCCGCAGTGGGCAGGGATCCACTGGACAGTCACCTGCGCTCTTTGTGACAGGTCTTTAAGCTGTTGCACTGTCTCTCTCTCCAGCTTCTCACTGGGCGACTGTAAATTCTGGATAGCGGATTTACAGTCTGCCAGGAACACGATGTGTGAAGGTGGGTGTTTTTCTGCACTAATGAGTCTGGCAGCTTCTCTTAGACGCTAACAACATTCATGCTAGGTTATCGCAGTGCAGTTCTTTTCACTCTTCCAACAGAACTGTCAACTGTACGCAAAGAGTTCAATACACTGGTCCATGAACCACACTAAAAAGGGGGTAAAAAAGAAAACAGATCATTTCTAAATGGTCTTCACTGGTTCTCAGTGAAACGTTGAATACCCATACTAGAATGTCGATCGTCAATACCGTCTTTCCATAGGCCACCTCCATCGTAGTTGTTCCTGTTGTTTAGCACATTATTCTCTCCCTTCACTTTAGACCATCTATAACAAACTCTCAAGACTTCGAATCTCCGCCGGGCCGTTTCGATACAGGGGGAATTTTCCCTCGGATTTAACATTGGTTCTGACTCCATTTCCCATACAGTCGTTTGAATGAGACTATAAACCGAGGTTCCGCGAGTGAACGCATGCATAACATCTTGCACACACGTAAAATCATATCAC
>CM031625.1:26437050-26457050 GCA_018398815.1 Conus ventricosus | reverse complement strand
GGAGGTGGATGGAGATAATTGGAAAGGACGACCAAGGAAAACCTCAGCCAGACCCTAAGAGTCTTGTGGAGCAGATTGCAGGAGTGATAACGAAGGCACTTTTTGCTGCCAAACAAGAGAGACTGGCGGCACTTTGCTTCCGCCCTCACTGTTCGGTTGCTCTCTTTGTTGTCACCATTCTAATGGATACGAGCAATGGAAAAGAAGGAGAAATGGTGTCAAACTGTTGCTGTATGGGTTGGGAGGTGGACGTGTAAGGAGGCTGATTGGGAAGCGAGAACGTGTATCCAAATGTCACTTTAAAATAGACAGACAGTGCAGAAAGGTGAACATGTATATTGAAATTGAATACTAAGTGCAGACAGAAACACGCCAACATATGAACGTAGAGAATGGGGAGAAGGAACAAAGAACAGAACAAAGAGAGAGAGAGAGAGAGAGAGAGAGACAGACAGACAGACAGACAGACAGACAGACAGACAGAGAGAGAGAGAGATCGGCAGGCAGGTAGAGATCGGCTGACAGATAGAGATCGGCAGACAGACAGAGAGAGATCGGCAGATCGACAGAGATCAGCAGACAGACAGAGAGAGATCGGCAGACAGACAAACTGCAGAGAAGAAGGTGAAGGAGTTATAGAAGAGAGAGGACAGAGAGAAAATGAAAGGGGAAGCCAGCTGAGACCCGTGAAGGCCTGAAAAGCGGACTGCAGAAAGAAGAGTGAAGATGGAGCACGTTCTGCTGGCAACAAAAGAGACTGGGGTAAATTGCTTCCGCCCTTGTGGCTGGATAGGCCCCTTGCCTTGATTTCACAGAGAAAAGAAGAGGGGGGGGGGGGATGCAGTGTAGAAGAGGGAGGGGGAATTGAGGACAAGGTTGAGACTCAGTACTGTTTCTTGGGGTCAGCTGGCGAATTCTCGGACAGCAGGGGTGGGGGGTGTTGAACTCATTTTCTTGATACTTTCTTTGATCAGTTCAGTGAGACAGAATACATTTGAAAATGATCTCTCTCTCTCTCTCTCTCTCTCTCTCTCTCTCTCTCTCTCTCTCTCTCTCCTCTCTCTCTCTCTCTCTCTGTGTGTGTGTGTGTGTGTGTGTGTGTGTGTGTGGTTGTGTGTGTGTGTGTGTGTGTATGCATCCCGCGCGCGTGCACTTGCATGCATGCACATCTATGTACAACATATGGCCTGTATACTTATTCACAGAGAGAAAGAGAGGGAAGAGAGAGAGAGAGAGGGGGGGGGGGGGGGGAGGGAGAGAGAGACAGAGAGAGAGAGAGAGATGCACACACACAAAAATAATATGCAAACAAAACCAGAAGAAGTCCCTATTCATGGAGAGCGCGTGACGTGGTTTCTGTTTTAAAATGGTCTTTTTTCATATCACTGACACAAAGGGAAAAATTAGGGGGTGGGGGTGGGGAGGCAGAGGAGGGTAGCTTGGTGATAACCAAATTGCTTGATTCCATAAAGCTGAAGAGAAATCAATTCTAGCATTAAATGAGAAACTCAGACTAGAGGTAAAGTGCATGGTTTGCATGATTTTTTTTTTTTTTTTTTTTTTTTTTTTTTTGGTGTCCCAACCTCTGCGAAACCTCAAGGCAGTCCCACCCACGCCGCCATTCCGACACCCCGCCCACAGCCTAGCCCGGCGGGCCCCCGCCGCACCCCCGCACCAGCAATCCACAGGAATCAATGTCAATCGTCAGGGGCAACCCCCCGGGGAGGAACACGCACTGCCCGAGTCCCTTCGTGGTGTTCAGGGGCGCCTGTTTGACTAACAAACCAGGACACCACCTACTAAGCCCCCTACTGACGACAATAATTGCTTAGTCGCGGAGCCGGCGTGAGTGAGCTCTCCCTCCGAGGGCGCCACCACGTCCGTCCAACGACAGCCCCCATGGACTCGCCGATACCGGTGACCCCGACGGAAGCAAACCAAGGCCACAGACGCGGAGAGGACATCGAAATTGAGGTCACCATGAGAGCAGGGCATGAAGGGCCACAGAATTTGAGACATTTTTTTTTTTTAGTGCTGATCAATGGGAATGAGGATGATTAAGATGATGCTACGGATTTCCATTTCGGTCTGAGACTACATGACAGGGCTGTACTCTACGCTTCCTTTCATAATATATCCTGGCGTCAACCAGGCCCGAGAGATACAGGCACCTGCAGTGTTGGTCATGAAATTTGAGCAACACTCTCAGAAACGCATCCATTAAGTGGATGAAACTCGACTGTGTGGTCCCAGTCTTCCCAACTGAGTCCGCAGCAAACTCAACTCTGGGTAGGAGCCGGTCGGGGCAGAAAAAACCCACATGACTCTGATGGGATTCGAACCCACGACCTCCCAGCCGGGAGTCCGCGACGCTAACCACTTCGCCACGGCGGCTGGTTTGCATGATTTTCACAGGAAATAATTTAAGTTTTTGTCAGTTCTGAAATAAGGGAGACAGAGAGAGAGAGACAGACAGACAGACGGACAGAAAGACAGACAGACAGACAGACAGACAGACAGACAGACAAAGAGACAGAGACAGAGAAACATAGACAGAGAGGGTGAACAAGAGCAAGCGACTGAGAGAGAGAGAGAGAGAGAGAGAGAGAGAGAGAGAGAGAGAGAAGAGAGAGAGAGAGAGAGAGAAGAAGAAGAAGAAGAAGAAGAAAAAGAAGAAGAAATACATCCTAAGGAGAGATAGTAAGAGACAGACACAGAGAGAGAGAGAGAGAGAGAGAGAGAGAGAGAGAGAGAGAGAGAGAGAGAGAGAGAGAGAGAAGAAGAAGAAGAAGAAGAAGAAGAAGAAGAAGAAGAAGAAGCAGAAGAAGGAGGAGAAGAAGAAACTGACCCAGGGAAATACTATTCTCAACTGCTGAATCAACCAGCTGAGAGCAATCCTGCGCAAACCTTAGAAGTCTGCGCTGTATTGACATATGGTGTAGACTCGCACAGGGCATCCCATTAAGACGTCAATTGCTCCCTGGCAGATGCCATTGTGTACTGGCCATTGGACATGACTCCAAAGAATCCCCAAGGAGCGTCCCCACGGGTGTATCAGGCCTTATTTCATGACTGCAAAGCCCCACCGGCTTAAGATGTCACCGTCAAGTAACACATGGTGAGTATTCTGAAGCCTCACTCACTACTGGTTCCGCTGACTGGTGATAACAGCAGAACTCCAGACACGGCCGGCCACATGAGATCTCACTTGTCCTCTGAGGAGGATTCCAGGCTGCAGACTGTCCTCCCGTCAACAGGACTTTCCCTGTGGTCAGAGAGTCTTTCCGCACTGTCGTCACCAGGTCTTTCCTCAGAGCTGGCCGAAAGGTAGGCAAGATAAAGTTACACGCAAAGGTGCGAGCGGGATCTAGAGAAGCTCTGTCCACAACTTCCGAACCAACCGGCTGGAGTAATCCTACACCACCGTTTGCATCTTGTGCTGTGTTGAGACATTAAGATGCCAAGGGACATAACTGCTCCCTTGCAGACGCCATTGTGTAATGGCCACTGGACGTGCGAGAGAGAGAGAGAGAGAGAGAGAGAGAGAGAGAGGTGTACAGCATTTGTGCGTTTTTCTTCATAGGTGGGAGAAGATTTGAGGATTAAGTGGTGGAAGACAATGTGGGTGGGGGGGGGGGGGGAGAGAACTTAGGGAGATAGATCTGATGGCTTTGGAGTCTCTTCAGGTGAAAAGCGCCCAATCAATATTAATTAGTTTTTTGTTTGAGATACAGATACATGCTGACAAACTGACTTAAATACTAACAGACAGACAAAATCTAAAAAATAAAAAATAAAGTGATTTCAAAACTGAACGAGATCCAACGCAAGAAGAAGTGAGAGAACGCACAGGGTTAAATTAGAGAGAAGACATGTGTGTGCGCGTGCGCGGGGGGGGGGGGGGGGGGGGGGGGGGGGGGGGGGGGGGGGACGGGGGGGGGGGGAGTATGAGAGCGAGGGGCCAGGGGGAACCTCACCCAGACGTGTGAGAGATTTGTGGAGCAGATTGCAGAGGAGTGAAAACGAAGGGAATCAGAGAGACAGGCGGCAAATTGCTTTCACCCACACCACTTGGCCTCTTTCTTTGATGTCACCGCTCTGATGGACACAAGTCATATGACAGAAGGAGAAAGGGTAGTGGACTGTTCTTTGGTGCCGTCGGGGTCGATGTGGGAAGGCGAAGGGGACCAAGAGTGTGGACCTGGCCGAACTTTGATCTCTGAAACTCTTACTTTCTTTTTATTCTGGGAGCTGAGAATGTATTTTCACAGTGTGTGTGTGTGTGTGTGTGTGTGTGTGTGTGTGTGTGTGTGTGTGTGTGTGTGTGTGTGTGCGTGCGTGCGTGTGTGTGTTGTGCGCGTGTGTGTGTGTGTGTGTGTGCACTTGCGTGAAATAGAATATCTTTCACACATTTCAGACCTACGATGAAAAGGTCCTTGCATTTATACTTTAGTAAAATTATAACATTTCAAATATTTAAAACAAATTCCGCCACAGAGCTGTACAAGGGAAGCACACTCAAATGTCGCATTCCTGTTCAATAGTTATCTTATACTGAGGCCATGATGTTACAAAAATCACACCAGAAATTATCACCAAGTCATGCCATGAAAAATGCTCGAATTTAATGAATAAGGATAATCCAATAATTAATGTCGACTTGGCATGAGTGCAATATGTCCCCTGTGGGTTGTCTCCCATATGCCTGATATTAATTGCATCCCTATGTGGACTTCTGGCGTGGATGCTGCACCTTGATCCTTGGGTGTGGGCATGTGTGGGAAACTGCGAAGAGATGCATGAAAGAAATGACAATATGAAAGCGAAGAGTAGCAAAAATAGGAATCAACAATTATAAAAAACAAAATGACATTACAAGAAGAGCATGTTTTGCTTGCAGAAGACATTTTGCAAATATTACAGTGCTAGCATGGACAACGTTTTTTTTGTTGTTTTTTTTAATTCAATAACTTGGTGTGCTTAAACTTTGAGTAGATGGCGACTTCTGTAAATGTACGTGTTTGTAAGCAGCCATGGATGTATGAACACGGAGATTGGAGGAAATTGCAAGACCTTCGTCTCTGGTCTGCAGATTCTTCGTTGGTGATGGTAATTCGTTGGTGTCTGTGGTGACTCTTTGTGGTTGTGATGATCCTTTAGTGACTTTGGTGATTCCTGGTCGCCTTGGCGATTCTTTGGTGGCTGCGGTGTTTCTTTGCTGGCTGTGGTGATTCTTTGGTGGCTGTGGTATTCTTTGCTGGCTGTGATGTTTCCATGGTGGCTGTGGTGATTCTTTGGTGGCTGTGGTGATTCTTTGCTGGCTATGGTGATTCTTTGCTGGCTGTGGGGTCTCTCTCTCTCTCTCTCTCTCTCTCTCTCTCTCTCTCTCTCTGCCTAAAATCTCTATCCTTGAGTAATAAAGTTTTTGAGTCTTGAGTCTTGAGTCTCTCTCTCTCTCTCTCTCGCTTGCAGCCCTGTTTTGTTTTCTTTATTTATTAATGAATTAGCGTTAGAGGTGATAAGGGGAGGGAAACATGGGCAACATTTATGTCAGATTATTTTGAATTATTCGTACTGCTTCTGGCTGATGATGTGGCTTTACTCTCTGAAACAGCCATAGGCTTGCAAACGCAGATAAACAGTCTTCAGCGTGCAGCCGCCGCTTTGCAGCTGAAGGTTAACTTAGATAAAAGTAATATAGTGGTGTTCAGGAAAGGTGGTTACTTAGCTGCCAGAGAAAGGTGGACATATAACGGTATTGTGATGCCTGTTGTGAATGCGTACAAATATTTAGGAATTTATTTTTCAACAAAGCTTAGTTTTGCTGCTGCATGTCGCGACCTTACAAGCAGAGCAAAAAACGCTTTATTGTGTATCTTACAAAAGCTTTTTAAGCTGAAGTGCAACTCTCACCGTGTTTTTTTTAAGTTATTTAAACTCCGGGTTTTCAACCAAATTGTTCAGTAGGGGTGCAAAGTTAGGGGGTCCTTGACAACCAGAAAATCTATTGTGAAAACTTCATTTATTTGCAGTTAAAAAAATTTTTGGGGGCGTTAAAATTTGCGAACAAAAAAAGACCGGGTGTAAGGAAAAAACGAAAAAGATATCCAATTTACATAAACTCACTAAAAAGGGGAATCAGGTTTTGGTTAAAATTCCCAAAAATGGACGACGGGAAATTCCCTTTAAAAGGGCCTACAAAAGTTTCCCTTGATTTAAATTTTAGCGGGGAAAAAAAATTGGGCCCCTTCAAATATTCGCTGAAATTTTTAAAAATGTTTTTTTTTCGGATACGAAAGGCAAAATAAAAGGGCGTGGAAGGAATTAACGGGGTTTTTGAAAAGTTTTAGGATAGATTTTTTTCGTCAGATGGCAAAAGGGAATTTCCATATTAGTAATATGATAGATTTAACGATTTACAGACCCTTTTTGTACTTTTCCCCTGATTTTTAAACGTTTTTAAATTAATTAATTTAACAAGCAATTAAGATAAACATTAAAAGATTTAGATTTGGTTTTCAAAAACCCGGGGGGGGAAAATCGTTCCCGGGTTATAGAGCACACAGTGAACTTAATTAAAAATGTCCACTTTGTCTAAAAGAAAAAGAAAGTGAGGTAAAAATTTTTTTCATGTTGTCCATTCTGAATGACCAAGAGCACTTTAAAAATTCCGCTGAAGTAAAAAACAAAGAAAAAGTCATTTAAAATTTTTACATTCTTATGGCAATACGAAACAAACGAATCAGAAACCTTCAATCTTTTTTAAAACCCTTTTAATTTTGCGTTTAAATTCTCACTTCTTAAAAAAAAGGGTAAAGTAAAAATTGGAATGATTTAAAATTTTCATAATTGTTAGTTTGGAAATGTTTCCCATATTGCCCCCCATCAGAGGGGAAAAGGGCCCCAAACAAAATTAAATTTCCAAATATCCATACCCAAAAACCCTCTCCCCTCTCTCACTCTCTCCATCCTTATCTCTCCTCTCTTCTCACCTCTCTTTTCCTCCCCTCTCTCTCTCTCTCTCGTCTCTCTAAAGGTCTACCCCCTTTTCCCTCTCCTTCTCTATCTCCCCCTACCCCCCCTTTTCCAAACCCTTCCCTTCCCACTTCATTCCCCCCACTCTCTCTCTCTCTCTCCCTCTCTCTCTCTCCCTCTCCCTTTTCCCCCCGACCCCTCATACCTCCTCCCTTTCTTTCTTTTTTTCCTTCACACACCCCACGCACGCACGCACGAAACGAAACGCACGCACGCCCCAACCACGCACAACACCCACACACACCTTTTTCCCCCCAACCCTCCACCGGTTTTTTTTTCATAAGCACCCCTCCGCTTTCCACACCCACCATTAACACTTCGTCGGATATAAACCTTTAGTGAGAAACTTTAAATTGAGGAACACACACCACACACACAAAACGCCCCGGCGCGCGCGGGGCGGGGCGCGCGCGCCACGCAGGGCCCCAAACGCCGAAAGCACCACCACGCACGCCCCGCCCCCCACGTGAAAAAGTTTTTAAAATTGGGGAACCCCACACACAACACACACCCACACCGCACGCACGCCCCCACCACGCACGCAAAACACACACACCCCCCACACCCACACAAAACCCACCCCATTTGACGAACCCCACGCACGCCCCAAACACGGGCGACAACCATTTAAACCAGAGAGAGCAGAAAGAAAGAGGAAAAGGGGGAAGGGGGGGGGGGGTCAGGTCAAAAAAGGAGACGAAGAAAGAAAGGGGAGAGGGGGGAAGGAAGAAGTCATTGTAAAACAGGGAGACGGAAAAAAGAGACAAAGATCATAGACAGGATAAGAAGGGACAGATAAAGAAATTGTTTTCTGTCATAAATGATCAAAGTTTGGGGAAAAGGCCAAAAAGCAGCTTCCACACACACACACACACACACACACACACACACACACACACACACAGACACACACACACACAACACACACACACACACACACAAAACCACACCCCACAAAACACACACACCACACCCCCAGACACACACACACACAACACAAAACACACACACACAAAACACACACCACACACACACACCCACACACACACACACACACAACCCCGGCTGCCCACAAACAGACATCCACCACACAAATATATACACGAACACACTTGCTTGGGTGTCCCAAACCCCAAGGATCCCCTGCATACACACACCACAAAACACCCCACACACACACACACACACACAAAACACACAAAACAACACATACACAAAACCCACATACACACACACACGCCACACACACACACACACTCCACACACACACACACCCCACACACACACACCCTTTTAACCAAAAAAAAAAAAACCCAAAGAAAACCCCCCCCAAAACCAATACACATTTGCTTCCCCTTCACCCAACCCATGCATTCCCCAAAACCCCAACACAACACACCAACACACCCACTCACACAAACACACACCCCACCCCCGCACGCCATCAAAAAAAAACACAACCGTCACCCAAACCCCGGGGCTGAAAAAACGCGGGGGGGAACGGGGGGGGGGGGGGTTTCTCTGCCCAGCAAACACGCGACATTTACCATCCACCCCCCCCCCCCCCCCCCCCCCCCCCCCCCCCGCCGGGCCCCCGCCAAACAAAACCCCTTTCGAGGGGGGGTAAGCCGAATACTTCAGATTGTCCCCCCCCGTGAAAGGGAGCGATCGTTTTTCACTGTCAACACTGTCGAGAAAAGGGAATGAAAACGGGGGCCTGACGGGTAACAACACGATGGGTTAAAGGGGGTGGGAGGGGGGGGGAACACAGCGGGGAAAGACTGGGGGTGAGGGGGCACGGTGACAGCGGGAAGGAGGGGGGGGTGGGGGAGAGGGTAAGGAAATTGCAAAAGCAGACCTGTTTTTTTAAATTTAACTTGTGGGGGAACAGTAGAGGAGGGGGGAAGCGTTTCCCAAATTCAAAGGATTTTTTGTTTTGGGGAACGTAAAAAGTTTTGGGCCTTGGGTTCAAAATTAAAAACCCATTTCGAACTTTGCTCAGAAAGAAAAAACATCATGAAGAAAAGAGAGATGAGGGGAGAGGAAAAGAGAGAAAAGAGGAGAGAGAGAGAGAGAAAAGAGAGAAGAGAAAAAGAGAGAGAAGAGGAGAAGAGAGAGAGAAAAAAGGAGAAAGAGAGAAAGAGAGAGGGGAAAAGAGAGGAGAGAGAGAGAGAAAGGGGAGAGACGAGAAAAAGGAGAGAAAAGAGAGAGGGGAAAAGAGAGAGAAAAGAGAGAAAGAGAAAAGACAAACAAACAAGACAAAATTCTTTATTTTTCGAGGATAATAATAACACTAACTTGTTTTTTACACCATCCTCCCCTGAGGGGGCCCTACAAAAAGCGGGAAAAAAACCAATTAATGAAAGAAATCAAAGAACCAAGCAAAGGGGGCATGAAATTTCAAGAGGAACATCAAATAAAATAGAAGAAAATAAAAACCCCAAAAAAAAAATTTAAGAAAACAATCAACAAAACAACAACTAAAAAATGTAATAACAAAAAAAAAAATTTGAAAAAAAAAAAAGATTCCCGGGTTTGCAAAAATGTATACATTTTTTTTGGCTCCCTTTTTCGGGGAAAAAAATTTTTTTGTTCAGAGTTATCTTCCCCTTACCCCCCCTTTGGGTCAATTTATTTATTTTTATTGTAAAAAATTTTTTTTAAAAAATAAATGAAAAACCCAGAACCAAAAATATTTTTTAATGTACGTTGCTAAAGTCACAAAATTAAGGGAAATTTGATTCATTAAAACCCGGTAATCTGGGGAAAAGCCCATTTTTTCTCTAACGGGGTTTTTTCGCACGACCCAATCTTGGCCCCTTTTTTCAATTTTTTCTGTCGAATAAAACCCCAAAAATTCTTGATTTTACAAAAAGTAAGAAGGAAAACCGAAAAAACTAAATGCATGTTAAAAGTAAAGTCCAAAGTTTTCTTTTTCGAATATCGCATGCCAATAATTTTTTTCGTAAAAGCTTGCGACTAACGGAAATACGGACAGGCCCCGGGCCCCCCTTTTGGGCGGAGTCGCCTTTTTCTTTCTTTTGCCCGGATTTTTGACCCAAAATTTTATCTTTTCTTTACAAAATTTTGGGACTTCTCGATGGGAATCTTCCCTTAGACTCCCTTTTGGTTATAAATACAACAAAAAATTTGGGGTAGAATTTATTATTTTAACAGACCTTTTTTCAACAGAGTTTTTTTTCATTGAAAATTGTTCAAAAGTGGGTCCCGGGCCCGGCCCTTTGCGAAGTGAAAAGTCACTTTTTTCTATCAAACAAAAAACCGCAAAGTTCTCCGTTGGACGCATCGGGAAATTAATGAAATTTATATTAAAAAAAGGGAGCGAGATCCCATTTTTTAAATTCATTACAAAACATTTCACGCTTTTTAAAGTTTTTTTCATCGAAAAAAAAGGGAAAAATGACGAAAGCTGTTAAAAGGGGCCCCTTTTCACTCTGGGAGATTAATCGCAATGTTTAAATTTACAGGAACAAAATTGTCAAATGTGACTTACTGCATTTTTTTCCCTTGTGTTCGAGGTTTTCACGATAGTAAATATGTTTAAATTCTAACGGACAGCGGCCGGGACAACACGGAAGCTCCCAAATAGAAAACAAAAAATTCGTTGGTTTCCCGGCCTCGTAAAGGCTCTTTTTTGTTTTCGGAAAACCGTGGTGCGGGCCCTTTGCGGTCCGGTACGGTGTTATAAAAGGGGAGCGATGGGAGAAAGGAAAGAAGGGTTCCCCTAGAGTTTTCCTTGATGTGAGCGACTGGGGAGAGCAAGAAAAGGCGCTCAGGCGCTGAGATGCGGGGCGAGAGAAAATTGCTCTCGGGAAATTTGCGTTTCCGGGTTTTTAAAGTTTAGAGAAAAAAAAAACAAGAAACCCACGTCGCCACTGCGTTTTCCCTTGATTTGGCTGTTGCCCCTTTTTTTTCCCTGCATTCCACCATCGGGCCTGTCTTCACCTGCACCCCCCTTTCCCCCTCCACACCACCCACAACGGGCGCGCGAGAAAGGATTGAAGAAAAGGGCCCCGGGGAGACACACCCCCAAAAACACCGACAACCCATGGCCCACCCAAACTACCCTGCAGCCCCTGTTTTTCCCCCTTTGGGGGCTTCCTTCCGCCTCTTAAAGGGTGGTGGTGGGATTTTTTCCGGACGAAATCCCGGGACATCCGTGGGGGGGAGTGCTGTTTGTCGTGGGCCGGGTAAAGGGCGCCCCCGGGGTGGTTGCGGGCATGGCCCTTTCCCCAGCCGGGTTGATTTTTCCGCCCGGGGGGCGGAGGGGGGCCCCCTTCTCGGGAAAAGGTTTCTCGCCCTCCCCCCCCCCCCCTGGTGGTAGACGCTGAAGACGGGTGACCACACGCGCTCCCTCTCCCCATTCCCCAAAAGTGCTACACCCCCACCTACCCCAACCCACACGGCCTACGCTCAGGTAGGGAACCCAAAAAAAAGGGAAGGACCTCAGTGCCTCCCCGGGAATCCCAGGAACTCTTTCTTTTTAACTGACTGGGCCCGGAAAAGTTAAAACCGAGCAGAAAATAAATTCCGGCTGATTAAAAAAGATCCTGAACCCCCCCCCCTTTTGGGAAGGGGGTGCTTTTGGATTTGGTTTTTAAAAACCAAAATTAAATTTGTTTTTTTTTTTTTGCCCAAAAAGCAAATATGAAATTTTTTGTTTGGTTCTTCGGGTTGGATAATGTTTTCCAAACATTTTTTTCCAAAAGGGGGGGGGGGGGGCCACCCAGAAAACTTGGCTAAGGATTTTATGGGAAATTCTGTTTCCCATTTTGTCCCCGGGACAAAAAGGGAATCTTTTTTCAAAAAACAAGCCCTTTGTTGCCCTTTGGTCCCCAAAACCCCCTGGAAATTAAAAAACCCTTTTCAAAGTAAAATTTTGTACCCGATTTTCCCTTGGGAATGTTTTTTTAAAAAAACAAAATTTCCTCTCAAAAGGATTTCATTTTTGGTATTTGGACTTTTTTGGGAAATTTTGGTTCAAATAACAATCCATTTTTTGTTCACTCGGTCCCTACCCAATGTCCCCCTTTTTTTGTTCTAACAAAGAATTTGAAGGAACAGGTTATTTTTATTTTTGGGAAAAATTTTTTGTTAAAAAATAAACAAAACCCAGCCAAATCAAAACCTTTCCGGGAAACTTGACCCAAAGGACCCTATAGCAAAATCTTTTTTTGGCCGTTTTTAAAAAAAGACTTAAGGGAAATTTTTGTCTTTTTGGTAACCAATATTTTTGGAAAAAAAGGGAAAATCCTTCTGATATTTTTATGTCGGCCCTCCGGGAATTTTTTTGTTTTAAAATCAAGCCCATTTAGCCCTTATGTACCCAAAGCCCCGGTTTTTTGGTCATAAAAGGGAACCCCTTTGAATCTTTTTGTATTTGACTTTTTGGAATTTTTGTTAAAATACATTTCCTTCAAGTCAGTGTTTTCTGCCGACTTTCAGGCACCTTTTTTTAAAAGAACAAGCCCTTTTTGGGTAGCCCAGATAATGTGGATTCAAAAAATAAAGGGGAGAACAAGATTTTTTGACGTTTTGATTTTTTTGCTGCTTGATGTAAGGGGTTTGTTTTGGGGGGAAGCCAGGGCCCCTAAAGCCCTTGAAGCTTATCTTCATTTTTTTTCATTGATTGTTTTTTTTGCACCCAAAAACTCGTTATTTTTTATTTTCATGTCTTTTTGTGCCACCCGGAGGACGCGGGTTTTGGTAACAGAGTAGGGGGGATTTAGCCGGGTGCTAACAGTTTTATTCATTTTTTTTGGGCTACCTTCGGGGGATGAAAAATTTTGTTCGAGATTTTAAATTTTCCCCCCTTACCTCCCTTGGCGAATCTTATTTTTTTAAATTGGAAAATTTTCTTTAAATCAAAAAATACCTCAAAACCAAAATTGTTGTTGCTTCAAAAGCACAAAAAATTAATGTTTTTGATTCATTACAACCGAACTGGGCTAGAAGCCCATATTTTCTCAAACGGAATTTTCGCACGAGCAGTCCTTGGCGCCTTTTTCCCCAAATTGGGGCTGCCCCAAAATGAACACTAAAAAAAAATTCCCTTGATTTTAACAAAAAGTAAGAGGAAAACCGAAGAATCTGAATATGCATTTTAAAAGTAAAGTCCTAAGCTTTCATTTCGTATATCGCATGCCTATAATCTTTTCTGTACAAGCTTGCGACTATACGAAATGACTGACAGCGCCGGCCCCTTTTAGCGAGTCCCTTCTTCGTTCATTGTCGGATGTTTTGATCCAAATTATCTTTTTAAACGAAATTCGGACTTCTCGATCGAAAATCTTGCTTATGCTCCTTTTTGTGTTATGAATACAACTAAAAATGTGTAGAATTTATTATTTAACAGACCTTTTCACCAGAGTATTTTTCAGTTTGAAAATTGTGTCAAAAGTAGTGCCGACGGCCTGGCGAAGTGAAAAGTCAGCTGTGTTTTCTATCAAACGTTAAACGCAAAGTTCTCCGCTTGGACGGCATCTTGGATAATGAAATTTATATGTATAAAAAGAGCGAGATGCCAGCTTTTTATTCATTACAAAAAACTATTTCACGCTGTTTAGTAAATTTTTTTTTATCGAAATAAAAGGAAAATATGACGTAAGCTTGTTAAAAATGGCTTCACTCTGGGAGATTAATCAGCAATGATTAAGTACAGGAACAAAATTGTCAAATGTGACTTACTGCATTTTATTCCTTGTGTTCTGAGGTTTTCATCGATAGTAAATATGTGTTAATAGTCTGAACGGACAGCGAGCCAGACAACACGGAAGCTGCCATAGAAAACACAAAATTTCTGTTGGTTCCGGCCTCGTGAGGCTCGTTTTGTCTTCGGCACCGTGGTGCTGGCTTTGCGGTCCGGTACGGTGTTATAAAAGTGGAGCGTTGTGTGAGAATGGAGAGAGTGTTCCCCTGGAGTTCCATGATGTGAGCGACTGGCGTGAGATGGCAGAGAGAGCGCTCAGTGCGCTGAGTGCTGGGCGAGAGAGATTGCTCTCAGGAATGCGTTCCTGGTTTGAGCTCCTTGCCATGGGAGAGAAATAAAGACAAGAAAACTCCACGTCGTCCACTGCGTCTTCTTGACTGGCTGTTGTCCCTTGGTTCCTGCACTTCTCACCATCTGCCTGTCTTCACCTGCACACCCCTTACCCCTCCACACCATCACAAAGAGAATAATAATAATGAAGAGGAAGGTGAGGGCGGGTGTAGGGAGTGAGGTGGGCTGGGGAAACATAGGTAAGTGTACTACAACGTACAAGATTGGCATGTATGAAAACAGACAGTGAAGTGATTTTGACAAGGTGCGTACATATTTTGAACACACAAATACACGCACGTTTGCACGCAGAGAGAGAGAGAGAGAGAGAGAGAGAGAGGAGAGAGGAGAGAGAGAGAGAGAGAGAGAGAGAGAGAGAGAGAGAGAAGGGAGAGAGGGAGAGAGAGAGAGAGAGGAGAGAGAGAGAGAGAGAGAGGGAGGAGAGAGAGAGAGAGAGAGAGAGGCTAGGCACCACTGCATTCATTTTCGCAAGGCATGAAAATACGTCGAACGTATTAAGCAAAGTGAGATGACATTGGGGGGGGGGGGAGGAGAAAAAAAAAAAAAAAAAAAAGAGAGAGAGAGAGAGGAGAGAGAGGAGAGATGAGAGAGAGAGAGAGAGAGAGAGGAGGGATGGAAGGGGAGAGGGGAACAGCATGAGATGTAATGATTTGAAATGAAACTGTACTAAAACGCACAATAATTAGCCTGTATAAAATCAGACAGTAAATGAACATGACAAAATATATACGAAATTCGGAGCATACACACGCACACATTGCACAGACAGGAGAGAGAGAGAGGGAGAGAGATCGAGAGAGAGAGAGAGAGGAGAGAGAGAGAGAAGGAGAGAGAGAGAGAATGAGAGAGGCAGAGAGAGAGAGAGAGAGAGAGCGGCAGAGGGAGAGAGAGGAGAGAGAGAGAGAGAGAGAGAGAGAGAGAGAGAGAGGAGAGGAGAGGAGAGAGAGAGAGTGAAAAAAGGGACAACATATAATCATTTTTCATAAGATTATATCCCTATGCACACATACACACACACACACACACACACCACACCACACACACACACACACACACACACACACACATATATATATATCAAGATACTTGATACATGAAAAAAGAGAAGAAGAAAAAAAAAAGTTATAAAAGACAAATTGGTTAAGTACATGAAAAAGGGATGATTTATGCTTTGAGATTACTTGGTATTACTTATGGTTTTTTTTATTTATTTTATTTATGGTTTTTTAAAATTATTTTTACCGCAGAAGATGGGTAAGGTAAGTGTTTTGAAAGTTGTGGTACAATGGATTTGTTTGATGTATTCTGGAAGGGAGTTCCACAAAGAGGTTCCGAGTACGTTAGACTTGATTTAAATAGGTCAATTCTGGGGATTGGGATATGGAGTTTGTGGGAGTTTCTCGACGGACTTTGGAATCGTCTCATTAAAGTTGTTGGAGCATTCCCGGTCAGAATCTTGTGCATCATTAGCCCTTTGTTGTATTTGAGTCTCTGGCTGAATGGAAGAATGTGAAGATGTTTATAATCAGAGCTTTCGAGGCTAGTTTTCTTCAGAAGGATTAGTTTGAGCGCTCGTTATGTAGGCTGAACAATGGTTTTAGTGTGTGTTTGCACTTGCAGAATCCCATATAGTCGATGCATAATCAACATGAGACTGAATATGAGCATGGAAAAAAAGTTTTCGTGAATGAAGGTCAAGAAAGTGTTTGATCTTGGTGAGCTGATAGACTTCTGGGAGAGCTTTTGCATAGTAACGTTATGTGGGGATTCCAGCTGAGACTATTAGTCAATTATTAGTCCTAATACTTTATGATGAGTGACTTGTTCCACAAGTACATTATTGAGGTGTATAGGGGGAAATCATTGGTGTGAGCTTTGTCTTTTTTGCCTAGTTGTAATGTACATGAGTTTTGTTTTTTGAGGGTGAAGTGACATATGATTTAGTTCGGTCCATTTTACAAGGTCGTTGGTACTCTCTTGCAAATGTTTTGAAAGACTGGAAGGATCATTATGGCTGGTGTGAATTGTGGTGTCATCTGCAAAGAGGTCGCATGTAGATCTCACATGTAGGGGTAGGTCATTAATGTAGATTGAGACAGAGTAACGGGCCTAAAATGGAGCCTTGTGGAACGCCATACTTAAGAGTTGTTCTAGAAGAGACAGCCGTCCCCGATAAGACGCATGTTGTCGTTTTGTGATGTATGATTTTAGAAGGATAAGGGGCGGATTTTGAAAGACCGTATATCTCCAGTTTTCGAATAAGGAGATTGTGGTCAATGACATCGAATGCTTTTTTAAATCAACGAATAAGACACCACAATATCTGTTGTTATTAATATTATTAAGGCCACACATCTACAAGATTGATTAATGCAGAATGGCAGGAATGTTTCTGTCTGAAACCAGACTGTCCGGGATGGAGCAAATCGTACTTGTTGAAGTGATGAAGGATGTGTTTATTTAAATGCTTTTCTAGAGGTTTGGAAAGGATAGATAAGATTGATATTGGTCTGTAGTTTGAAGGATCAGTACTATCACCAGATTTATGAATGGGTATAACTTTTGCTTTTTTGAACGCATTAGGAAAATAACTTTTATCTATGCACAGATTAAAGATATACGTTAACGTGTCAGTTATAACTGGAGCCGAGAGTTTCAGAATTTTGCCATCTATGCCATCTAGTCCACGTGTTCCTGACTGTTTGAGATGAAGTAGGTACATGATACACCTCGTGCACAGTTATGAGTGGAATGTTTAGTTCAGACGTGATTTGTTTGTCGTGACAAAATTGATGGAGTTCTTTAAGTTCATTAGCGCTTGAATGATCAGTAGTAACAACTGTATCTGGAATGGTAGAGAAGTGAGTGTTAAGTTGTTCAGCAGAAATACCTTTGATTAGCAGTTGATTTTGAAGAAGAACTGTTGTTGTTAAGCTGGTTTATTGCTTGCCAAACCAGTTTTGGATTTTGTTTGGAAGTTAATAACTCGCGATAGTATTTAGTTTTTTCCCTGCGCTTCTGAGAGTTTATTGCGTTTTTTGGGGATCTTGATTCTTCTTCATAGCCATGTTCTTTCAAAAGGTCTCAAAAGGTAGCACGCTACTGAAATTTTTTTTTCTTTGTCCCACGGGGGTTTGGGGAAATATGCTTTACTTGATTTTTTTTAACGGAGCATGTCTGTTATAGACTTCTGAAAAAATTTCGACCCAAAAAGTCAATCGTGAATCCGGATCAGAAATTTTGTATACTGTATTAAGTTCTGAGTTTTTAAAATTCAAGAGAAAGTTTTGTTCGTTAAATTTTAAAAAAAAGGGCAACGATAGGTTAGGGTTTTTTGGGGCCCTTTGGTTTTGGGATTTCACTCCATGTTTAGACCATGAAAACACACACTGGGTAATGATCACTAAAAGGAGAAGACTGGTCCCAAAAGCTTCTAGTATTTTATTTTTCTTTTGGAGAAAATAGTAGGGTTTCAATGTTTGTCTTTGAAGTTGGTTTTTCTCTGGTGGGTTTTTTTGTTTAATTTGGGATGAAAATTTTCAACACATTTTATGGGTTTGGCTCCATTGGCTTTTTGTTTTTAAAGGGGTTCTACATTAAAAGTAAACCGAGTACCGAAAAGTACCTTGTAAGCGCCCCCCCCCTGTGCAAAAAAGGGGGGCTCTGAAGTTGGGGGGGGGCCCGTTTACTAGGTAGTGCCCCCCTTATGCCCCGAGCGGCATTTTTCAAAAAAATCGGCATTTTTAAAAATCATGCCCCCTTTGTTTTTGCCACTCCTTCTTTCTTTCCCCACTTTCCTTTTTGTACCCCCCGAGATGAATTTTTTGGGTTTTAAAGGGTTTTGTGCTTTCCCATGCGAGTGTGTTTGCATGATGTGTGAAAAAAAGGGGGAAAGAGGAGAGGAGAGAAGAGAGAGAGAAAAGGGGAGAAGAGAGAGAGAGAGGGGGAGGAGAGGGGAGAGAGGGGGAGAGAGAGATAAAAAGTTTACGGAAGGAAAGGGACTCACATTAACAACCCATAAACCCAAACCCAAAACCCTAAAAGAAAAAAAAAAACACCCAAAAAAAAGCTGTCTTGCAAAGTTTAAAAAAAAAAGCTTTTAACTCAAAAAAAACGTTTTGTCTAAACCCATTTTTTTTTTTCTTTCTTTCATCAAAAAACTTTTTTGGGCCCATGAAAGAAAAACCCATTTTTTGGGGTTTTTAAATTTCGTAGGCAGCATGCTTTTTTCCCATTCGGGCCTGAAAAAAATTTCACTAAAGAAAAAAAAAACACGAAAAAAAAACCTCCTTTTTACATTTTTAATTTCATGAAAAAATTCATGAAAAAGGGAAAACCCAGGGGAACTTCTGTGCCCTGACTGGGAAGATCGAAAAAAATTTTCTTTTTTTAATCACAGGATCACTTTTTTCCTTTTCCCAATTATTTTCCCCTAAACCCATAAAAAGTCACCCCCTTGCCCTGAGTCTGCCTGGGGAAAATTTTTGAACTCGTCCTCTTCCTCACTTCTAAATGTCCTGGACTCCTGGGGCTGCATTCGGCAGGAAAGCCCCCGATGTCATCGGAAAAACCATTCCAGTGTCTGGCCCTTTCTTCGGACCCGTCCAGAGAAATTGGAGATCGAAAAATCTCGGGAAAAGCCTTGATTTTTGGTGTCGGGGCCCTCCCCCTTCCCCAAAGCTTGGCTTCCCGGGTGATAAACGCCCTGCCTTGTTGGGTGCCTGGGGTTTGCCGGCTGCAGTTGGGGGGCCCTTTACTTGCGTCATCATTGGCCCCAAAAACCGTTCGGGGCCCACCACCCTTTGGAAGGGTTTTGCATGCCCACGTCGAGGGCTGGGGCTAGAGCAGTGCAGCCCCAGGGACGTAAAACCAGGTCGAGGGCTTTTTCGTCAAAAGCAGCTCTGCCCTCGGTTTTTTTCCTTTGGGAGTGCTTAGCTGTCAAAGTAAAAAGGGCCCGACGCGAATGTGGGGGGCCCAAGTACCCGCTGTACCCAAAGAAAGGAGAGCCCCTGGTCATCCCCCCTTTCCGTGTGGCAGTGACAGGGATGTTGCCCGGGGCACTTGTAGCGGGAAAAAGGGGCTCTCCGTGGGATCTCCCATTCCTTTTTTTTTGGAAAAATCAAAAAGGCTGGAAGCTTTGTGCCCTCAGCAGCAGCTAGCAAGGGAAAATGTGAAACACGTTTTTTAGCCTTGGTTGTTTTATCTTAACTTGCTTTTATCCCCTTTTGTTGTTGGTGGACTTGGTCCATTTCAAAATTTTCCTGGTTTGATCCCTGTTCATAAAAGTCCCCTAAAGGGGGGACATGTGGCGATGTCTGAAGCCCCAAAAAACCCCACGTCGAAAATCAAACAGCTGCTGTTCAAGGTAGCAGGCACTTTTTTTTGATTTTTTAGATTTTTCCACGGCGTGAAAAGACCCCCGTGTCGTTTCTTCCATCGTTTCAACCACATTGGTTTAAGCGGAAAATCATCAGTGGGAAAGGGCCCCCGGCAATTTGCATTGCTTTCCTCTTTAAAAACCTTGTTCCCGACAAAAACGTCCTTCAGTCCGTTTTGATCAAGAAATTCCAACAGCCAAGGTCAATTCGTCAGATTAACGCTCGGCCCCGAAGCAGTTGTGTTTTTTCTTTTCCTGTCCCGACTCGTGCAGCAAGAGAGCATCACGAAATTTTTCTCCCTTCCCGGAAATTTTTTCCTGTCAAATCCAAAAATTTTCGAAACTGTTTGTGGGAAAAACTTCCAAATTTGCATCCCTTATTTTAAATTTCCCTAAGGCTGAAAGTTTGTACTTAACGTATACGCTTGGGTTTTGCGGCATTTTTTCATTCACGTTGATCATACAGCTGCAATCTAGAAGATTTGCGTGACAGGGGGGCCAGTCAAA
>CM031625.1:26419550-26427050 GCA_018398815.1 Conus ventricosus | reverse complement strand
AAATAGACGCTCGCACGAGTAGTTTAACAGTAATAACAGCGGTAACAAATATGGCTTTGTATTTGAACCTCTCTCTCTCTCTCTCTGTCTCTCTCTCTCTCCTAATCTTGTCGTCATCGCTTATAATTCTTCAATGCTCATGACAATGGGAGCCGGAATAGCTCAGTTGGTAGAGCGCCTGACTCGTAATCTTGGTGATCCTGGGGTTGCGGGTTCGAACCTCCGCCCGGGCGTTTCGGTGCAGGGGGATTTTTCCCTCGGAGTTAACATTGGTTCTGACTCCATTTCCCATACAGTCCTTCGAATGAGACTTATAAACTGAGGTTCCGTGTGTGAACGCACGCATAACATCTTGCACACACGTAAAATCCCATCACCAACTTTTGGAAGAGTAGGCCAGTTTGGCCGTTGGTATGGCACCCTGCGTGAGAAATGGAAAGAATGAAGGAAGTAAGGAAAATGAGTGATCGATATTGAACGATACTGACTGGATGACACGGGAAACGACTGAATGAAGCGCCAGCTGGCAGCTCTTCAGTCGGCACTACCCAGGTAGGCAGCCCGTTGTGTAAACGAGTGTTGATTGTAAAGCGCTTAGAGCTTGGCCTCTAGCCGAGAATAGGCGCTATATAAGTATTCATTAATATTATTATTATTACTAACCTACTCGTGTGTGAAATCTTCATCTACTAGCAAATAATAGCTTACAGTGTTATGTGTACTTCCCTATTACTATACCTTTACTGTCGCGTTATTTTTTAAAGTGATTTTTCTGCCATTTTATGACTTCATCTATATCTCTCAGTGATGGTGATGATCACAATGTAAAAATAGTCGTCCTTATTGTCTTTATCGTCGTCCCCTCATCGTTGTCGTCGTCGTAATCGTAAACGAGGGACTAGTAATAGCGGTAGTGGTTACTAGATTGTTGAAAAGATTGTATGTCCTAGCCCTCAGGAATAGAATCTACAATCAATTACCTGTTGCACTCACAAAGGTAACACTTCTTCACACTGCCACAGCACTGTTAATCTCTTTTGACATCATCTGTCGGTTCACTCTCACATCTTGATTTCAAATGACTTTTTATAGTTCTGAATCTGTTTCACCTTGGCTGCATTTCACGGTTAACATTTTGATAGTCACTGTAGCAATATGCAGTATCTTCTCTGAACTTGCAGTCTGGAACTGTTTTACTTCCTCTACTCATATTTTGCGATTCATATTCGACTAGAACCATTACAACACATGTCTGATCCTGCAATCAGACGAAGGGTTTGTCTACTGTACGGTTCACTGTGAGGTCCTCCATGGAGTCCACTATGGTCTGTTACATAGCCTTTGGTTATTGTCGTCTGTCCATAGTCCATTTCTATGATTATGCCTAATGTCGATCTGTTTCGCCACACTGTTACAGACAACAGGCAGATCTTTGTAGCTGAAAGAATTTGTCAACTTTTTTTTTCATAATTCAGGCAATCTTACTGCCTCATTGAAAGTTCAGTCTATGAAGAAAATCATCGTATCAGTCACCACTGTTTCCTAGACAACACTTATTACCTTATCTGTTAGGATATCTCAGATTGGTTCCGTTATTCATACCACACTTTGATCACATACTTTGCGAAAGCATTTTTGTTTTTATTTGTTGTTGTTGTTGTTGTTTTTTGGATGAAATGTCTCAAATGGTAAGGCCAACAACTGTGGAAAGAAAGCAAGCTTCAAAAAGTGACATAGCGGACTCGACCAAGCTTCTCTATATCTGCAAGGGAGACAACCAAGATGGCAGCACGCTTCTGTCCCCTGCCCACGAGGAGTTAGCGAGGGGAGCAGACAGGCAGAAGCCAAGTGACGAGTTGCCTGCGAGGAAGGACGGGTGGGATCGATGTGACTGGCGGCTGGAAGCAGCTTTCAGGCCATTTACACCTGTCAGCTCACCTCCCTCCAATGGACCGTTTGATGGAAACAGATATCCCCAACGTCAGTCAGAGGGATCTACGGTATGACGTGGTGAGGCATAAAAGTAATTCGTGATGTTTGGAAGTAAAAGGTCAACGTCATTCATAACTGTTTAGCGTTTATGCCACTTTGCTGGATAGAAAAGATCGGGAAAAGTGTCACAATGAAGCAAATGATCAGTGAATCAAATTTCCCCTTGCTATGTATAATAGACAATGCTCGGAAATATGCACGGGCGATAATCTGTGATACAACTCTCATTCAGGAAGAGTGGCCCTGTGGTTTTCATGGGACAGATGATGCTGGTGAGCATGCTCAAAGCAGTTTGTCCCATCAGCCAACTTAACAGTGAAGTCAGAGAGACACAATGCCAAAACCATGGGTGTAAATCAGTGCACCTGTGATGCATGCAGTCATTATCCTGGCCTGCATTTCAAATCAAATATCTGACCCTCTGAATCTGTTTGCTTGACCCAAAAACTGTGAAAAAGTAACTCTATTTGTAATGGAAACACAGGCATTATCTTCCCCATGTCTTCTGCACTCTACAACATTGCGACTTCTTTTCTTCAGTAGTATCCTGTATCAGTCCATTTATCTCGACTACCAACCCATCATGTCATCACAGACAACAGTCGCCTCTGTGTGCCCGATAGAATTATTCATGTTCATTCATGTCATTTTACAACCTCGAGGGAAATTCATGCGACGGCCAACGATCGTGTCTTATCAGTCTCTACAGCTTCTCAAACAAAACTCAGTTGCTTATCCATTATTTTACTTTTTAACATGCGCGCTGGTGACCTACTCGTTTTTGAGTGAAACAGTATTGTAGGAAAAAGAAGAAGAAGAAGAAGAAGACATCTTGGTTCCCTTTCGTATGCCGTGCCTTGGCCTGATCACAAACAACATGAACACACGTGTTTAGTTAATGCCAATATCAATAATGTCAACTGCAAGCAAACAAATAGCAGACAGTCACCTGCAAGGGGAAAAAATAGCAAGCTGCATAATGTCACATAAGCGACTCCATCACAACTCTCCAAATCTGGAATGAAGACAATTAAGACGGCCGCGTGCTTCTTCCATTTGCGTGGTAGGAGATGGCTGGAGGTGCAGACAGGCAGAGGCCAGCTGACAGGTTGTCTGCAAGAGAGGCTGGGCGGGTTTAGGATCGATGTGGCTGTAAGCCGCATTCAGGCCATTTACACCTGTCAGCTTTACACCTTGCAATGGGCCGTTTGATGGAAACAGATGTCCCCAACGTCTACCAGTAAAATCGATGGTGAGGAATAGCAAAATGCGAAACTGACCGTTCTTCAACATTTTTGTGGTTGGTGTTAAATACCCCTTTGCTTGAAGGAAAATATTGGTGAGAGTATCAAATGAGAGATTTATGCCCTGAAACAAATCCCCGTTCTGGTTAATCCTATTGCACTCAACAACATTAAGGTATCATTTCTTCAGATTGAAATGCCACTCATGGTCTTTTTTGTTTAAAGTCAGTCATTCAGTTTATTCACATGTCTTGACTTTTGGTATATCTAAATCTCCTTCACATCGAGGGTATTTTTCCATTCAAATTTTATAAATACCATCACGGTAACTGATGTGTTTTTCCCTATAATCTCACAGTTTTTATCAATACCATCACGGTAACTAATGTGTTTTTCCCTATAATCTCACAGTTTTTATCAATACCATCACGGTAACTGATGTGTTTTTCCCTATAATCTCACAGTTTTTATCAATACCATCACGGTAACTGATGTGTTTTTCCCTATAATCTCACAGTTTTTATCAATACCATCACGGTAACTGATGTGTTTTTCCCTATAATCTCACAGTTTTTATCAATACCATCACGGTAACTGATGTGTTTTTCCCTATAATCTCACAGTTTTTATCAATACCATCACGGTAACTGATGTGTTTTTCCCTATAATCTCACAGTTTTTATCAATACCATCACGGTAACTGATGTGTTTTTCCCTATAATCTCACAGTTTTGATCAATACCATCACGGTAACTGATGTGTTTTTCCCTATAATCTCACAGTTTTTATAAATACCATCACGGTAACTGATGTGTTTTTCCCTATAATCTCACAGTTTTTATCAATACCATCACGGTAACTGATGTGTTTTTCCCTATAATCTCACAGTTTGGACCATGCTTTTTCCTGCCCACATTTCACCATTGAAAATCAGAAAAATAAAAAAATATCACGACGAATGGTGTCGCATCTCCTACTCTGATCTTACAATTGGGAGTCCATTTCATTCTGTTCTACAGCCTCTGGTTATCATTTCCTGTTCTCGACCCATTTCTGTGATTATGTTTTATCACAATATGTCGTGTCGTACCATCGCGGACAGTAGCCAGTCCTTCACTTACAAGACATATCTCATCTTCCTTTCATAGTTCATTTCATACCGTGATAACAAATAATTTGAATACATGGATCTATAAGTTATCTAATTAGTTAATAATCAAAATTCTCGAGATATGCTAAGGGAGATAATTAAGATGGTGGAGCACTTCTCTCTCCTGCCTGGTGGGGGGGGGGTGGGGGTGGGGGGAGGGACGAGGGGGAGGGGGAGGGGGGTCGAGAGGAGCAAACAGGCGGAAGCTGATTGACAAGTTGTCTCCAAGAGAGGCTGGGCGGGCCCAGGATCGATGTGACTGTTGATGGAAGCAGCTTTCAGGCCATTTACACCTGTCAGCTCACCACCCTGCGATGGGCTGTTTGATGGAAATAAATATCCCCAAGTCGGTCAGTGGAATGGATGGTATGAAGTGGTGAGGCTTAAAAATAATTGTTGATGTTTGGTAGTAAATGCTCAACATCACTGCAGTAAGCGTGTGATATTTATGTGACTTTGCTAGATGGTAAAAAAAAAAAAATTGGAAAATGTGCCACACATTGGATTGAAGCTGTTTAAGAAAACAAATGTTTGGTGAATCAAGTTTCCGTTCACGATGGTCTTGTTGCACCCACCAACATAAAAATGTCCTATCGTTAGGTTGGAACCCCACTACACTCTTAGCCTTTTGTAAATGAGTTGGAACCCCACTACACTCTTAGCCTTTTGTAAATGAGTTGGAACACCACTACACTCTTAGCCTTTTGTAAATGAGTTGGAACCCCACTACACTCTTAGCCTTTTGTAAATGAGTTGGAACACCACTACACTCTTAGCCTTTTGTAAATGAGTTGGAACCCCACTACACTCTTAGCCTTTTGTAAATGAGTTGGAACCCCACTACACTCTTAGCCTTTTGTAAATGAGTTGGAACCCACTACACTCTTAGCCTTTTGTAAATGAGTTGGAACCCCACTACACTCTTAGCCTTTTGTAAATGAGTTGGAACACCACTACACTCTTAGCCTTTTGTAAATGAGTTGGAACACCACTACACTCTTAGCCTTTTGTAAATGAGTTGGAACACCACTACACTCTAAGCCTTTTGTAAATGAGTCTATCTCTTCATGTTAATACCTCGTCTTCTTTGGTATTTCTTAATCAGCTTCATGCTGGTGATACATTACCACTCATTTTCAACAGAAACGCTCACAGTAAATGGTATCTCGTCTTTTTATGTCTTACCATTTGAAGCCTGCTGTTACCTTACATACATTTTACTTTAAAAAACGTGAAAAGTCGCAGTACAATAAATTGTACATCGTCTTCTCCTCTGAGCATACGATTTACTGTCCACATTACGGTAACATTTCTAAGTTTATGTCTTAAACCATATCATCTGGCTGCTTCGAGGTGGCTCAGCATATATCACACACAGTGTCTTAGTCATAACAGTTTTCACACAAAATCAGTTGTTTATGTGTCAGGATACACTGGATTCTGTTTTAGTTATTCGTGCTATGCAATGATCAAAACAATGTCTAGACATTTATTTTTGCTATGTCAGGATCAATAATGTCAACTACTGGGGAAAAAAGAGAGAAAAATGTCATGTAATTTAATGTACCACGGTTCTCAAGATCTGGAAGGGAGACAATTTAGGCGACAGCTCACTTCTCTCCCCTGCCTGGCAGGAGGTGGAGAGAGGAGCAGACGGGCAGAAGGTAATTGACAAGTTGTCTCCAACAGAGGCTGGGCGGGCTCAGGATCGATGTGACTGGCGGCTGGAAGCAGCTTTCAGGCCATTTACACCTGTCAGCTCACCACCCTCCAACGGGCCCGTTCGATGGAAACAAATATCGTCAGCGTCAGCTATTGGAATCGAGGATCTGACGTGGTGAAACGTAAAAATATGTTTCGTTGGAAAGAGGTAATGGTTCAATGTCATGGTATTGGGTGCTGAGGTTAAAAACTTTTTTTGTTAAACAGAGAAAGGTATGAATCTCTGCATTTGTGTCAGCTGAGAAAATATTTAAGCATATGGAATGTTTCCATCACGTCATTGGCTTAAATGCCCTAAGGAGTTGAGGAAATCATGGGCAATTGTTATATGGTAAGTGTTTAATGGTGTCTTTTTGCAGTCGCTTTCATGGGGCTAGTTTAGACATAGGTTAACCGTGAATGCTTTATTATGTGATTTTGTAAGTTGGTAAAGAGCTGCTACTAGTGTCATCATAGCATAGATTCAGACATAACGTCGTCATTTGGTACGTAGCATCATCATTTAAAGACAAGCTTATGTGCATTGCCTGAAGCCAAAACACTACAACTTACGATTACTCTGTTTATTTGCTTGTGTAATATGTGTGTATGTATGTGTATGTATGAGAGAGAGAGAGAGAGAGAGAGAGAGAGAGAGAGAGTAGTAGTAGTAGTAGTAGTAGTAGTAGTAGTGCATCTGCACGTCTCCTTGACAGGTATTGTGCAAATCTTCAGTCAAATAATTAAAACGAAGATGTGCATAGCTTGATTGTCCTTATCTATTTCGCTAGTTTGACACTAATTGTAATATTGTACACGAACAACTTATTGTGCAACCCTTAGAGGTCATGTCTTGAAGTGTTCCTCCTGAACTGATTTTTTTTTACATGAAATAAAAACATTCACACACTTTCGCTACTGAAAATGATTTCAGACCGTTCTTTTCGCCATATCTAAACATTTTAATTTCCCCATAAATCGTCTTTAAAATACACTTTGTTCAAAGGAAAAGTCTCTGCAATTGGGTGACGTATAAAAACAGGAATTTTGAGGAAAAACAATCATCAGTATTGTTGTTTGTTTTTGGTTTGGATTTGTAGACAGATTCGCCGGCAGCTTGGGTGTTTGGCACGGTTTAGATGTTGCTTGATGAAGGTTTGTCATTGTTGGGCAAGATCTGGCTGTTGTTTGAGGAGACGCGGTTGTTGTCAGATGCGATTTGATTATTGCATGACGAGGTTTTGTTGGTTGACGATATTTGGCTGGTGTTTGATGACATTCGTTTGTTGTTTAATTTAGAGAGTAGATCGCTGTTTGACAAGAGGTCTGCTTGTTGTTTAACGTGCCCACTTTGATGAAGAGTATAACTGTGCTCTGACAGGTAGTCTGGATGATGTTTGACGTAAGGTTTGG
>CM031625.1:26409550-26414550 GCA_018398815.1 Conus ventricosus | reverse complement strand
CTGAAAGCCCCCAAAAAACACGTGCAGCCAACCCGCACGTGCAAACAACCGCAAACGGGAGCCCACACGCTATATAACACTGGCGGTGGGCAAACCGAAAATCATCCTGATGACAGCGCAACATGCTCGAAACAAATTTGTAGATAGTTTTAAGATTCCTCTTTTAACTTGTTTTAACTAATGTTGCTCCCCAAGGGGTTGAGCACTCAAAAATTTTTTTTAGGCATTTTAAACATACTGATCTATATATATATATATGTATATATATATATATATATATATATATATATATATATATATATATATATATATATATAATTATTTTAAAACTCATGATATGAATGCTGTTGATACTAGCATGCAAAACACATGTTATCTGTTTCATTTCCCTCGTCGTATTTTCGTATGTATACAGTGGAAACCTTACTATACCTGCGGAAAGGCGTACTATTTTAAGCATCTTTTATTTACAACGTTTACGCATGCGCCAGATTATCGCCCACTACCGTGCAAAGGAAAGGAAAACCCCGAATCTTGGGTCTGTATTTTAACAATAGCTACCATGCTAGCCTTTGACACTCAGTGTGTGGTCTTCTGTGATCCTGTTCGTGTGATGCTGGACTTGTGTTGTTTATATTCGTTGGATTTAGCAGCCTCATGGATAAATTACTAAAACCTTGCCGCTTTCCCTGTATCAGGTTAGTACTTTCCTTCAATCATTTTCACTTTAATTGTAGTTTTCCCAATTTCTTCAGCCTGTGACCCTGTCAATCCTGTCTCGTGGGACTTGTTGACCCTTGACTCGTACACATGTGCCTCAATTGCCTGTTGGCCAGAGGAGTCTCTTAATGGTCGAATCCCTAAAATTCAAACTTTAATAATTCAAAGCAACCGTCGGAAAATATTCAAAATGCATATAATAGCTATCATTAATCAAAAAGTTCAAAACCATACTCCTATAATATGATATATGGGCAGCCATTTCTTAGCAGACGATCCAGCCTCCCGGCCCGTCCCTGTCGCTCCGTCCGCCTCACGCTCCCCCCCCCCCCCCCCCCCCCCCCCTCTCTAAGCGGAGAGCGAGTGAGAACGAAGGAACGCGCGAGCTCGCGAGGCGGACTGTGTGTGTGTGCTGCAGTGTCACGCGACTACATGCTGATCAATTTGCATGATGACCTACTGAACTAAGTTCTTGACCTAGTTTTCATTTCCTAGTGTATCTTATTTGTATACTTCATCACTTCATGGTCAGTTGCTTACCTATGTTTCCCTTTGTATTAATTTCGTAGTTTTGCAAGTGTATGTTTATACAATTGATTTTTAAAAAAAATATTATATGCACATGTCCATGCTCATTTAACTTAAACCATTCATATTCCTAAACTACCCTCCCCCCTCCCCACGGTGGCCACGTTCATTCCCATATGGCGTTAACCAGTCGCTGCAGGTGCTTCCTCTATGACCCCACCCTCTGTGCTCCTTTTTACTTGATCAAGCATTCTTAATTCATATCTATGAAGATTATAAAAGATTATAATTACACTTATTCCTCTTATTTACCTTAATTGTCTATACTCTTGCATAATTACATATTATTAGTTATACATTCCATTCTACTACACCTCTTGATCAAATCAGGCTCAATCCATCTCAGTCCCTCACAATCAAAATACACACATGCATATATGCACACACATACATACATGTACACACATACATACACACAAATACATATGTGTACATTTTTCAACCTTGTACATGTTCTTATAAGTATTCCTACTCCATCATCCATGTATAATAGCCTCATTCTCCCTTATTTCCATTCATATTTGTACAATTCCATTCATATTCATTCATTACACATATTTTCCTCAAAACATATTCATTTCCATAATTCCATTCCTTCATATTATATTACATTCACGTTCCCAGAGAGAGAGAGACACTTTGACACTTTGACACTTTGACATTTTATTGTCATTACCTGAAAGGTCTATTGACAAGGGGGTAGTAACAATGTCTCCGTTTTATCGACAGAGTAATTGATCTTTAAATAAACAGTTAAAGATTCAAGAAAATTTGCTTAGGAACAATATCAATCCGCAATTCTCTTGCACAGCATCATACAACATAGCGAAAACCTAACAAAAAAAAAAAAAACAAAAAAAAAAAGGAAAAATGCGTATGGTACCAGGTCTCGACCATCCACAAAAACTGAGATGTCGTACTGACGTAATTTCCAAAAACTCACATAGTTCGAAGTCATCATTAAACATTTTCATTACCTGGTTTTGTCTTTAGCTGTGTCTGTCGTATTTTTTGTGCTTCAGCAATAAACTTAGCAATTGAATTAATTACAGTCTCATCGTCGGACATTAACAGTGAAGCAACGTCTTTCCTCTTAGTCACGTCTAAATTAAATTTTGCAAATTTACATTTTTGCCGCAACTCATCGTATGCTGAACATTGGAATAAAAAGTGTTTTTCGTCATCAATACTGAATCTACAGAAAGGGCATGGTGGTTCTGAGGACGTTCCGGACTGATACCATCTCTTATTCGCATTAAATCCAAGTGTACGTAGCCTAAATCTTGCATAATTTACTCTATGCCATTTATGTGTAATAACTTTTAAATATTTTTCGGGTTGAAATACGTTCTTAAATGAAAAAAAACAACTATATTTTTCTTTATTTTCCATATCTGAATGCCAGTTCTGTTTAGAGGAACAAATAAGTCTGTCTTTAAATTCCGCAACAAATTGCTGTTCATTTCCTACCTCTTGAAATATCCATACAATGCCAAAACCATGTTCCGACAGAACTTTCTTTACTCTGTAAGCCCAATTTTCTTTATCTAACTCTAGCTGCATAAGCAGCATGTCATACGCTTGCCTACATAATCGTGACTGTGGAAGTCTTAATAATTTCAACCAGTACTTTATACATTTAACAAATGTTCTTATATATAGCGGGTATCTACCCGTTTCCCCATACAACAATGTATTTGACGAATGGATTGGCACGTGTAGAAAACGTTTTATGGCATAGGTATGTACTTTTTCGATTGGCAATTTTCCGCTTAATCCCACACTTCAGCTGCATATGTTAGTAAGGGTTCTATTTGTGTGTCAAATAGTTTCCAAAATAAGCTACAATCAATACTGTTAAGTTTTCTTAAAGATTTCAAAATTTCCATGACGCCTTTTTTGCCTTTTCTGCAAGATTCTTCCTATGTATAATTCAGACTTAGTTTTGTTGAAAAAAACATTCCCAAATATTTATATGAGTTGACTATATTAACTTCTGCATTTCCATAAAACCATTTTTCATTCACAGATAAATGACCACCCATTCTGAATACCATGATATTTGTTTTATTTAAATTCACCGTCAAACCTAAGCGATCTGCTTCGTGTTTCAAATTTCTTAACTGGTTTTGTAATCCTATAACAGTCCCAGAAAGAAGAATAACATCATCAGCAAAGAGTAATAAAAACAATTCGATAGCTCCAGGAATCAACTGAATACCATGTTTACCATTTCTTGATAATTCTACTGCTAATTCGTTTATGAAGAAGGAAAACAACAGGGGACTTAGGAGACATCCTTGCTTTACACCATTTGGGCATTGGAAATAATCTGAATACACGCCTTTCACACGGACACACGCAAGCACCGAGTTATAAACACCTCTAACAGCCGTGTATAGTTTGCCATTCACACTACTTTTACGCAATACATTCCACAACACATTTCGATTAACCGAATCGAAGGCCTTCCTAAAATCTACAAAAGCTACATATAGTTTCTTATTGCCAAGTAAGTATTTTTCTACAAGTGAATATATGATCCGTCGTGCTATAATTAGCTCTAAAACCTGCTTGTTCTTCCGTTATCTTTCCTTTATTTTCAGCCCATTTTGTCAATCGTCTGTTCAGAATAAAAGTATAGACTTTACTTAGAATACTAGTAAGTGAAACTCCACGATAGTTATCAGGGTCGTTTATATCTCCTTTCTTGTGTATTGGAATGATTATAGATTTTGCCCATTCCAACGGAAATTGTCCATATTGAAAAAGTTGGTTAAATAGTTGAATAAGAAAATCAATTACTGCCTCATTAGCATGTTTCAACATTTCTCCAACAATTTTGTCCGGTCCTGCGCTTTTTCCCGATTTTAGATGTTTAATACCAGCAATAACCTCTTCTTTACTTATAGGATTATTAAACAATGGTTCAACTTCCTCTTCCTCTTCCCCTAAGTTTTCTTCTTGAATTATATCATTGACTGATTCATGGAAAACATTAAAGAAATGATTATGCCATTCTTGAATAGAGATTTTGTTATATATAAGACGTTTTTTATTAACCGATCTTATAATTGACCAAAATGCCCTCGAATCCTTTACTGAGTCTCTCAACTTCTGTAACCTGTTTTCTTCAAACTCTGTTTCTTTTGATTTTCTTAACTTGACATATTCTCTTCGTGATGTCACATAGGCTTCTCTTTTTTCTTTCTTATCTTTAGCCGTTTACATCTTTGAAATCTCTTGAGTAACCTTTTGACCTCCTGCTTTTTTTGTTCACAATCCGCATCAAACCAGTCATTATGTTTCTTTCTGCTCCGTCCCACTGTTCACACCATGCACGCCGCAGCTCCACACAAAGCATTAGTGAACTGGTTTTAACCCATCATCAACATTAGTAGATAGTGTCTGTGAGGCTTTCTGGACACTGTCTTGAAATGCGTCACTGTCAAGCTCATTCTTGTATACATTAACATTTTCCTCTGACCAAATTATTTTTTCTTCTCCCTGTTGACTCTCATCCCCGATCTTTACTACATTACACACATTTCTCCATGACACTTCCAGTGGTAGGTGCCACGAATCTACACAATCACCAACATGCAAATCAACACTCGACAATAAATCACCATGGATCAAAAAATAATCGATCACGCTGCATCCATTGGGGGACACAAAAGTATACTCCCAGA
>CM031625.1:26397050-26399550 GCA_018398815.1 Conus ventricosus | reverse complement strand
TTCCTTTTTTATTCTTTTATTGGGATTTCCTTTTCGACTTTTGTTAAACTTTTTTTTTTAAAAAAATGTAAAAAACTTTAAAATTAGTTTTTTTTGAATTTTTTTTTTTAAATTTTTTTAAAAATTTTGGGTTTAAAAATTTTTTTTTTTGGGGGCCCAAAAAAAATTTTTAAACAGCAAATTCAAAAAAAGCCCCCCTTTCCCTTTCCCCCTTTTTGCTTAATTTTTCCCAAAAAATTTTGGGTTTAAAAAAAAAAACCCCTTTTTTTTTTAAAATTAAAAATTTTTTCATTAAAACCCCCAAAAAAAAAAATATTTGTACCAAATACGGTGTTGAATTCTTATCTAAACCTTTAATTTTATTTTTTTTTTTTTTGTCCCTTTTTTAAAAAAGTATTTTAATTTTTGGGGCTTTTTTCATTCCCTTTTAAAAAAGGGGAATTTTGTTTCCAACAAAAAAATTAAACGGCCCCTTTGTGACTGAAAAATAAAATTCCCCAATTTGCGTTTCTTCTGCTTGTTATTTGTCATTGTTACTTTTCAGTTTTTCCGAATAAGCGTTTACCCCTTTAAAATCCGTGTTCGAAAAAAAGTCAAATGCAAAATCCATATTTTTAAAATTTAATTTATATGCCAAAAAGGTGCTATTTCTTTCAGTATGTGTCCCAAATTTTTGGTACTTTTGTCGAACAAAATTTGATAAAAAAATTGGTTTTTTGTTTTCTTTTAAATTTTCATTGTAAAAAATATTTTCGGGGCAATTTTTTCGGAAAGCAAAAATATAAACCTTTTTTCAAATTCTGTATATGCCTCAAATTAATAACCAAAAATTTATTTTTGGAAAATTGGCCCGAGGAAAAACTACAACCAAACTTTTCCAGATGACTTTTTTGGAAACTTTCCCAAAAAAATACTTTTCACTTTTGGGGGATATAGTCTTACTTTTTTAATCCAGCAATTTTTTAAAGCAAAAAATTCTTTTTTTCTGGAACCAAGTCCTCCAATTTTTAGTTTTTAACCAAGTTTTTCTATTTATACGATCCCCTTTTTCTATTCCCAAACAAATCGAAATACTGAGTTTTGAATAGCTTAAAATTACTCTCTGGAGGATTTGGAAGTAGAACCAGGAGGAAATTTTGTTTGGACAAATAAAGGACTTAAAAAAAAAAAAAAACCACCCGCCTAGTGGAGTAATCTTCTTTTTAACCCCTCCTTATAAGCATTCTTATTTCAAGAAAAATAGCCCGCTGTTTTTTTGAACAAAGGCCAAAAACTTGGTAAAAAAACGATACCCAAATTTTTTGGGAAATGTGGTGGATTCCCGAATACGTAAATGTTGCAGTAGCAAATCGTCGAATTTTTTCTACTGTCGAGCCCAAAGCATTGTTTTTTTTTTGTGTTTAAAATCAAACCATTTCTTCCAAACCCATCAACGTTATCAGGTTTCCTCAAAAGAACTCTGTACCTTCAAGCTAATTTTTATCGTTGCTATTGTGAAATTTTTTTGTTCTTATGTTAATTTGGATCCCTTTTTTAAT
Source organism: Conus ventricosus (assembly GCA_018398815.1). Lineage (NCBI taxonomy): Eukaryota > Metazoa > Mollusca > Gastropoda > Neogastropoda > Conidae > Conus > Conus ventricosus. The sequence continues at coordinate 26,398,012 of CM031625.1, read as the reverse complement.
TCTATTATCTCTCAACATAATGGGAAAGGGTTTCACACACAAAAAAGAATATGTAGGGGGAAAATGGTCCCCTGCCAGCCCCCCCGACCAGGGAAAAAAAACCAACCGGGGTTACAAGAACCGTTGATTAATAAAAAAAAGAAAGTACTTATCCATTTTTCAAAAATTGTCCGAAACCCTGCTAAATAATTATTAGAAACCCCCCGTCAAAGGGAATGAAGACTTTTAAATCTAAACAAAACAGTTAACCAGGCAGTTGGGGGGTTTCCGTTTAAATTTAAATCTTTTATTAATCTAATGTTATCCCGATATACTGTTGACCTAAATCCCGTTTTGGGTTTTTTGATCAACTTGGAAAAACCATTTTTAGTTTTTCGCAAAACTGTGACCCTTCTTTTAAACAAATTTAAAATTTAAAGGATCCAGTTTTTATGGACTCGAGATTTTTATCCCCCTTTTGGAATAACACATAATTCCTTCCTTTTTTTTTTGTGGAAAAAGTCTAGTTCAAAACTTCATTTAAAGTCGCACAACGAATTTCCAAAAAGATGGCCAAAAAAAATTTGAAAAATCAACAGTAAATCCGTCATCCAGGGCTTTTTGTTTTTCTCTTTTAGTGCATGCCCCCCCTATCCCTAGAAAAGTTTTCCCTTTAAAATTTTACCTTTTTCGTTATCTGTTAGGACTGAGGGAAAAATTTAAACCCTTTTAGAAATTTCGCAACCTCAACTTCCTTTGGGGGCGGTACAATTTTTTAAAATTTTCCCTTCAGTTGGGTCCTTTCGCATGGATATTTTTTTTAAACCATTCATTTAATATTAATTTGTCATATTTTTGTTTAAGAAAGTTCTTTTTTCAAGCGAGCAAAATATTGACTGACCTTTTCTCCCTTTGCTATCCAACGTGCTGCGATCGAAAAATTTAAAAACCCCCCGCATTTTTAGTTCCCCAAGTCTAAACTA
>CM031625.1:26367050-26392050 GCA_018398815.1 Conus ventricosus | reverse complement strand
GGTGCCAAAGTGTCTGTTAGACAAAGTCAGAGAGAGAGAGAGAGAGAGAGAGAGGAGAGAGAGAGAGAGGAGAGAGGAGAGAGAGGGAGAGAGAGAGAGAGAGAGAGAGAGAGAGAGAGAGAGAGAGAGAGTGAGAGAAATGAGAAATGGAGGAGAAGGGTGAGAGAGGAAGGGAAGATAAGACAGAATATTGAAAAAGAGAGAAGAGAAGGATTCTCTCTCACACACACACACACACACAACACACACACACACACACACACAAACACACACGCACACACGCACACACTCACACACACACACACACACACACACACCACACACACACACACACACACACACACACACTCACACACACACAACACACACACACACACACACACACACACACACACACACACACACACAAAACACACATGAGCACGCACGCGCCCATGGGAGCGGGCAGGCACTCACATATGCATGCTCCATCCACCATCTACCCTCAGTCCCCATGCACACTCAAACGGCGTGTACACTTGTAGCCCCGTGCATGCCTAATGTCTCATGTGTGGGCAAATCAGCGGCAGGTAGCTGAAGTCAACCCACTACCCATTCATCTAACACACACACCCCACACAACACACACACACACACACACACACACACACACACACAACACAAACCACACAAATAGCCCTGGAGACACATTTGGTATCACACCACCCATACATCCGGTCCTGAAGAAGAGAGGACCACATGCTATCTCTACGCTTCAAACACGGGGATATTTGTCATGAACCTCATTCCTCCCCCCCCCCCCCCCCCCCACCTGCCCTCCCATTGTCGTGGGCCTCTGTTACCGCACAACATGTCACCACTGCACAAAATGTCACAATTCGCAGTTGTGACAATTTGTGCAGTGAATAACTGCACAAAATGTCATTGTGACATTTTGTGCAGTGGTGTCATTTTGTGCGGTGACAGGCCTCCTAAAACACAGCGCCTCTATATCGTACAGCAGGAGGGGAGGTAACCTGACTGAACCATCATTTGTGGCCTTTGACATGAATGGTCCATCCTTCTCTCTGTTGGCCCTATGGGGCGAATTACTGGACACGTAGGGCAGCTTTCTGGACAACACTGAGAGGGTGTGAGGACGGACGGGGAAGGAAAAAAGATGGGCGGAAAACGACATGGCATGAGGAAAAGACCGCGAGTGTTAAGAGTTGTGTCGGGAAAATAATGTTCACGCACAGAAAAGTCTTTTAATGGTGAGAACAGTTTTAACATGGTCTTAGACAGTCATCGCACACACACATACACACACACACACACACACACACACACACACACACACCACACACACACACACGCACACACGCACGCACGCACGCACGCACGCACGCACACACGCGCAAAAACACCATATGCACACACACACACACACACACACACACCACTCACACTCACACACACACACACACACACACACACACTCACACTCACACACACACCACATTGGTGTGCACTTGAGCAAATCCACAGTGCAACAGACAAAGCAAACTGTAAAAAAGAAAGAGAGGTGATGGGAAGACACACAGACAGAGACAGAGATAGGCAGACACACAGACAGAGACAGAGACAGAGATAGGCAGACACACAGACAGAGACAGAGATAGGCAGACACACAGAGACAGAGACAGAGATAGGCAGACACAGAGACAGAGACAGAGATAGGCAGACACACAGACAGAGACAGAGATAGGCAGACACACAGACAGAGACAGAGATAGGCAGACACAGAGACAGAGACAGAGATAGGCAGACACACAGAGACAGAGACAGAGATAGGCAGACACAGAGACAGAGACAGAGATAGGCAGACACAGAGACAGAGACAGAGATAGGCAGACACACAGAGACAGAGACAGAGATAGGCAGACACACAGAGACAGAGACAGAGATAGGCAGACACAGAGACAGAGACAGAGATAGGCAGACACACAGAGACAGAGACAGAGATAGGCAGACACACAGACAGAGACAGAGATAGGCAGACACACACACAGAGACAGAGATAGGCAGACACACAGACAGAGACAGAGATAGGCAGACACACAGACAGAGACAGAGATAGGCAGACACACACACAGAGACAGAGATAGGCAGACACACAGACAGAGACAGAGATAGGAAGACACACAGACAGAGACAGAGATAGGCAGACACACACACAGAGACAGAGATAGGCAGACACAGAGACAGAGACAGAGATAGGCAGACACAGAGACAGAGACAGAGATAGGCAGACACACAGACAGAGACAGAGATAGGCAGACACACAGACAGAGACAGAGATAGGCAGACACACAGACAGAGACAGAGATAGGCAGACACACAGACAGAGACAGAGATAGGCAGACACACAGAGACAGAGACAGAGATAGGCAGACACACAGAGACAGAGACAGAGATAGGCAGACACACAGAGACAGAGACAGAGATAGGCAGACACAGAGACAGAGACAGAGATAGGCAGACACAGAGACAGAGACAGAGATAGGCAGACACACAGACAGAGACAGAGATAGGCAGACACACAGACAGAGACAGAGATAGGCAGACACACAGACAGAGACAGAGATAGGCAGACACGCAGACAGAGACACAGATGGGAAGACACACAGACACAGAGAGAGATGGGCAGACACGCAGACAGAGACAGAGCTGGGCAGACATACAGGGACAGAGACAGACAGACACACAGAGATTGGCAGACACACAGACAGAGACAGAGATGGACAGACACACAGACAGAAACAGAGATGGGCAGAGACAGAGAGACAGAGATGGGCAGACACACAGACAGAAACAGAGATGGGCAGAGACAGAGACAGAGAGACAGAGACGGGCAGAGACAGAGACGGAGACAGAAGCAGCGGGGACTATTCGACACATTCAGGTCACATCAGAAGCTCTTACAGCTAGCTGATCATCAATCTGCCGTTCACTGGCTCTCATTTGTGCCATCCATTGTCCAGGGCACCCAAAGGTCAGAAAGTCGGCCATCGCTTGTGCGACTGGCCCATTGTCGATTGATCGCTGCTGCTCTTTTACGCTGGGGTTCCTTTCTCTCCCCTTCCCCAATATTGGTGCCACGCGACTGGCCTCTAGATGTCATGAAAAGCAGGCTACTAGGTTGCTGGCGGTCTGCAAGAGTCTGAACAGGATTAATACGCTTGAATTGATTGTATTTCTCAACATTCTTCCCATCACTGTATCTCATCTTTCCCATATACTCACCTACCCCCATCCCCACCCCCCACCCCCCCTACCCCTACCCCATCCAGTTCCCTTCTAAGAAAATGAATGTCCTCAAAAGTAGTTTAGCAGTAAAGATAGTGGTAACCAACATGGTTTTGCGTCTCTCTCTCTCTCTCTCTCTCTCTCTCTCTCTCTCTCCTCTCTCTCTCTCTCTCTCTCTCTCTCTGCCCCTTAACAATGTCACCAACACTTACAGCTATTCCATGTAGTTTATAAACCTCTGCCACCCGGATTTCTTGTCAGTGATTCTTTCACAATCACGTTACCTTTTGTTAATATTACATCTGTCCTTTGTTTAGAGATATATCTGCCATCGAGACTTTGTTCATATCATGCAATAATGGTGATGATCACGATGTAATACTGGTCACGATTATAGTCGTCATCGTCGTCGTTGTCGTCGTGAGAATCGTAGATGTGGTAGTAGAAATAGCGGCAACAGTTGCTAGAGAGTAAAGATTAGAAAACGTTTTTAATATCCAAGCTCTCAGGAAAAGAATCCATTCACAGTTATCTAGTACACTCAACAAGATATCACTTCTTTCTGCTGAAAACAGCACAATCAGCCTTTTTTGAGGATTGTCAGTTCACTCTCACATCTTGAGTTCAAATTACTTTTTACATCTCTGACTCTGTTTCGTCTTGCCTGTATTTTATAGTTAACATATTTATAGCCACCGTAGGAATAAGCTTACAATCTGAAACCTATTTGACCTGTTTTCTTTACTGTGGTTACACTTTATTGTTTAAATTCGACAGAACCAGCGACAGTAGAGCATGTCTCTTCCTGCATATTTTCAAATTGAAGTCTGCTGTTTCACAGCGTCTAGTTAGTGTTCTCTATCCTCCATCCGTTTTTGAGATAATGTCTAATCTCCATCTGTTGCGTCATGCCGTTACAGACAGTAATCAGATCTGCATGTCTGATGTAATTTCTCAACTTTCTTTCATAATTCATGTCATATTACAGTCTCACTCTCAGGGAAGTTCATCCCATGCACATAATAGTGTCTTATTAGCCACAAAAGCTTTACAGACAACAGTTCCGTATCCGTCAGGATACTTTACTTCCTTCTGTAATTCATTCCATGCAAAGACCACAAACGATGTGAATACAATTTTCTTGTGATTAGATGTCTTGATAATGCCAGCCACAGTGGAAAAGAAAACAAGCTGCAAAATGTGACAAAACCCACTCCACCAAAGGTTCTCAAGGTCTGAAAGGGAGACAATTAAGATGGCAGCCTGCTTCTTCCCCTGCCTGGTAGGCGTGGCGAGAGGAGCAGGCAGGCAGAAGCCAAGTGACGAGTTGCCTGCGAGGAAGGACGGGTGGGATCGATGTGACTGGCGGCTGGAAGCAGCTTTCAGGCCATTTACACCTGTCAGCTCACCACCCTCCAATGGGCCGTTTTGATGGAAACAAATATCCCCAACGTCAGTCAGCGGAATCTAGGGTATGAAGTGGCGAAATGCAAAAATAATTCTTGATGTTTGGTGGTGAAAGTTCAACGTCATTGTTTTAGATGTCTAGACTTTACTCCATTTGGATAGATAGAAAAGATCCAAAAAAGTGTTACGAGTACATAAATGCTCGGTGAGTTCATTTCCATTTGCGATGGTCTAATAGACGATGTTCGGAAATATGCAAGGGAGGTAAATTGTATTAGAGCTCGTGTTCAGACAGAGTGACCCCAAACGTTTTCATAGGACAGATTCTTCTGGTGAGTACGCCCAGAGCAATGTTGCTCCACTGGTCAACTCAACACTGCGATCAGAGAGAGGTAATGCCAAAACATGGGTGTAAATCAATGCAAATGTCATGAGTTTCAAATCAAACATATGTCCCTTTAAGTCATTCGCTTGACCCATAAACTGAGAAAAGGTAACTGTCTGCAGTGGACAGGCGGGCATTATCTTTCCCTGTCTTTTCCTGAACAGAACAAATCTACTGCACCCAACAACACTTTAATATAACTTTGTCTTATTGTAAAACAGTTTCTAGTTTCTTGGGACAGAGTCAGTCGATTTATTCTCGACTTCTTCAGTATTTCTGAATTTATCTTGGTGATAGTGTTTAACCCTCAAATTTAACAGAAACCATTACAATGAAAGGTATCTCATTTCCTCCTTTGATTTTGACGTTCGGAGCTTTCTTTAATCTTGCCGACATTTTTTTGTCGAAATTCGAAATAAATCAATGTGATGATGATAATTCATCTGTTCCAGTGATCTTACAAATTGGAATCTACCATGGCCTATAGATAGCTTCTGGTTATTGTTTCCTATTAATTTTTAGTCCATTTATAGTACAATGTCTAATGTCAGTCTGTCTTGTCAATACAGACAACGGTCAGCTATATACCTGATAGAATTTCGCAATTTCCTTTCACAATTCATGTCATGTTACAACTTCAACTCGTGATACAAGGTCGTGTCTTATCATTCACTGCAGCTTTGCAAACAAAATCAGTTCCTTGTCTGTTAAGACATCTAGGCTCCCTTTTACATTTAATGCCATGCCTTGATCACAAACAGCTTGAACACACGTTTTTATTTAATGTTTAAATCAATAATGCCAACTTCAGACCAAAAAAAAAAAAAATAAATAGCAAGCTGCAAAATGTCAAATAAGGAACTCCATCACGATTCTCCAAATCTGGAAGGAAGACAATTAAGGCAGCGGCACACTTCTCTCCCCCTGCACGGCAGGAAATGGCCGGAGGAACAGACAGGCAGAGGCTGATTGACAAGTTGTCTCCAAGACAGGCTAAACGGGTTCAGGATGGATGTGACTGGTGGCTGGAAGCAGCTTTCAGCCCAGTTACACCTGTCAGCTCACCACCTTCTAACTGGTCGTTTGATGATAACAACTATCCTCAACGTCTGCCGGTAGAATCGATGGTTTGAAGAGGTGAAATGGAAAAATGACTTGATGTTAGACAACAAATGTTCAGCGTCAGCGTACTTATTACTGCATACCCCTTTGGGTGTCCATTGTTGTCTATTCTACAGCTTCTGGTTATTATTCCCTATTCTGGACCCATTTCTATGATAAATTCTAATCTCAGTATGTCTTGTCGTAACATCACAGACAACAGTCAGCTCTACATGCTCGAGGAACTTTCTCAACTTTTATTTCATAATGCAGGACGTAACACAGCTGCAACTGAAATTCAGCCCGTTTACAAGATCCTGTCTTATCCATCACTCCGATGTTTCAGACAACAGTCACTATCTGCCTCATCTGTTGAGATATATCTCAGCTTTCTTTCCTAATTCATTCCACGTCATAATTTATTTTACAAACAAAGTGAAGACATGGACTTATAGAGAGAAAAAAAAAGGCTAGTCAATGATCTCAGTCGTTGGGGAGAAGAAAAAAAAAGATGCAAACTGTCACATTACCATCAAGGTTCTCCAGATTTGTGGAAGGGGGATAATCAAGAAGGTAGCGCATTTCTCTCCCTGCCTGGTGGGACGGGCCAAAAGGAGCAGACAGGCAGAGGCTGGTTGACAAGTTGTCTGCAAGACAGGCTGGGCGGGCCCAGGATCGATGTGACTGGCGGCTGGAAGCAGCTTTCAGGCCATTTACACCTGTCAGCTCACCACCCTCCAATGAGCCGTTCGATGGAAACAAATATCTTCAGCGTCAGCTAGTGGAATCTATGATGTGAAGTGGTGACGTGCATAAATGATTCTTGATGGTTGGTAGTAAATGTTCAACATCACTGCATGAGGTGTTAAACATTTATGTCACTTTGATTAAACGATTGGAAAATGTGCTGCATGTTGGTTTTGAACAATAATTGCTCAGTGATTCAAGTTTCCATTCACGGTGTTCTTATTTTATTCTACCACATGTTGATGACACATCTTTAGATTGGAATTCCACCCCACTCTTAGCCTTTCCTGACCAAGCGTATCTATTCATTCCCATATGTCGTTTCCTTTGGTATTTCTGAATCTGCTTATGTTAGCAGTAATTTACCATTTGAAATCCAACAGAGACCATCACAGCAAGTGATACCTCACTTTCTATGTCTTACCATTTGACCTTCCTTCTACCTTGTCAACATGTTAATGCTAGAATTTGAAGGAACACAGTAAATAAATAGAATTTCGTCTTCTCCTCTAGTCTTATGATTTGGAATCCACACTACGGTGAAGTTTCTCAGTTTATGTCTTAAATAGTGTCAGGTTGCAGCCCCGAGGTAGTTCAGCCTATATCACACATCGTGTGTTGGTCACCACAACCTTTCAGACAAAATCAGTTCCTTATGTGTTAGGATACACTGGCTTCCTTTTTAGTTCTTCATACCATGCAATGATCGCAAGCCGTGTCTATACCCATTTGCTTTGCTATCAGTAATGTCAACTACTGGGCAAAATTAAACTGAAAAGTGTCACATAACCGAATCCACTACGGTTCTTAAGATCTGGAAGGGAGACAATTTAGGCGACAGCTCACTTCTCTCGCCTGCCTGGCAGGAGGTGGAGAGAGGAGCAGACGGGCAGAAGGTAATTGACAAGTTGTCTCCAAGAGAGGCTGGGCGGGCCCAGGATCGATGTGACTGGTGGATGCAAGCAGCTTTCAGGCCATTTACCACCTGTCAGCTCACCACCCTTCGATGGAAACAAATATGTTTAGGTCAGCTCACTAGTGGAATCGATGGTCTGACGTGGTGAAACGTAAAAATCAGTCCTGTTGGTAAGTGGTAATGGTTCAATGTCGTGGCATGGATGCTGAGTTTAAAAGCCATTTTGTCAGACAGAAAAAAAAGCTGTAAAACTCTTCATTTTTGTCAGCTGAGATTTATTTCAGAATATAAAGCTTATTATTTTAATTACGTCATTAGCTCTGAAACTTAAAGGAGCTTAGGAAATCATATCAAATTGTTATGAAGGAAATGTTTAATGGTGTCTTTTTGCAGTCGCTGATTTGGGGCTAGTTTATACATAGCTGACTGTAAAGTCTTTAAAGTGTAATTTTGCAAGTTGGTTTAGATCTGCTACTCTCGTCATCAGGTCCAAAAACTTAAACATAATTTCGTCAATTGGTATACAGCATTACCACATGTGCCACTTGTTAGTTAATAACACTTAATAACACATGATGTATCTCCTTAATGTAAAGGGTGTGATTCTGCCCAACTTTTGAGAGCAGAGAGTTTGCAGGGGTCAATCCCTCAAACGTGGGATGGGATCGCAGTGAGGGGTAACTTAGCTGGTAGTTTGGAATGTCAGTTTAGATGTCTGGAGACTGTAGTCACTTTCCAGACATGCTGGCTACGGCTGGTCTACGCAGACTGGTTTAGAAGGATAATTAGAGGCTGGGGAGTCAGCCATTGGACTTCTGCGACACCGTAATTTGTGTTGCCTTTGCTGAGGAGGGGCTTGAGCCTCTCTTTGACCTTGGCTGGTCTGGATGGATTGATCTGGAAGAGTAATTTGAGGCCGAGAGGACAGTCTTGGGGGTCTTTGGCGCCGTGGTCGGTGTTGTCTTTGCTGAGGAGGGTTTGAGCCTGTAGAGAGGTTCCCCAGATGAAAGTCGTTGGCAACGGAGTTGATACATGCCAAAAGTCTTAGATATGGGGTCTGAAGGGTCTGTCTTGATGTCCCCCTGCACCCTTCAAGATCCAGCCACTTGCATGACAGTCGGCCCCGTTGTTTGTCGGGCCGTGTGGGATAGAACGTCAGCTCGAGGTTTGGAGACTATTATAGCAGCGCGGCGAAGTCGGATCTGATCTCATTAGACGCTTCTAATGGTGCCATTGCGACTCGGGCGTGGCACTAGCCAAAAGGGATTTCGTTGAGAGAGACTGGGAGGCCTATGTACTCTCAGCGTCCTGACTCTAAGGCCATTTCTTCACTGAGCCGAGTGTGGTGAAGGCTGTGACGCTGATTCCGTTATTCAGGTGTTTGTGAATGTAAAGGTGTGTTGATGGCTTCTGCGTTTGGTTTGGGTGTGTGTTTCTCAGAGTGAAGGCAGATAGAGTCCTGTCTTAGTGACATAATATAAGTTCTATGTTTTTACATTTCATTGTTCAAAATCCATTGTCTTATTAACTGGAAATGTGAAATACTAGATTTCCACCATCATTTATATGAATAACTCTGCAACTGAGGAGCGACTGGCGTTTAACAAGACTGAAACTGAAAACAGCAATTCAGTATTATCACAGATTGTATTGTTCGTAATCAACAAATCGATGACAGAAAATATGCATTACAGATCTTGCTGTACTTTTTTGTGATTAGTGGATAAAGTTAAAGTTTAACGCGCACCCTGTAGGTTCCTTGTGTTCGAACACAATAAAAACTGACTTGTGAACATCGTCCTTGCTGGTTGGTGTGACGGATAGGATTAAGTCGCAGAGCCAAAACCGCACGGCGGCCTGTGCAAATGATTCAGATACTGTCAGTGAAGGTAGTTTTTTATACTTCCTCTGTGTGTCTGGGTTGCTACCTATCTAGAAACGAATGATTTACCTGTTTGTTTGGTTGTTTTATTGTTTGAGCGACTGAATGGTCGCTTGGTTATTTGGCTGAGTAAATAGCAGATAACTACTTGAATGCTGTCCGGTTGTTTGTGCATTCATGTGGCTATTTTGTGCGCAAGTAGCCACTGGCCGGTCTGTTTGCTTATTTGTTTGTTGCATCGGTTAGTTTTGGAGCGTTTATTTGTTCAATGTATTTCCACCCGTTGGTCCACTGCAGGGCTGAAAAGCAACAGCCGCGCCTTATGGGCAGGTGTGTAACTGGCGAAACGTGAGAAGCTGTAGTGTGTAGCACGCAGTCCTGAGGTGGGTGTGTCTACGGAGAAAGAAAAACAGATTATTTTAGTTGGCTGGTTGGTGTGCAATGTGTGTCCTTTCTCAATTTGATCAAATATGTGGACACTACACAGATGATTGGTGGTTTCCAAACTGTTTTCTTACTTTTTTTCATACAGTTGTGTAACTGCAATATGGCGTAAGTGATGCCTTGCTATTAAAAATCTGGACGTTCATTAATTTCATTCATTGTTCATAACTCCTGCCGTTCGCAACGGGGAGTCCCTCTCTTTTGTGTTTATGTGTGCTCATTGATACCTCTGTCATTGGCTATGAATTTATGATCCATGCTTTTGACTGTTCGTAACTCCCGCCGTTGTACAGTTGTTGTCTGATCAGAAGTGTGGTGGCTGCTTGACGAGACGTATGTAGTTTGACGTGAGGTACAACTGTTGTTTGACGTGAGGTACAACTGTTGTTTGACGTGAGGTACAACTGTTGTTTGACGTGAGGTACAACTGTTGTTTGACGTGAGGTACAACTGTTGTTTGACGATGTGTTGTTTCAATGCTTGTAAACTAAAGTTAGCGCCGATCCATCCCTAACGGTCAGCCTACAACCAACGATTGCCGTGAAGATAAAGGCAAAGTGGCCACTGAAGCAGGTTTAGCTCGGCTGGCTGGGTTAGCTGATTACGGATTGTCCTTCCTTCCGCTCTTCTGCCTCCTCTTTCTCCTCCTCTTCCTCTTCTTTGTATTCACCTATGTTTCAGCCGACAGCTTACTGTACTTGCCATCTCTCTCTCTCTCTCTCTCTCTCTCTCTCTAAGGGTCACGTGGTTTGACACGAAGCGACAGGGCGCCATTTATTTCAGCTGCGGGAACTGTTTTCATATTTCCTGATATTTCACTGGCAAAGAAGTATAAATTCGTCGTGTTCTGTTTGTTTTGTTTTGTTTGTTTTTGTTGTTGTTGTTGTTTTCTGTCTGTCTACCCCCAAGTAAAGAAATCACATGGAAAAAACCCATTCGGCCGTCATGCCCCCAGGTGGCCAATTTGGCGTCTTTTTTTTACCATTGGCCGTCAGGGGCCATGACTATCGAGTGGGTCTTATTCTCGTGATTTTTTTACTTGGCTGCAGGAGAGAGAGAGAGAGAGAGAGAGAGAGAGAGAGACAGACAGACAGACAGATAGACAGAGACAGGTGGCACATCATAATACAACATTTGAGGTGACTGTGTCAAACCGTTGGGGCCTTGGGACAAACAATTGACGCACCCTCAATTTTGAGAGTCTGATGTTGTCTGTGATCTTGACCTTGACCTTAATTGCTTTGACATATTTGGAGAGCAATAAACCAAACAACCTTCATACCAAGTTTCAGCTTCCTCTGTCGACCGCTGCCCGAGATATGGCTAAAAATAAATTTTCGGTTTTGAAGGTCACACGCTAAAAATTTGGAAAAGGTGTATTTAAGCCACCCCCCTCCTGTTTTCTTGCTTCTATGTGTATTTGCAGTATTGTCTTTTTCAGTGTAGATAGGGCTGTCTTTCATCTACCTTTTGAGCTAAAAGTTGTTCTTGAATGATAATTCAAAACTTCGATTTATTGACATAATCCCCCCTCCCCTCCCCCCCCCCCCCCCCCCCCCCCCCCCCCCCCCCCCCCCCCCCCCCCCCCCCCACACACACACATGTAGAGCTGACCCACTTCACTGACAGTCATAATAATAGCACTGTGTAATGGTCGATTTCCTCCTAAAAAGACATGTTGGGAGTTATCCTTCCTGATCGACAAAATGTGGTGACGTCCCCTTTACTTGAATATAGGTGGGATAAAACATTACGCTAAGTGCAACATGAGCAAGCCTAAGTACAAATTGTAGCATGAACTAGGCACAGCAATAACAAGCGCATCGCCGAGCGGCTGCAACGCGCGCGCCACACACACACACACACGCGCGCGCGCGCGCCACACACACACACACACACACACACACACACACACACACACACACACACACACACACACACGCACACACACACACACACACACACACACACACTGAGTAGTTGACACACACTGACATTCATAAGTCACATGAAGTTATAGATTCTCTCTCTCTCTCTCTCTCTCTCTCTCTCTCTCTCTCTCTCTCTCTCTCTCTCTCTCTCTCTCTCTCTCTCTGCCTGTCTCTCTCACTCTTTCTCTGTGTCTGTCTGTCTGTCTGTCTGTCTGTCTCTCTCTCTCTCTCTCTCTCTCTCTCTCTCTCTCTCTCTCTCTCTCTCTCTTACACACACACACACACACACACACACACACACACACACACACACACACACACACACACACACACACAACACATCTTGTTCGAATCTCTTGCCATTCATGTGGCACACCACCACATAAAGTTTGACGTGACTCCGACTTTCCGTTCGGAAGATATCCTTGCGACAGACAGAAAAAAAAGGTCATGACCTTGACCTTGAATATTGTTGTTCGGATTTCTTGCCATTCATGTGGTACACCACCACACAAAATTTGAAGAGACTACGACCTTCATCGGTTTACAATATTTGGATGCACCATAAGCCAAATCACCTCCATGCTAAGTTTCAACATCCTATGTTTTCCAGTGCTCGAGATATGGCTAAAAATAGGTTTTCAGTTTTCAAAGTCATTCGCCAAGGTCATGACCTTGACCTTGAAATATTTGTTTGGAATATCTTTCAACTAAGGTGGCACAACATCACATAAAATTTGAATTGCTTCTGTCTGCGCGTTCAGAATACATGATTGCAACAAAAATTTCCCCACCCTCAAATGTTTAGGGTCCAGCGATCTCCTCGACCTTGACCTTGACCCTGATTGGCCTACAAAGGTCGTACGTCAAGGTCATGACCTTCTTGTTCGGATCTCTTGCCATTCTTGTGCCACACCACCACACAAAGTTTGACGCGACTCCTACTTTCCGTTCGGAAGATATCCTTCGACAGACAGAAAAGCAAACAAACAAACAAAAACAAAAAAAGAAAAAAACAAAACAAAAACGCGACGAATTTATACTTCTTTGCCAGTGGAACTGGGCAAAGAACAATTTAAAAATATGTCGGACAAAACGGCCGCTTACTTAGAGCCGGCCGTTTTGTCCAGCCAAAAAAAATTGAAAGTCGGACAAAACAGCCGGGTTTTAGCCGTTTCGTCCGAGGTTGAACAAAACGGCCGGGTCGGACAAAACGGCCGGGTCGGACGAAACGGCCGGCTACAATATGTTAAACTGGCCTGCCTTCGGAAAGGACGACGTGTTGGCAACACGAAGCATGCATAGACGCAAGCACGTGCTCTACGGCGGCTGCACGCTCTCCACGGATTGATCCAGTTTTACCTGGGGTGACCGTCATCTTCAGAACTGACAGTGAATGTAGACCAGTGACATTTTTTCGTTCGTGATTTTGTCATGTAAAGTGAAAGAAAAAGACATTGCTATGGGTTCCATGTCAATGAAAATCGAAATCGAGTCGCGTTTTGTCTTTGTACATCGCGCCGATTTGCTAAATGGGCTGTACAGCTTAATGGCATTAAACTTCATTCATTCTCTCTCTCTCTCTCTCTCTCTCTCTCCATAGAAGACACAGACAAACGGCGAACACTTCTTTCCCCAGCCATAGCCATATGGTTTTTGTTGTTTGTTTTTTTAAAGTCTGGCTAGGCCGTAGTAGACCCGTTGACGCCATTCCGCCACCGGCCTGATACAGGTGTCCATTTTACCCCCCCCCCCCCCCCCCCTCCTCCCCTCCGCACACTCCCTTTTCCACCCACGTCCTTTTTCCCGGCGCCACTTCCTCTTTATCCTCTCCTTTCGTCTTCTTACCACTCTCCCCACCTCCCACGTCCCCACGTCCACAGTGGACTGCGGAATGGGAGAGAGGAGGAGGGAAGGGTGAGCCGGCGACAGACGGTCAGCGAGCTTGCCGATAGGTGTTTGGCTACAGTAGCACGTGCGGTGCGGGCCAGTCGTGTGTCTGAACTACTGGGGGCCCAGCTGCTGAGTTTTGTGACGGTGACGCTGCAACGACTGGCAGTAAATGGTTGGCAAGTTCGACCGCTTTGAGACATCAAGTGTTGCTTTTTTTCTTTCTTTTTCTTTTTCCTCCATTGGACGATATGAAAGCTGTCTGTTGTTGAGAACTTCAGCAGTAAGTGCGACGTTTTGAGTTATCATTGCGGTGTTGCTGTTGGTGGTGGGTTTTTTTTTTTTTTTTTTTTTTTTTTTTCTCTCCATCGATTATGTGGGAATCCCCATCTCACGGTTTTGCAAACGTCGAAAGGAAATGAACAGTAAGTTGCGGGTATTAGTTTCGCTGCGTTGTTTGTTTTGGTGATTGGAAGGGTGGCTGTTTGTGTGTGTGTGTGTGTGTGTGTGTGTGTGTGTGTGTGTTTGCGTGCGTGCGTGCGCGCGCGCACGTGCGTGAGTGCGTGTGTGGTGGTGGGGGGTGTGCGTGCACGCGCGCGCACGCGCTGCGTGCGTCTGTGTGTGTGTGTGTGTGTGTGTGTGTGTGGAGAGAGAGAGAGAGAGAGAGAGAGAGAGAGAGAGATTTGTATGTTTTATTTTTTGTTTTGTTTTGTTTGGGAGCAGAAGGAGGGGGGGGGGGGGGGGGGGCGGTCCTGTAAAAGTGATCAGTGTTGCAGGAATGCCACAGAAAATGCTAGGGCTTCTTTTGTTTTCCTTCCATCGCCAAGACATGTCCAGTTTTGAATAAACACGAGATTAGCTTCAGGGGTTGAGTGAAGACGTTTCCGATTTCGATTAAATACAAGATTAACTTTAGGGGGGGGGGGGGGGGGGGGGGGGGGAGGGGGGGAGGGGCTGTTATTTTTTCTGCTTAGAAGTTGCCTGTCTTGAAGAAAGCTGCAGCTGTTGCCACATGTTTGCTTGATTTTTTTTTCCGCTGGCTTACAGAGCAGTGACGGTTTTCTTTTTAACGAAAACCAGCATGAATTGTCTTTTCTTCCCTTTTGTAATCTTGCTTTGGTTTGTTGTTGTTTTTCCGTTGTTGCTGTTGCTGGGTGTGTGTGTGTGTGGGGGGGGGGTGTTTTTATTTATTTATTTATTTATTTATTTATTTATTTTATTGTTGTGTGTTTACTTGCGTCATATATGAAGAAAAGTAAAAGAAAACATCAAGAGTTTTGCTTCTCCTACGTCATGTGAGAACAAGTCTGGTTTGAAAACAAAATATAGCGGTAATTGTGGTTGTTTTTCAAGGCAATATACGTATGACCAGATGCTCTATGTACCTACAGTCTGAGAAGCCCTGTAAGTGTCAGCCAGTAAAAGATGCATGCGCGTAAGGAAGTGCAGGACACCTCGTGTTGAAAAACTCGAGGAAGGGGTTGGCACGAAGCTGCTATTAGCAACGAAAAGAAAATTAATCAAAACGAACAAGAAGAAGAGAAAGATGGATAAACGAAACGCGAGAGACTCGACCAAAAAGACACCTACTTGATCTTTGCCCATATGTAAAACGGCACAAAATAATGGAACGAGAATGGAAATTTTTTCAAGTAAACAGTATAGTATGGCTATCTATATAAACAACAAGGTTGTTGTTCTTTATTACCATTAAGATAACACAACTGTTTTGAATTATTAGAAGACACGATAATTGCTTTTGCTTGTAGAAGACAACAACAATTCTTGTGAAAAATAAGAAGATAAAACTGTATATTCTTTAACAAGTAGAAAACAACGCAGTTATTGTGACCATTTGGAAACGCAACCGACATTTTTGAGTGACTAGAAGACAACACAAATCTTCTGACTAACGAGAAGATGATACACTTTTTGAGGAGGCAGGTGACTCAAGTCATATAACTAAATAGAAAGACAAAACAAATCATTTAAACAAATCGGATGACAAAATGAACTATTTTGTGTAATTTTCAAGCCTTACAGTTTTTGTTTTTTTTTTTAAAGAAAAAGACAAAACTGTTGAAGCAGTGAAATATAGTTGAAAACGCTCACAAAGACGAGGAAGACCAAGATTGTTTTGAACAAAGAGATAGGCAAAAAAAATTCTTTTAATCACGTAGAGAGACAGCTCAGTTTCATTGAATATGTATCAAGGCAACACAGACCTTTCCTACGAGTAGGGAAATATTTTCGAACAATCTCGAAGGCAAATTAGTTTTAAACAAAGACGGAGGCTCGAAAAAGCTGTTTTGGGGTAGATAAGCAGAAAGACGGGATAGATCATTGAACTAGTAGGAAAAAGAACAGATTCTTTGAACCATGAAGTGCAAAAACAACATATCTCTTTCAAAAAATGCGACAACAGCGCAGTTCTTTTAAACAAAATATGAAGAAAAAAATATTTTCGATAAATGCGAAAAGATTACAAAGAAAGACAGGAAAGAACAGAAATATCTCTTTGACAAACGGGAAGACAAAACACATCTTTTGAACAAGTTGCAAGACCAACTATCGGTTAAATACATACGAAGATATTGCACAGTTTTTGAGCAGCTATCGGTTGAATACATACGACACCGTTTTTGAGCAAGTACAAAGTTATTTCAAGAGCATGGAAGACCAAAATATGTTTATAACAGAACACGGAGGAATACAATTCGAATCTTTTGAACAAACAGGAAAAGCAAGTACAAATGTATTTCAAGAGCATGGAAGACCAAAATATGTTTATAACAGAACACGGAGGAATACAATTCGAATCTTTTGAACAAAGAGGAAGACACAGATGCCTTTGAATCAAGTGGGAAGACAACACAAACATGGTGTGAACACGTTTGATAACATTGCTGAAACTTTGACTGTGTGAAAACTAGCATATGTTTTTGCAAGTCGGAAAAGGCGACAAAACTTTTGAATAAGCAAAAAGTTAAACAGATTTTTAGTAAGTAGGAACACAAGATATCCGTGGAACAAATAGAAAGACACCGATTATTGAAAAAGGTGGAAGAGAAACAAAAATTTGAAAAGGTAGGAGGACAAAAATTCCACTTTACAACTGACGAGCTGATTTCTATATCAAGTATGAAGACAACTTGCGAATTTGTACAAGTTAGAACACAATAAAAAAAATTTCATTTCATCTAACAAAAGGCAGAATCGTTTAAGCGCAATTAAAAAAAAAGCATTACAAAATATTTGGAAAAAAAAACAGGAACTTTTTTAACAAGCGGAAGAAGAACAAAATCACTGAAGAATTGGACGACGATGCCTACATAAATCGCTGGAACAAAGAAAAATACATAGAAAGTGTATCAACAAGAAGAAAAGACGTCTTTTAAACAGCTAGATATAAACAAGCCCTTCATTTACTGAAAGATAACATTAATCTTTTATACAAGTAACATCACAAATCATTTGAACTAGAAGAAAGACAAAAACTGTTTGACAAACACGAACATAAAAAAACTGTTAAACGAGGAAAAAGACGAGAGTGTCTTTGGAATGTACTGAAAGACAACGCTGTTTTAGGGCAGTTTGGAAAACAATGCACATCTTTTGAACAAGTACAACAATATATTTTTAAACAAGTTTAAAATCAAAATTAGCTCTCCTAAACAAATAGGAAGACCTAGAAAAGTGACATTTATCAGCAGGAAGACAAAATGTTTTTGAACACGTGTTAAAGCAGAAACATCGTTTAAACAAGTTTGAAGACAATTCAGACCTTTTCAACAGCAAGATGAAATATTTTTGAACAAATAAGGAGGCAAAATCACGTACTCTCAGAGAAGAAAGAAAAACACTGCGTTCAGAGAAGACGAGCAGGATGAGTACATGATGTTTGATACGAACAGGAAGACACAAATGTAAATCTAACAAGTGGGAAGACAATGCACAGCTCTTTAACTAGTAGGAAACAACGCAGACCTGAAGAACAAACGGCAAAACAAGAAGATGCACAGCATATGAACGTACGCCCAATTTATCTTCCTGAACAACGTCACAATCAAACATGCGTCATAATGTATTTGACGTCACAATCAAACATGCGTCATAATGTATTTCGTCACTGAGATATTCCATAAAGAAGAAAAACCGTTTTGGGCCGTTATAGCCGTTAGTAGCGGCTGTTCGGGTAAAATAAAACCTCGGGCATCGTCAGTGACCTATAATAAACATACCTACAAATTTTCAGAAAGATCGGCCCAGAAGTTTTGTCTGGAGCGAATGGAACACATTTCGACCACGGACACACAGACACACACATTCAGACACACAGACAGACAGACAGCATTTATTCGTTCCCATTGTAAAGTACTCCCTATTCTATAAGAACTGGCAGTACAAAAATGAATGTGAACAAGTCGGACGACAATGAAAGCGTTAAGGGAACGGCTCGTCAAAAGTCTGTTATCCGACACATTCCTGCTGTTTCACGTATACTTGCACGTTGTGAGAGAACGTCAGAATGGCTCTCCCACTGTATGAAAAATTGATGGATCGTGAGAAAGTGTATGGGTCGTGAGAAAGTGTAGTCGCTCCCCTGCGTAAGTGCGAGTGTAGAGAATCCTGCCACGCTTTATCGCAAAGTATGAGAAAGCGTTGAAAATCCCATTTAATTTTGATGAAAAGATTGTGTTAGTCATTGGGGTTACTATTTTATCTTTGCACAACGCACTTCTGAGGAAAGGAGGGAGAGAGGGGGGGGGGAGAGAGAGAGAGAGAGAGAGAGAGAGAGTGAGAGAGAGAGAGAGAGAGAGAGAGAGAGAGAGAGAGAGCATCACACTTTACAGCAAACAAAATCTCACAGAACATCACACGATATTTTAAGCTTATATAACAATGCGTGACTTTACACATGACAGAACACATAATACACAGCAATATAAGACATCACACGTAGCAAAAACAGACATCACATATAGCAACATGTTTCATCACTCATATTAATACAGGCAGGATATTGTGCATAACAACACACAATATCGTTAACACCAACAGACGACATCATACACAACAATATACAAAATCACACACAACAAGATACGAAATCACACATAAAGTAATGATGTGGCACATAACAACAAATAATACCACATATATCAGCACACGACGTCACACACAACAATAAACATCACACAGAGCAACGCACATTACACATAACAATTATGGGATATCGGACATAATCACACAAACAAATTAACGAAGAACACCCAAAACAGCACTCGACATGACACGAAGTAACACACGTGAGACCTACAACACAGGACATTACTCACGTAGCATGTGACACATGATATCATACACTGCAGAACATGATATCACACACAGCCACGTACAATATCAGACATAGCAAAAACACAGCACTACATATAACACCACATGGCATCATCAATAGCAACATACATCAGACACAGCAAAACACAGCACTACATGTAACACCACATGGCATCATCAATAACAAACATACATCAGACACAGCTAAACACAGCACTACATATAACACCACATGGCATCATCAATAGCAACATACATCAGACACAGCAAAACACAGCACTACATGTAACACCACATGGCATCATCAATAACAACATACATCAGACACAGCTAAACACAGCACTACATATAACACCACATGGCATCATCAATAGCAACATACATCAGACACAGCAAAACACAGCACTACATGTAACACCACATGGCATCATCAATAACAACATACATCAGACACAGCTAAACACAGCACTACATATAACACCACATGGCATCATCAATAGCAACATACATCAGACACAGCAAAACACAGCACTACATATAACACCACATGGCATCATAAATAACAACATACGACATCAGACACAGCAAAACACAGCACTACATGTAACACCACATGGCATCATCAATAGCAACATACATCAGACACAGCAAAACACAGCACTACATGTGACACCACATGGCATCATCAATAGCAACATACATCAGACACAGCAAAACACAGCACTACATGTGACACCACATGGCATCATCAGTAACAACATACGACATAGCAAAACACAACGTTACACTTAACAACACATGGTATTACACACAGCAACAAACAACACCAGACATAACAAAACACGACGCTACACATAACAACACATGGCATCGCATTTCGCAACACACGTCATCGCATATAGCAACGCAAGATCCCATGCATAGGACGCGACACCACACGTAAAACAAATGCTGTCGCACATGACGAACACAGCATCACACACAACAAACACACCTCACACGTAGAAACGCAAGACACAACACCTAGCAACATAACAGCGCACGGCATTATTCATTATATACGACACACGACATCACACATAACAGCACAAGACATCCCCTATAATAGCACGCAACAACACACCTATCAGCAGACAATATCTGACATAACACGCGACGTCACATATAAATAAAACATCATGATATGTAACACACGGCAAGAAATTGAATCCCACAACATTACACGTAAGTTGTGACATCTTTTATCTTTATTTTTATCACTTTTATTTGTATTACAGCCCAGCCCGTCACTGTCTTAAGACAGTCAATAGGTAAGGTGGGGAGTGTGTGTGTGTGTGTGTGTGTGTGTGTGTGTGTGTGTGTGTGTGTGTGTGTGTGTGTGTGTGATGAGTTCCATCCTGCAAAAGAAAAAAATTAATACCTACGTCAACTATGTACATATTCACCTTAAATTGAAATCATGAGAAGTAATCAGCTGATATCCTTAAAGCTGATAAATCCAAGCTGCGATGAGGAAGTGTGCATCAATTGTTCGCCCGCTTTGTTTAAAAAAATGTTCTAACCAAAATGTGTATGATTTAATGCACAAAAAATACACATGAAGCCATGTGTAGGCAATAGACACTACGGAATTGATAGCTAGTCTCCGCTCCGGGAGGTATGCACTGTCTCGTTGCGTAGACGCACCAAATGATGTGTCAAAATTTATCAACAATGCGTAAGCATGATGTTAAGGAGTGGGTGACACATGACGTTTTTGCAGTGAAACGACACAGCGTCTCCGGTCCGCCCTGAAATGTTGACAGTCCTATGCCGGCAGTGGAATGCGGCAATGGTGTATTATTACTCCCTGTCATCATAAAGAATGAAATGCACAGCAGGGTGTGACTGTCATTCAGTCATCTTCCAGGGCGATGTACATTGTGAAGAATCGTTATTCTCTGTGACAGCGCATTACGCCATGATTTTACCTTTAGGGCCATTTCTTGAAGCATGATTTATATTGTCGTGTGTGATAATGAACTGTGATTCCATTCCATAGAACATATTCTGACATGATCTTTGCCCACCGCGCGTTTACGCCATGATTTCTGCCTTAGGGGCCATTCATTGCAGCATGATATGTATTATTTCATCATGTGTGATAGTGAACTCTCATTCCATTCCATAGAACATATTTAACAGGATCTTTGTCTGCACATATATAACCATAAACATCGTTACAGTGTCGTACATTTACGTAATCCTACATTATATTACTTTGAATCATGTATCAGTGTGATACTATAATATATTCCAGCCCATTATATGTAACACTACCCTTAAAGCCCATTCTATTTTATATAAAAGGCAACGTGACTGTGATAGTGCTCTGAAAGAGCTACAGTCTATGTGGCACTGACACGCAACAATATAACCACACCGTACCTTTCCCTGTATTATCATTCATAGTATCAAAAGAATCATACTGATCTTGTGTAACACAAAATAAGAAATGATGACTCAGTCTCACGCGAATGCTTCTCTCCTGTGTGCTCAAAAGAATCATTATTCCAGGACGGCGGGAGGGGGGGGGGGGGGGAGGGGAGTGGCGAAATGTCACGCTAAATAATACCACACAACAGATGACCAGGAAGTCATAACTCACTGTGTGATGACTGGAAGCGATATCATGCCTCTTGATGACAGGACGTGATAACACAATTCACGATGGTAGGAAAGTTATCAGATACAACGTGAGGATGGCAGGAAATCCCTCGACACTACGTGGCAATACAAAACACAATATGAAACATCATGCGATGAAAGAAGAAAGTGATGAAACATCACGTGATGACAGGAAGTGATCAAACATGTGATGACAGGAAGTGATAAAACATGATGATGACAGGAAGTGATAAACATGTGATGACAGGAAGTAACAAAACGTGATGATGACAGGAAGTGATAAAACATGTGATGACAGGAAGTGATAAAACGTGATGATGACAGGAAGTGATAAAACATGTGATGACAGGAAGTAACAAAACGTGATGATGACAGGAAGTGATAAAACATGTGATGACAGGAAGTGATAAAACGTGATGATGACAGGAAGTGATAAAACATGTGATGACAGGAAGTAATAATACATCATGATGACAGGAAGTGATAAAGCATGATGATGACAGGAAGTGATAAAACATGATGATGACAGGAAGTGATAAAACATGCGATGACAGGAAGTGATAAAACTTGATGATGACAGGAAGTGATAAACATGTGATGATAGGAAGTGATGAAACGTGATGATGACAAGAATGATAACACGTCATATGATGACAGGTAATGATGAAACACTATGTGATTATAAAACATGTGATGACAGGAAATGCTAAAACATCATGTGATGACAGGAAGTGATAACACGTCATGTGATGACAGGAAATGATGACATGTCATGTGATGACAGGAAGTGATGAAAGACCAAGGGATGACAGGGAGTCAGTCATAAAACCTCTTGGACTGACAGAAAGCGATTCTACACCACAGGATAACAGAAAACTACAAAACACCAGGTCACTACAGGGAGTGGGAATTCATCACGCGACGACAGAAAACGCTATACAAGAACCAGCGATGGCTCGAACTGACATCTACACCGTGTGATGGCGTTGCCTGTTCGGTGGGAAACCCAGACTGTTATTTCTATTCTTTATTTTCTTCCAAGTCTTCTACTATATGAAGTAGTAGGCGAGGGAAAAGTGAGGAAATAGTCATGCCATCGCTGTCCAAGACGGCATACGATCTGGTGACGGATGATGGCTATGATAGTCGCATCCCCCTGCACAACGAAGAGGCCTTCGAGCATGGAATCACTTTCCAGGCAAAGGTAAGTGTGTTCCTCTATCCAGTTCCTGTTGCTGCCTGGCTGTCGCTGTCACTGCCAGCTTTGATGCATGTCTCTCTGTCTCTTCGTTTCTAATTGCTCTCTCTCTCTCTCTCTCTCTCTCTCTCTGTCTCTGTCTCTCTCTCTCTCTCTCTCTCTCTCTCTCTCTCTCTGTCTGCGTCTGTGTGTTTGTCTATCTGTCAGTCTGTCTGTCTGTCTGTCTGTCTCTCTCTCCTCCTCTCTCCTCTCTCTCTCTCTCTCTCTCTCTCTCCTCTCTCTCTCTCTCTCTCTCTCTCTCTTTCTGTGTGTGTGTGTGTGTGTGTGTGTGTGTATGTCTGTCTGTCTGTCTGTGCGTGCGTGCGCGCGTCTGTGACTTTGTGTCTGTGTCTGACAGCATGCCTGTAGTCCCTTAGTGTCTCTTTCCTCTCTGTCCCTCTGCCAGACTGTCTGTACTTCACTCTGTCTCTTTCCTCTCTGTCCCTCTGCCAGACTATCTGTACATCACTCTGTTCCCCTTTCCTCTCTGTCCCTCTGCCAGACTATCTGTACATCACTCTGTCTCTTTCCTCTCTGTCCCTCTGCCAGATTATCTGTACATCACTCTGTCTCTTTCCTCTCTGTCCCTCTGCCAGACTATCTGTACATCACTCTGTCTCTTTCCTCTCTGTCCCTCTGCCAGACTATCTGTACTTCACTCTGTCTCTTTCCTCTCTGTCCCTCTGCCAGACTATCTGTACTTCACTCTGTCGCTTCCACCCCTTGCTCCTCGATGTTTCCTCTCTCCTTCCATGTGATCGCCTGTCTGTCTCGATGTCTGTGGGCCTTGTCGTTCCGTGTTGCTTGTTCTCTGTGTCTCTGTGCCTAGCTGTCTCTATGTCTGTCTGTCTCTTTCCCTCTTTGCTTCTTCCTCTCTGTCCTAGGCCTGTTTTTTTCTGACCTGTCCGTGTGTCCTCTCAGTCCAAATTGATTCCTCCTATTTCTGTGCCCCTCTGTGTGTCTGTGTTTCTGTTCCTTTTTCTCTGTTTTCTGCCTCGGTGACTGCTTGGCTGTATATGTCTGTGTGCAACGCCACCCTTACTGCCACACATGCATAAACACACACACACATACACGCACATAGACACACACACCACACACACACACACACACACACACACACACACACACACACATGCCTTATATTCCCTTGTTTTGCTTTTTCAGTTCAGTTTTTCTGCTTTATGTTATTCCGTTCTGTTCAGTTGACTTTCTGTTCCGTGTCTGACTCATTTGTTTCGTCATGTGGTGTTGGTTTTTTCGTTCTCTTCTGTTTTATTCCAGTCAGTTCTGTTCTGTCTTATTCCATTCTGTTGTGTTCTGTTTTATTGCATGATGTTCAGTTTAAGTCTGCTTTCCTCTGTTCTGTGCTATTCAGACATGTTGATGTTTGTACTCCCAGTTCTTATAGAACAGGGAGTACTTTACAACGGGAACGAAGAAATGCTGTCTGTGTGTCTGTCCGTGATCAAAATGTGTTCCACTCGCTCCAGACAAAACTTCTGGGCCGATCTCTCTGAAAATTTGTAGGTATGTTCATTATGGGTCACGGATGATTCCCAATGTTTTAGTTTACCAAAATAGCCGTTACTAACGGTTGTAACGGCCCAAAACGGTTTTTCTTCTTTACGGAATATCTCGGTGACGACATGCATTATGACGCATGTTTACTTGTGTGACGTCAAATACGTTATGACGCATGTTTGATTGTGACGTTTTTTCTGGAAGATAAACTGGGAGTACCTTTATACCTTGTTCATCTTGTATT
>CM031625.1:26352050-26359550 GCA_018398815.1 Conus ventricosus | reverse complement strand
TGTGTATGTTGTGTGTGTGAGTGTTTGTGTGTGTGTGTGTGTGTGATTTGTGTGGTGTGTGTGGCGTGTGTGTATGTGTGGGTGTGGTGAGTGTGGTGAGTGTGTGTGTGTGTGTTGTGTGTGTGTGTGTGTGTGAGTTGTGTGTGCATGCTGTGTGTGTGAGTTTGTGTGTGTGTGTGTTTGTGTGTGTGTGTTGTGTGTGGGAGTGAGTGAGTGTGTGAGTTTGTGAGTGTGTGTCTGGTGTTTCTGTGGTGTGTGTGTGTTTTATGTGTGTGTGTATGTGTTGTGTGTGGGTGTTTGTGGTGTGTGTGTGTGTGTGTGTTTAAAAACCTTGGCAGAATGAGAGAGAGAGGGGGCGAGAGGGGGAGGAGTGGGGGAGTGGTGTGAGCGAGGAGTGAATGGTGGAGGTAAGGAAGAATGCGTGCATGTGTATTGTGACAGTTGCGTTTATCTTTGTTGTGCTGGATGAGACAATAAATCCAGCTTATCCTTAATCACAGACGAGGAGAGAGAGAGAGAGAGAGAGAGGAGAGAGAGAGAGAGAGAAGAGAGAGAGAGTGGAAGTTGTGGGAGGAAGAAAGCGTACATGTGGTATTGTAACGGTTAAGTATATCTTTTGCTGAATGAAGACAATAAATCCAGCTTATCCTGTAATCACGAGAGAGAGAGAGAGAGAGAGAGAGAGAGAGAAGGAGAGAGAGAGAGAGAGAGAGAGAGATGACAGTGAAGTAGTGGGATCGGAATAATGCGTACATGTGTGTATTGTAACGGTTATGTCTATCATTTGTGTTGAGACCATAAATTCAGCTTATGCTGTAATCACGAGAGAGAGAGAGAGAGAGAGGAGAGAGAGAAGAGAGAGAGAGAGAGAGAAGAGGAAAGTGGGAAGAGAGAGAGAGGAACGTGTGTATGTGTACTGTGACAGTTCGTTTTAACTTTTTCGAATTAGAAAATAAATTCCGCATAGCTTGTAACCACGCCCACGACCCTGTAAATCTCCCCACATCCCCTCCCACACACCACTACCCCCCAACCCTCCCTAGCGTCCCCCCCCCCCCCCCCTCCCATTCTCCATTCCACTAATGTCTTTTTTTATCCCCGATAGTCCGTGTCAATATTTAACCTAAACAGAAAGATGGCTGTACCGGCCTATAATGTATCACCTCTCCGGCAAAGGGTTGAAATTGATATCTTTTCCTTTTCGCATAGTGTTGTTTGTGTGTGGTGTGTGTGTGTGTGTGTGTGTGTGTGTGTGAGTGTGTGTGTGTGGTTGGTGCGTGCGTACGTGTGTGTTTGTGTTGTTTGTGTGTGTGTGTGTGGTGTGTTTTTGTGTGTGTGTGTGTGTGTTTGTGTGTTGAGTGTGTTGTGGGTTCCATATGGAAATTCATATGCATCAACATGATTAAGAACTGTGTAACCTCGAGTGTGAGCATGCAATTCTTTGTACGTCCATAGTAGGGGCTTTCAACCAATGAAACAGGAGATTTAAGAGTGTACGTAAGATATTTTATTTATCGACGAGTATTACTTTTTACATTTTAAAACCATATACTAACAAGCTTTATCTTCAATGAACAAAAAAAATCTTACTTTAAAACGAATGGGGATTGAGTTACGCCATAGATCTGATCTGCTCCGAACGTCGCAAGGACATTTCATTTTCGATATTTTTTACGTCAATTTCATGCTGTTGTTCTTCACGCATATTTATGAGAGTACGATTTTCAAAATCAAAGCAGCTCAAAAACTATTAAAGACCCTTTTTAAATTTGCTAGATCGAATGAGAATGTAATCTAACTGAGATGACTCCAAGATACCGTAATGGCGTACATAGCGATATCAAAACCCTTAATTTATTACCTGATTCATTAACACATGTGGAGCTTGAGTAGAAAGAATGACATTGTAAAGGGATAATGACATTTAAAGACATGATGAGGTTAAAAGTGAGATTACAAGCCCAGAACTAGCTGTTTGGAATACATTGTATTGTAAGACAGGTGATTGGTTGGGGGGGGGGGGTGGGTTGGAAAAGGGGGTGGGTGAAAAAAAGGGTGGGGAGGGTAATTACGAGTAAATACATCATTGACAAGTTCCAAATGGGAAGCTTCGGATAATTCTGGTCGCCCTGTGTAGGGGTTTTCGTAGACCTGATCAAAATGGTATTCTTTCATCAGAATTTTGCCGTGAACAACCCCCCCCCTCCCCTCCCTCCCCCCCCCCGCCCCCCCCCCCCCTTTTGTTCCCGCTGTGTTAATCTATCACTTGCACTGACGCTTGTTTTCCTTCTCGTCCGAACGAGTAAATTTGTTACGGTAAAGTCTTGGATCTGATGTCCAGGTCCTCGTGGTGCTTCAGTGTTCTGTTACATCGTCTCCACTCACGACGTAGTTGCGACGCGTTTGCACTGCGCTGTGAGAAGTGTGTAATTGCATCGGTGGATAGAGAAACTGACTGCGGTCTGCTAAAAGGTCTCCAATAGGTTAGCGGCAGGACTGCGTGGAATCACAGGCCGCAATCGTGTTGCCTTCCCCCCGCTGTCCCCCCCCCCCCCCCTCCCCTCTCCAGTTTTTCTGCCCCATGCTCTGGGCCTTTCTTCTCAGCCGCTGCAAGTGAATGTCTTTTTCCATCGTCAGTTGTTTCCACTGCATATGCAGTGTAATGTACACATGTGTGCAAGCCAGCAAGCACATGCTCTCACGTATGTCTGTATGTCACATACATCACGCATGTTCGCACACAGACACACATAAAACGCGCGCGCGCGCTCACACACACACACACGCCACGCACGCACGCACGCACGCACGCACGCACTGCACTCGCACGCACGCGCGCGCACGCACGCGCACACACACATGCCGCCCAGACATTCGCCGCGCAACACACTAGACAAACACACACAACGCGCGCGCGCGTGCGCGCCACCCCCCCCCCCCCCCCCCACACACACACACACACTCGCGCACATCACACACAACACACACACACACGCACACAAACACACACACACACACACACACACACACACACACACACACACATACTACCACCACCACCACCACTTCATCAATGCCACCACCAATGACAACAACAACAGCTGCAGTCAATAACATACTAATGTATCTTACAGTAATTTTCGCTTTCCTTCGATATTATTCGTTTACTCTAATTAACCTTTTCTCTGTTAGATTGGTTTTAATTCATTTCTCCTTTATCAGTTATGTGCATAAGGAAAAATGTTTCCACCCACGTTTGTTTTGCCTTGTTTATACTTTCTGCATGATTAATGGAGGGAGGCAGAGTCAGGCTGACAGAAACGATTTTTTACAAACGTGGTGAAAAGAACTCATTGTGGAAAAGGCGGTTTTAATCGGACTCGAGGGCTGACCGGTGCAGCAGATTAAGGATTTAAGGTAGATCCAGAATTTTGTCTATCTTGCCTAAAGTTTCTTGCTCTCTCCCAATGCCCTGAAAGTTGAATCTTTCTTACATCAACAAAGAACAACAATAGGACGGGGGGGGGGGGGGGGGGGGGGGGGGGGGGGGGGGGGGGGGTGGGGGGGGGGGGGGGGGGGGGGGGGGGGGGGGTGGGGGGGGGGGGGGGGGGGGGTAGGAAGAGGGAGGCGAGAGAGGTCTTGGATAGTTCTTCTGCCATTGGTGAGAAGTTTTTTCTGACACAGTATAGTCTAATAAAGTGGATGCTACTGAAGCGTGTGAGGAGGAGGGCGAAGGAGAGCGAGGGTAAGCGTGGGGTGATCAGGCCAACTTCTTTCTATGCACAAAGTTTTGCCTTGGAATCCTTATGAGAGGTACCATTCCACACCACGTACAAATTCACTAACACTATCCGCTAGCGAGAAATTCGAAGATGTCCCTTCACACTGTGAGGCATCCTGCTGGCCGCACACGGCGGAGAAAACCGGCCGCGCAAGTTCGGGGAAAGTCTTCGCACGGCAACGTACTTTCATTTCAACGACAAAATACTTTCGTGATACAAGCAGTGTCGCGACTGGCAAACACCCTGTGATCTTGTTCTTAGTTATTCAGCAGTTTCCTTTAGTACCAGCTCTGGGTTTGTTTTGGGGTTTTTTTTGTTGTTGTTTTTTTTTCAGATAAAATTATTTCCACAAGCGATTACTTTTGTACTTGACACGAAAGAAATCTTAACATGCATGAATGATTTAACAGTACCATTTATGCAGGGGGTGGCGATGCTAGGAATGCTGACAACATTCTATAACTCGACGGTCATTGAAGTGGGATGAGATGATCTTTAAATATAGTGCATTCGTTAGCTTTTAGGTGTTGTGATGTTAAAATTGATATTTTTAAAAGATCAACCCTTAATCTCCATTCAGAGATATTGAGTCGATGTTAAATGATTTAGGAAAGGAACTCAACAACTGAACAGGAGATGAAAATTGAGCATTCGTCGTGTGTCCTTCATCTTTGAAGAATTAACAAAAGTAAATGGAAATTCATTTCAAAAGGCAGAAGAAAGGCAGATTGTAGCTTGTTGTGTGATCATATTTGTTTTCCATGCATTGTTTAATGTGATCATAATTTTTCTTTTAGCAACTGTCAGTGCCGCTCACCGCTCAGAAAATGAAACAAACTCACGTGCACTTGAGTACTTCTGTGCTGAAGAAAACATAGTCGCAACCTAGCTGGAGCCTTTGAAGCCCTAGTATCTCCGCAGCTAGCATAGCAAATGGCAGACATTAGGATCACTGAGACCCAACAAAAACAGACATCAAGAACAAAATGATTCGAATGTTTGTTTGCGTAGCATTTCTGTTTGAAGACTGCTTAAAGGTCTACTTTAGAGATTTTCGATAATTTGTTAAAAACAGGTCTACATGTCATATAACTACAGTACGGTATTCATTTTTCAAAAAAAGTCGCCGGAAGAATTTAACAGATAAAAAAAAATGAGTTTTGCACCCCTGTTCAAACCCCGCGCGGTTGACGAAAACCGTGACGTCACTTGATGGACTGGCCGTCAGCCGCGACCTACACAACAAGCCAACGCCAAGTGAAATCAACACGAGTTGCGATCCCCACAGCCTAAAAAGTCACGATGGGGTGGCAGATATTGTGCTGTAGGCGTGTGCAGCAGCTCAGCAGGAGACGGATATTCTTTGCACACATTTCCATTGATCCAGATACTCGAAAGAAGTGGATTCGGTTGGTGCAACCATGCCGGGCCACTAAGTTATTTTTACCACGTCAGTTCCAGCTGGACCACGGAAACGAGCTGTTCCGACAATTGCCGAGCCCGTTCGAGTGGATCAAAAACTTCGTCTGCATTGTGCGCGTATACTTTGAAGGCGGAGTGGTAAGCTCGTACAGATGAGTACGATAGTCGCACATTTATTCTGTTCTTATTTTATGGACAGATCACACTTGTTAAATTGAATGAACACGTTAAGGCTTGAGGAAGGAGAATCTCCGCTCGCCGTCACGCGTGATCGCATCAAAAAGTCAGTCGGTTGCCTCCTCGAGACTTCACTTCGGAATGATGTGTTCGGGCGTCCAGCTGGAAAACTGAATAGCTCGTTTCCGTGGTCCAGCTGGAACTGACGTGGTAAAAAGAACTTAGCGTTCAAACTGATAAGGTAAAGGCCTTGCAGAAACATCCCCAGAGTTAATTGGCTGTCGCAATCATAGTCACTGTGTTTGACTTGACTTGACTTGATCCCTTAGACGTCGGTCCGTGGGGGCACCCCTGAAACAGTGACAACCATCCTTTCCATTCCTCTCTGTTCTCTGCCCTCCGTAATGTATTTCTCAGCCGCAGGCCTGTCCACTCCGTGATGTTATCCTCCCATCTTTTCCTTTGTCGACCTCTTCGCCTTTGTCCTGGTACTGTGCCCTGCATGACTGTCTTGGCAAGGCCTGTTGATCGTATGATGTGTCCATACCATTTCAATTTGCGTCTTTTTACTGAGGTTAGGAGATCGACATATGGACCAATTTCATTCTCGATGCGCTTTTTAACTTCCACATTGCTGATGTGATCTCTGTATGAGATGCCAAGAAGTCGTCTGAAGCACCTCATTTCCATTGTTTGGATCTTTTTCTCAAGGTCTGATTTCAACGTCCATGACTCACAAGCATATAAATTAAATACTGATCGAGATGTGCAAGAACCATCAGAATCGCTTTCTGTCGCCGTTGGCTTATTGTGTAGGTCGCGGCTGACGGCCAGTCCATCATGTGACGTCACATCCAAGAGTAGTTAAGCCATGCCAAGATTTAGTTGATTACCTCCCGTTTTCTTGATTACAGGTGAAAAATGCCCACTTTCGCGGATCGATTTAGTGTGATCGGGAGCGAATCGGATGTTTATTTTACCAATTTATCAAACATTTCATATTTCTGCATAAGCTGACCAATTATCGAAAACCTCTAAAGTAGACCTTAAAGTTCATCCATGATAAATTGAAAGGTAGAGCTAGTTCTGAATTTCCCTACAGTCTGGAAGAGACATAAATGTTATGAGAACTCCAAACGCACAAGATTGCTAATGAATCCAAACAATGGATACAGGACGGGAGGTTGCTCACTCTTTAAAATAAGCATCACACTGGACTCATCAGATTCATGAGGTTTCAGAGTAAGTGTATCGAGCAAGGACTTGACTTTAATTGTCACGCTTGAATGAAATATTGTGGAAAGATATCAGTCGGCTCGGGTTTCGAGAAGGATTTGGGGGGTTGTTTGTTTGTTTGCTAATTGTTTTGTTTGCTTTTTTCTTTTGTTTGTTTGTTTGTTTGTATGTTTACTTGTGTGTTTGCTTGTTTGTTTGTTTGTTTGTTTTCACGAAATATTAATAGAAAAAAATTAGACTGGTGACTTTTTAGGAAGAAAGAAAGGCAAAACAAATGTAACCAAGCGGAGAAAAAAACAAACATGGCAACTTTCACTCTTACCCAATGGAAGTGAAGCAGAGCAAACCACCATGAAAGTCTAGTCATGTGACCCGAATAGCGAGAGGTTCTACCAATGACATTTCACGGCTCAGAGACCGACGGCCGCTATCGATTGGCAAAACATGTAATGGCCCACCGTCTTCCTGCCTGACTGCCTGTCCACCACGCCACGCTGCCACAGCCCCCCCCCCTTCCCCCCTCCCGCCCCCCCCCCCCCCCCCCCCCACCGTACATCAACCATCCCTCACCAACCTTACAGCCTCCGTCCCCCCCCCCCCCCCCACCCCCCCCCCCCCGTCCCCCACCTTCCCCGTATCTTACCCCTTCTCGCCCTTCTTCCCACCCTCTCGCTTACGCACGCTCCTGACTTCAAACCCTGCCTTCCCCTACCCTTCCCCACATATATATATATATATATATATATATATATATATATATGTGTGTGGTGTGTGTGTGTGTGTGTGTGTGTGTGTGTGTGTGTGTGTGTGTACATAGAGAGAGAAGGAAGGAGAGAGACAGACAGACAGACAGACAGACAGACAGACAGCAGAGAGACAGACA
>CM031625.1:26324550-26334550 GCA_018398815.1 Conus ventricosus | reverse complement strand
CACTTCGTGTCCCTGATGATCTAATCAGTAGGGAGCTTAAAAGGTGATCACTTCGTGTCCTGGATGATCATAATCAGCAGGGAGCTTAATGGGTGATATACTTCGTGTCCCTGATGATCATAATCAGTAGGGGTTAATAGGTGATACACTTCGTGTCCTGATGACCATAATCAGTAGGGAGCTTAATAGGTGATACACTTCGTGTCCCTGATGACCATAATCAGTAGGGAGCTTAATGGGTGATACCTTCGTGTCCTTGATGACCATAATCAGTAGGGAGCTTAATAGGTGATACACTTCGTGTCCTGATGATCATAACAGTAGGGAGCTTAATAGGTGATACACTTACTGTCCCTGATGACCATAATCAGTAGGGAGCTTAATAGGTGATACACTTCGTGTCCTGGATGACGAGTGATACACTTCGTGTCCTGGATGGGCGATAATCAGTAGGGAACTTAATAGGTGATACACTTAGTGTCCCTGATGACCATAATCAGTAGGGAGTTAATGGGTGATCCCTTCGTGTCTTGATGACCATAATCAGTAGGGAGCTTAATAGGTGATACACTTCGTGTCTTGATGATCATAATCAGTAGGGGGCTTAATAGGTGATACACTTCGTGTCCCTGATGACCATAATCAGTAGGGAGCTTAATAGGTGATACACTTCGTGTCCTGGATGACGATAATCAGTAGGGAGCTTAATAGGTGATATACTTCGTGTCCCTGATGACCATAATCAGTAGGGAGCTTAATAGGTGATACACTTCGTGTCCCGGATGACGATGATCAGTAGGGAGCTTAATAGGTGATACACTTCGTGTCCCTAATGACCATAATCAGTAGGGAGCTTAATAGGTGATACCCCTTCGTGTCCCTGATGCCATAATCAGTAGGGAGCTGAATAGGTGATACACTTCGTGTCCCTGATGATCATAATCAGTAGGGAGCTTAATAGGTGATACACTTCGTGTCCTGGGATGATCATAATCAGCAGGGAGTTAATGGGTGATTACTTCGTGTCCTGATGACCATAATTAGTAGGGAGCTTAATAGGTGATTACACTTCGTGTCCTGATGACATAATCAGTAGGGAGTTATAGGTGATACACTTCGTGTCCTGATGACCATATCAGTAGGGAGCTTAATAGGTGATACACTTCGTGTCCTGATGACCATAATCAGTAGGGAGCTTAATAGGTGATACACTTCGTGTCCTGATGACTATAATCAGTAGGGAGCATAATGGTGATACCCTTCGTGTTCTTTTGACCATAATCAGTAGGGAGCTTAATAGGTGATACACTTTGTGTCCCTCATGATCATAACAAGTAGGGAGCTTAATAGGTGATACACTTCGTGTCCCTGATAACCATAATCAGTAGGGAGCTTAATAGGTGATACATTTCGTGTCCTGATGATATAATCAGTAGGGACTTAATAGGTGATACACTTCGTGTCCTGGATGACGATAATCAGTAGGGAGCTTAATACGTGATACATTCGTGTCCTGATGGACCATAATCAGTAGGGAGCTTAATAGGTGATACACTTCGTGTCCTGGATGACGATAATCAGTAGGGAGCTTAATAGGTGATACACTTCGTGTCCCTGATGACCATAATCAGTAGGGAGCTTAATAGGTGATACACTTCGTGTCCTGATGACCATAATCAGTAGGGAGCTTAATAGGTGATACACTTCGTGTCCTGATGACCATATCAGTAGGGAGCTTAATGGGTGATACCTTCGTGTCCTTGATGACCTAATCAGTAGGGAGTTAATAGGTGATACATCTGTGTCCTGATGATCATAACAGTAGGGAGCTTAATAGGTGATACACTTAGTGTCCCTGATGACCATAATCAGTAGGGAGCTTAATAGGTGATACACTTCGTGTCCTGGATGACGATAATCAGTAGGGAACTTAATAGGTGATACCACTTAGTGTCCCTGATGACCATAATCAGTAGGGAGCTTAATGGGTGATACCTTCGTGTCCTTGATGACCATAATCAGTAGGGAGCTTAATAGGTGATACACTTCGTGTCCTTGATGATCATAATCAGTAGGGAGCTTAATAGGTGATACACTTCGTGTCCTGATGACCTAATCAGTAGGGAGCTTAATAGGTGATACACTTCGTGTCCTGATGACGATAATCAGTAGGGAGTTAATAGGTGATACACTTCGTGTCCTGATGACCATAATCAGTAGGGAGCTTAATAGGTGATACACTTCGTGTCCTGATGACATAATCAGTAGGGAGCTTAATAGGTGATACCCTTCGTGTCCCTGATGACCATAATCAGTAGGGAGCTTAATATGTGATACACTTCGTGCCCCTGATGATCATAATCAGTAGGGAGCTTAATAGGTGATACACTTCGTGTCCTGGATGATCATAATCAGCAGGGAGCTTAATGGGTGATATACTTCGTGTCCCTGATGACATAATTAGTAGGGAGCTTAATAGGTGATACACTTCGTGTCCTGATGACCATAATCAAAGGGAGCTTAATAGGTGATGCACTTCGTGTCCCTGATGACCCATAATCAGTAGAGAGCTTAATAGGTGATACACTTCGTGTCCTGATGATTATAATCAGTAGGGAGCTTAATAGGTGATACAGTTCGTGTCCCTGATGACCATAATCAGCAGGGAGCTTAATAGGTGATACACGTCGTGTCCCTGATGACATAATCAGTAGGGAGCTTAATAGGTGATACACTTCGTGTCCTGATGACCATATCAGTAGGGAGCTTAATAGGTGATACACTTCGTGTCCCTGTGCCATAATCAGTAGGGAGCTTAATGGGTGATACCTTCGTGTCCTTGATGACCATAATCAGTAGGGAGCTCAATAGGTGATACACTTGTGTCCCTGATGACCATAATCAGTAGGGAGCTTAAAGGTGATACACTTCGTGTCCTGATGACTATAATCAGTAGGGAGCATAATAGCTGATACCCTTCGTGTTCTTGATGACCATAATCAGTAGGGAGCTTAATAGGTGATACACTTTGTGTCCCTCATGATCATAACAGTAGGGAGCTTAATAGGTGATACACTTCGTGTCCTGATGACCATAATCAGTAGGGAGCTTAATAGGTGATACACTCGTGTCCTGATGATCATAATCAGTAGGGAGCTTAATAGGTGATACACTTCGTGTCCTGGATACCGTAATCAGTAGGGAGCTTAATAGGTGATACACTCGTGTCCTGATGACATAATCAGTAGGGAGCTTAATAGGTGATACACTTCGTGTCCCTGATGACCTAATCAGTAGGGAGCTTAATTGGCGATACACTTCGTGTCCCTGAGACCATAATCAGAAGGGAGCTTAATAGGTGGTACACTTCGTGTCTGGATTACCATAATCAGTAGGGAGCTTAATAGGTGATACACTTCGTGTCCCTGATGACGATAATCAGAAGGGAGCTTAATAGGTGATACATTCGTGTCCAGATGACATAATCAGCAGGGAGCTTAATAGGTGATACACTTCGTGTCCCTGATGATTATAATCAGTAGGGAGCTTAATAGGTGATACACGTCGTGTCCCTGATGAACATAATCAGCAGGGAGCTTAATAGGTGATACACGTCGTGTCCTGATGACCATAATCAGTAGGGAGTTAAGGTGATACACTTCGTGTCCTGATGACCATAATCAGTAGGGAGCTTATAGGTGTACACTTCGTGTCCCTGATGACCATAATCAGGGGAGCTTAATAGGTGATATACTTCGTGTCCCTGATGACCATAAACAGCAGGGAGCTTAATAGGTGATACACATCGTGTCCTGGATTACCATAATCAGTAGGGAGCTTATAGGTGATACACTTCGTGTCCCTGATGACATAATCAGCAGGGAGCTTAATAGGTGATACACTTCGTGTCCTGGATTACCATAATCAGTAGGGAGCTTGATAGGTGATACACTTCGTGTCCCTGATGACCATAATCAGTAGGGAGGTTAATAGGTGATACACTTTGTGTCCTGGATGATCATAATCAGTTAGGGAGCTTAATAGGTGATACACTTCGTGTCCTGGATATCATAATCAGTAGGGAGTTAATAGGTGATACACTTCGTGTCCTGATGACCATAATCAGCAGGGAGCTTAATAGGTGATACACTTCGTGTCCTGGATGACGACAATCAGCAGGGAGCTTAATATGTGATACCTTCGTGTCCTGATGACCATAATCGTAGGGATCTTAATAGGTGATACACTTCGTGTCTGGATGATCATAATCAATAGGGAGCTTAATAGGTGATACACTTCGTGTCCCTGATGACCATATAATCAGTAGGGAGCTTAATAGGTTATACACTTCGTGTCCTGATGACATAATCAGTAGGGAGCTTAATAGGTGATACCTTCGTGTCCCTGATGACCATAATCAGTAGGGGCTTAAAAGGTGATACACTTCGTTTTCCTGGATGACCATATCGTGGGAGCTTAATGGTGTAATTGTGTCCCCGGTGGACAAAACAGAGGGGTTAAAAGGGGGAACATTCGTGTTTGTGACCAAAAAGAGGGGGTTAATAGTGTACATTCGTGTCCCCGATGACCCTAATAGAGGGATTAATAGTGATCCTTCGTGCCTGGGTGCCTAATCGTAGGGAGTTAATAGGTGATCCCTTTGCCCCCTGTGTCATAATCGTAGGGGTTAAATAGGTGATACATTGTGTCCTTATACAAAAACCCAGTAGGAGTTCACAAGTGAAAACACCGTGCCCTGGAGCTAATCAGTGGGAGCTTCAAAAGGATACACTTGTGCCCTGCACGGCGATAATCGTAGGGGCTTAAAGTGATAACCGTCCGTGTCCCTGAGCCCATAATATAGGGAGCTTAAAAGTGAAATTTGGTCCCTGATGCCCTAATCTGGGGAGCTTAATAGGTGATATCTTGGTCTGGATGACCAAAATCATAGGGGCTTAAATAGGTGATACCGTGTCCCTGATCCCCAAAATCGTGGGGCTTCACAAGTGAACATTTCGTGTCCAGGATGACGAAATCAGAGGGGCTTCAAAAGTGTACATTTGTGTCCCTGAGACCATTTTTCAGTGGGAGCTTCACAAGTGATACATTCTGCCCAGGATGACCATAATCAGTAGGGAGCTTCAAAAGTGATAACTTTGTTCCCCTGTGCCCATATCAGTAGGGAGCTTCAAAAGGAAACTATTGGTCCTGGATGGGGCAACCACTGAACTCCCAGGACTCGGAAAACATTTTGTGGTTCCCCTTGGGGGCTTCATAATGACTGGGTATGGTTGTATAAATGTGGTATTTTGTGGGTATGTAGCAGTTCTGTGGGGGGGGGGGTTCATTTTCTGTATTATCTGCGCTATCATTTTTAATAATGGGAGAAAGTTGCAGCAACAGGGGGAAAAAACGAGAGAGAAACGTAAAATAAATGACCAATCCCAGTCAGTTTTCTTTTTTAAACAAAGAATTATTCTTTAAACATGCAAGTTCATATCAAAAATTAAAGGTAAAAAACCCCAGCCAAATAAAATCTGGCCCGTATTTCCGAACACTTTTTTTTAGGGAATTTTTTAATGGAAAAACGTTTCACAATCCAGTACGTGATTATTCAAGATTTTGATTAGAATTTATTAGGGCTTTCCCTGGGGTGTGAAAGTTTGTCAGGTCATTATACCTTGTGTGTGTGTGGGAGAGAGAGGGAGAGAGGGGGGAGAGAAAAGAGAAGAGGAGGGAGAGAGAGGAGAGGGAGGAGAGAGAGAGAAAAACCAAACAAACGAAAATTTTAAAAGTATGGCCAGGCCCTTTGTTGGGGGTACAATAAAAATCAATAATATACTTCAACAGAAAGGGGTGCATGTCATGTTGACAACAAGAAACAAACAGAAAGCATAAAAATGACTAAATAAATACTGGTTTTTCCCTTTAATGAACATTAGGGCCTTTTAAAGGGCCCTTATAAAAATAATGCACAGCTCTTCATAGTCTTCCTTTTGATTTCCCATGAGGAGAGCAGTCGGAACAAAGAGGGGTTTTAAAGAATTTCCCGGGGTATGATTCACCCCTTTAAAATCTTCGGGAAGGACAAAAAAGCAGAAAAGCACTTCATCTTCTTTCGCGCTTTTGCATAAAGGAATGATAAAACGTTTTTTAGTATTTGCTTGATGCTGTGCGCTTGAGTCTGTAATTCCAAATCAAATCTTGTTGGGTATTTAATATGCCTGTCAATATTAAGTGAGAGATTTTCACAACAGGGATGTCTTAAAAGTTCTATAAAAAAAATATGCCCCCTGTTGGGTTTTATTTTCAGCAGTTTCCCAACGGAATCAATTAATCTTTGCCGGAGTTGTTTCAAAAAAAATTTACATTTCCCCCCTTGACAACCCGGAAACCCAAACCCATTAAAAAACAGAAAATCCCGAACACCGAAAACCACAAATTTTTCCCACGCATTCTAGCCCCAACAGCATTATTTTATGCTCTAAGTGGTAATCTTTGTCATCCATTTGTACTACCCCGCAGTATTAATACACCGTAATATGAATTAATAAATAGGAAACGGTGTGTTTCCCTAAAACTTTCTTTTGGGGTTTTCATGTAAACCCCCCCAGAAATTTTTTGAAAAATAAATGAACTTTTTCCACAGGGAGTAGAGATTTATCTCCCCCCAAAATCTCAGGCCTATTGAGCAAATGGTTGAACCTGTGCACAAGAGTTTTAAAAACACTGAAAGGAGTTATTATTTAAATGTTTAATTTTTTCTAAAAAAAGGTTTTTTTTGCTCTGCTCCCCAGGCCCTGAAGCAGCGTAAAGCTTAGGTTGTGAAAAATAAACCCAAGGGTTTTTGTAGCAATTAAAACGCCTTCTCGTCCTTAAAAAACCGTCTTTCGTTTGCTGCAAGAAACCTTTTTTTAAAAAACCACTTTTACTTTTTTTTCAAATTTTACCTTTAGTTTTAAGTTTGGGTTTTTTAACAAATTTTTTTTAACTGGGTCTGGACCCCAATTGGAGTTCAGAAAATAAAAACAATATCTCGTAGTAAAAAGATGAATATTTAAAATAAAACGGGGGGGAAAGCGTTGCACTTGTTTCCGTCGCATTATTTCTAAAGAGTTCTTTATGAATAATGGAAAAAAACGGGCTGCACGCATCCCTTTTTTTTACACCCTTTGAAATAAAACCCCGCAGAAAATTTTCCCCACCTGATCTGACTCTTGCTTTCGTTATAGTGCATATTTTTAAATACATGATATAATTTGCATTGATACCGTTCTTTTTCAGTTTTGGCCACGTAATTTCAAAAAGGGAAAGAAAAACGTTTTCTCGAAATAAATGAAAGCTAAATATAACTTACGATTACACGAAAATGCTTTTGAACAAAGGGCCAAAAGAGTAAAAAATATCTACAGGGAATGATTTTTTTTAAAACCAGCTTGATATCCCCAGTAATGTTTTTTTGATCGATCCATTTTTGAAATTTGTTATTATAATGGAGCTATAAATTTGCGTTTAATCGACTGAGATTCTCATAATTACAGGATCATTTCGGCACTTTTTTAAAAAAGGAATGATAATCGATTCAGTCAGCTTTTGGATATGTCCTTTTTTCAAAGAGAGCTGAAAATTTTAAGAAAGAAATTTAATCACGTGTCCACCCTTTTGAAAAAATCGCCAATCAAAAACCCTCAGGACCAGCAGTTTTCCTTCTTTAAAAGTTTACTGAAAATGGATTTCCTCTTTTGAAATGGGGCTATCAATAACCTGATTCTTCAATTTCTTCTGTGTTGCTTCACTGCAAACTCGTTCTCTAGCAATTTTTTTTAAATGGGTACATCTTCAGTAGAAATATTTGTGTTAGGTGTTTTACGAAAAAATACGAACATTTTGCCAGAATTCTTTGGTCAGGTTGGTTTATCAAAAAAATTCGTAAAGATTTGTTGTGCTT
The DNA here is from genome assembly GCA_018398815.1 of Conus ventricosus. Classification (NCBI taxonomy): domain Eukaryota; kingdom Metazoa; phylum Mollusca; class Gastropoda; order Neogastropoda; family Conidae; genus Conus; species Conus ventricosus. The sequence goes on along the minus strand of CM031625.1, from coordinate 26,326,602 downwards.
ATTTTTATGTGCAACTTTTTGATTCTTTCGAGCCTTACAAATTTAAAAAGGTCTTCGCTTTCTGGGTTCTGCAAAAAACTTTTTGTTTTATGTATTTGATTTTGTCATTTACATTCTTGATCTACCATGAGTATTTCACCCGAAAGTATTTCTTTCTTTTCATACATTTGCTTTTGTCATAATCAATATTAAAAATACATAAAGTACATTAATATCTTATCTAGCGCGCCGCTGTTTTCGTACTTGCAGGGTTCATCATCATTTATAGACAGAAAAAGTTTGCTATTTTATCATTCCCTAACAGTTTTCGGGCATATTTAACCTCCTTTTTATTTTTTGCAACAGGCCCCAAAAATTTGTAAAAAACCCAAAATGCATTCCAAGGAAGGGTCAGACTCAATGTTTGTTAAACAAATGCTAAATGATTTTTAGGTATAGATACAAGTCAAAAGGGCATAAAAAAAAACATTAACATATTACCCGTTCAGAGTGTATGTGAAACGACCTTGCCGGTCGCCATTTCTACGCCATTAAAATAAAATTCCCAACGCTGTGCCCTATTTAGAAGGAAATTTTCAACCCATTAAGCACTTGTCTTCAGAGCACTGTTTCCCAAATGAAGAGTTTTGACTTAAGGAGAACAAGCATCCTTCACCGTAGTTCTGGACCCAAAATTGCTGTTTTCCATTTGAAATCTCCGTTTGTAAAAGAAAAAGATCAGGAAAAATTCCCAAAAATTTTTCAGTAATAACATTTTCAAGCTTTTTGATGCCATTATCATACCAAGAAGGGAAAAAAAGGGAGTTTTTGGTGGTATATAGGGACAAAAAAGCAAGAATCTTTAGGCGACCTAAAAAACATTTTTAAATAAGAAACATCATTGTGTTATTACACTCGTATCTATTTGTTGTACATTTTTGTAATTTATTTTTTATTTGACAAATTTACCCCTGATCTTCTCCCCTTTCACGTAAATGATCGTGGTTTGCAGAAATTTTTTAATTTTTAAACAAGACTGAAAGTTTTCAACAAAAATTTCAACGAACAATGAATCAAAGACAAATATAATCGATAAAAACTGCGGTCCTTTAAATTCGACAACAAGCCATTGTTCCAGTGTAATAAAGAATGCCAAAACTGTGTTTTTTAAACCATTTGGACAATCATTTTTACACACAATGTAATATTCTGTTTTCTCATTAAAAACCCTTGTTTCCATGCACGCAACAAAAATGACCAGTCTAAAAATTTCATTGTATCAGAACAAAGAGACAGAAATAACATTTACTCTTTCCTAATACACTTGTTGAGAAAACGTGTAGCGTTCTTAATTTTCCCTTTGAAACACCCCCTGTAATGAGTGACCAGTGACGACGACGACAGCTGACGGGCGAGCTAACTAGGCCCCCGTGGCCCGCCGTTGACCCCAGGACGCACGGTAGCGTGTCTCCCCGTTCCCACGTTCAGTGAAACGCCCCGTTCAGCACCGAAAAAAGGGGGGGAATTTAAAAGATCGGTGATTAAAATTTATTGTTCCTGTTTGAGTTTGAAAAAATTGTGGACAAAAAAAAAAGTCCCGGACAGATAGGACTCCTGTTTTAGGCCGGCGGATTGTTATGCCATCGGTTTTAAAATTTTTATCTCCCTCAGACAGAACCTTTCTCCCTCTTGATAAATGATCAAAAACCCCTGGGGTCTTTGTTTTCTTCCTGCATTCTTCAATGCGGAAACCCAAATTCCCCCGTATATCCCTAACCTTTGCGAAAATCTTCGCCAATGAAGATTTTACTGCCCCCTAATTTGTATTGGCTTTGAATTTGTTCCTTTCTTTTATAAAACGTACCTTCGATGATTGGGGGTAGGGTTTTTGATTTAAGCGATGAAGTCTATCGAACTCGATGTCCGGGGCCTTAGTGGTTGTCAGCAGTCTTTCACGAGTCCTACATTCATCTCGGTTTTTGTTGCCCGTCTTCGTATTCCTGAAAGTGATATTTTTTCTTTTTGAGCGTCCCCCTAAATCGTCAGTTTTTTGTTCTAAACTTTCCAACCCTT
>CM031625.1:26314550-26317050 GCA_018398815.1 Conus ventricosus | reverse complement strand
GTCTGTGTGTGTGTGTTTGTCTGTGTGTGCGTGTGTCTGTGTGTGAAACAAATCGCCAGTCAACGTCCTGCACAGGTAGCACTTTAGCCCATCATCCAATGCCCTCTGTAAGGGGGGACAATCCGCGACTTCACCCAAAAACATTCTGTCTTCACGACAGCAGAAAAGACAGCAGGCATGTCTTGATCGCTTACTGGAGAACCTCGCTGTCCCTCTCTGTGATGTTACGGAATATCGCTGTGTAGAAAGAAATGCACAAACCGAATTTCCGTTTGCTCCTATCTAATCTTTTGAGCCTTGGGGAACATCGATTTTGGCCAGGATAAGAAAAACAAATACATGAGCCCTAGCCGCCCGCGCTCCTGGATTTGTTTGTTTTTTTGTCTTTTTTTTCCCTTTTTTTTGTCTCCATGTAAAAGAGTAAGATCTCAAGTGGACAGAAAAATCTTTCAACGAGCATGTGTTTACCCGCTATTCTTTCACCCGAATCCGCCTTTCCTCACATTAACAAATACTTTAAAAATCAGCTGCTGTCATTGCAGTGGTTAGCGTGGCATGTGTGCAGACTGGGAGGTCGTGGGTTCGACTCTCGTCAGTGACATTCGTTCGTTAAGATTTATCAGCTGTGGTCAGTTCCTGTCCGATGTTACTGTGGGCTCAAATGGGAGGACTGGAACCCACTTTGTTGAGTTTGATCCATTTGTTGGACACGTCTTTGAGAGTGCGGTCCAGATTCATGTGCGCACGTCTGTGTATGTGTGTGTGTGTGTGTGTGTGTGTGTGTGTCTGTGTATGTGTGTGTGTGTGTGTGTGTGTGTGTGTGTGTGTGTGTGTGTGTGTGTGTGTGTGTGTGTGTCTGTGTGTTTGCGTGTGTGTGTGTGTGTGTGTGTGTGTGTGTGTGTGTGTGTGGTGGCTGGTGCGTGTTTGCAGTTGTGCCAGCAGTGTGTGTGTGTGTGTGTGTGTGTGTGTGTGTGTGTGTGTGTGTGTGTGTGTGTGTGTGTGTGAAAGCCAAAGCAATGTACGCTTCTTTGTCTGATTATATTTCAGCTGTTTCATAGTGTTAACCTAATTTCTAGTGGAATTAATCCGATGTTAACAAATAGGCTTTCCCCTTGGGTATGATTTACATCATTTGAAATCGTGGAACACTTCTGAATGAGAAGGAAAGAAAGAAAGAGAGAGAGAGACAGACAGACAGACAGACAGACAGATAGAGACAGAGAGGGAGACCGAGAGAGACAGACAGACAGACAGGCAGACAGATAGACAGACAGACAGAGAAGTATCCGTGGTTAGTCATGACCGTATGTTGAAGGGACCGGAATGGTCGCTAGACGTGTGAACTGGAGAATGGAGAATGTCCCCACCCCTCCAGTACTGTGCTCTGTCGCTTTTTCTCCCACGATGCCCTAGTTCTTCCATGCATGGCCTTCCATCAGCACGTGTAACTGCCGATGTGTGTGTCCTGATGCCCTAGTCCTTCAACCCATGGCCTTCCATCAGCACGTGTAACTGCCGATGCGTGTGTCCTGATGCCCTAGTTCTTCAATCCATGGCCTTCCATCAGCACGTGTAACTGCCGGTGTGTGTGTCCTGATGCCCTAGTTCTTCAATCCATGGTCTTCCATCAGCACGTGTAACTGCCGATGCGTGTGTCCTGATGCCATAGTTCTTCCATGGCCTTCCATCAGCACGTGTAACTGTCGGTGTGTGTGTGTGTCCTGATGCCCTAGTTCTTCAATCCATGGCCTTCCATCAGCACGTGTAACTGCCGATGTGTGTGTCCTGATGCCCTAGTCCTTCAATCCATGGCCTTCCATCAGCACGTGTAACTGCCGATGTGTGCATGTCCTGTGGAATAGGACAAGACCAAGAGTGGAAAGGCCACGCTTTCAGACAAAATCGTTTTTACTACCAGCCGCCGTGGCGAAGTGGTTAGCGTCGCGGACTCCAGGCTGGGAGGTCGTGGGTTCGAATCCCATCAGAGTCATGGTGGTTTTCTGCCCCGACCGGCTCCTACCCAGAGTTGAGTTTGCTGCGGACACAGTTGAGAAGACTGAGACCACACAGTCGAGTTTCATCCACTTAATGGATGCGTTTCTGAGGGTGTTGCTCAAAATTCCTGACCAACACTGCAGGTGCCTGTATCTCTCAGGCCCGGTTGACGCCGGGATATATTATGAAAGGAAGCGTAGAGTACAGCCCAGTCATGTAGTCTCAGACCGAAATAGAAATCCGTGGCATCATCTTGATCATCCTCATTCTCATTGATCAGCATTAAAATATATATATATATAAAATATATATAATATATATAATATATATATATATATATATATATATAAGTCTCAAGTTCTGTGGCCCTTCAGGCCCTGCTCTCATGGTAACCTCAAATTCGATGTCCTCTCCACGTTTGTGATCTTGGTTTGGTTCCGTCGGGGTCACCGGTATCGGCGAGTCCATGGGGCTGTCGTTGGACGGACGTAGTGGCGCCCTCCGG
>CM031625.1:26302050-26309550 GCA_018398815.1 Conus ventricosus | reverse complement strand
CTCTGTTTCTCTGTCTGGGCATCTGTTTTTGTAGGTGTGTGTCAATGTCCATTCCACGAAAATATTATCAAAATCTCTCTCTGTCTCTCGTCTCTCGCTCTCTCTGTTTCTCTCTCTCTGTTTCTCTCTCTCTCTCTTCTCTTCTCTCTCTCTCTCTCTCTCTCTCTCCTCTCTCTCTCTCTCTCTCTCTCTCTCTCTCCCTCCCTCCCCGTGCGTGCATGCGTGTGTGTATGGGTCTGTGAGAGAGAGAGAGAGAGAGAGAGAGAGAGAGAGAGAGGGGGGGGGGGGAGACTGCGTTTTTTTAACGTTCGTGTGCGTATGCATACATGTGTATAAGCGGTGTGTGTGTGCGTGTGTGTGTGTGTGTGTGTGTGTGTGTGTGTGTGCGCGCGTGCGTGCTTGCGTGCGTGCGTACGTGCGTGCGTGCGTGTGTGCGTGCGTGCGTGTGTGCGTGCGTGCGTGAATACATACGTATTTGTGTGTCTTTGCCTATGTCTGTGTGCGTGTTTGTGCATGTGTGTGTTGATATCCATGATTCAAACTTGTTAATAAGATAGGAGTATAAGGAAAATGAGGGAGGCATAGGGTGTAGAGGGGGCGTCTTTCTGAAATGTTCTAGACCCCTGATTTCAGCACCTCACGGCGAAAATTATCATGAAAAGTCACTACTTTAGCTGAGAGTACAGTACGCTTAAGAGCCAGTCATTAATTTCCTTGAGTAAATAGCGACCTGGCCAACAAAATGATCTGTTCACGAAAGCCTCAAAGCAAGCAGACATGCTTAGGTTGACAATTGGAGGATCTTTCCTGTCTGCTGTGATAATGTTAGTGGGTGAAAACAAATACACGGACGCCAGTGTCTATGCTTCTGTCAATCTTTCCATCCCCATGGAATATGTCAAGAGCCTAAGTGGACAGAAAAACGCTGTCAATGGGCTTTTCTTTACCCCATATATATATATTTTTTTTAGCCATCAATCTCCCTGACACACTTTATAACAAATATGATTTCTAGCTGTCTCTTTGGTTTTCATACTGGGGATATGAACCGGTGATTATTAATGTAGAGTGGTTAAGGTAGGCAAAAGGAGAGGTTAATGGGTGGGGTGTTGGTGGATATTCCAAGGTACATTGTTCAGGTTACGAGGTTTCCAGTGTCAGTTTGAAACCTGCCTTTGTCCGTCTCTGTTTGAAGAAGGTGTCTGGGTTTGCATATGTGTGTGCGTGTGTGTGTGTGTGTGTGTGTGTGTGTGTGTGTGTGTGTGTGTGTGTGCGTGTGTGTGTGTGTGTGTGTGTGTGTGTGTGTGTGTGTGTGTGTGCACATATGCGCGTGTACGTGTGTGCGCACGTGCGTGTGTGTGTGTGTTTACGTGTATGTGTACGTGTGTGTGTGTGTGTGTGTTGTGTGTGTGTGTGTGTGTGTGTGTGTGTGTGTGTGTGTGTTGCGCGCGCGCGCGAGTACACACACGCTTGTGTATGTGTGTGTGTGTGTGTGTGTGGGTGAGGGGGTGGGGGGTAGGGTGCGTGTGTGTATGTGGGGAGGGTGCGTGTGTGTGTATGTGTGTGGTGGTGGTGGTGGTGGTGGTGGTGGTGGTGGTGGTGGTGTGTGTGTGTGTGTGTGTGTGTGTGTGTGTGTGTGTGTGTGTGTGTGTTTAGGGGGATTATGGGGAGAAAGGGGGTGTGTGTCAGTGTGTATTAATGTCAAAGATGTCTAAACTGTTCTAAGAAAATCAGGCTTTGAACAGTTTTAGTGATTTAAACAGCAATTAGTGACTTAGATAGTTGTGACTTAGAGTCGTGTCATCATCAATTAGTATACCTGCAGTTTGCACTTCATCTTATGAATAAATTGCTTTAAAAAAAGCAGTAACTTGACCAGCAAGGTATGCTGTAATCATTAAAGCAGGGAGGACAGCAGACTTGTTTTCATTGACGACTGGAGAACCCCACCGCTCTTCTACGATGTTATAGATTTTCATTGGATAGCGCTAAATGCACATGCCGAATGTCCGTATGCTCCTGTCTCATCTTTTTGGCCCCGAGGAATATGGATTTTCACCAGATAAAAACGCAGTTTACAAGCCCCAGCTGCACGAGCTCTTTTTTCCTCTCTCTCTCTCTCTCTCTCTCTCTCTCTCTCTCTTTCTTTTCTTTTCTTTTGATGTCTCCATGGACCTGGACCCCAAGTGAATAGCAAAAAAAACGCAGTCAGCAAACATGCGTTTACCCCGCTACGCTGAGAGACCACCATCTCCCCCCTGCACACTTCAACAAACATCATCCTAAAACAGCTGTTTTGGTCCAGTTGTTAGCAGCGCCACGGACTGGCCTTTAGGAGGTCGGCGGTTTGATTTGCATCAGAGATAGTAGAATTTGTGAGAACTTTCAACCCTGGCCGGCTCCTAACCAGAGTTGTGACAATTTCGAATGAGAAGACCGGAGCGCACACAGTTGGGTTCAATCCACCAGTGTCAACAAGAGTGTTATTCAAATTTCCTGCTTTCTTGAGCAGCTTGGGTTGACGATGGGATGTATGATGCATGGCGTTGTAAAACATACAACCCTGTCATGTGGCGCCAAACCGAAGGGCAACCCCAAACCATCATCTGCGTCATCTTCACATCTTTGTTAAAAGAGAGAGAGAGAGAGAGAGAGAGAGAGAGAGAGAGAGAGAGAGAACACAGGCAGACACAGACAGACAGACAGACAGAAGGTTTAGACGTTTCTTTGCTTTTTTATGAATCCAACATCGATTAAGATCTGAATGCGAGTGAAAACTACACAACATGACCATTTATACTTCTGTTCCGGTTGCAATAGACTAGATTTTCAACCAGTTTCAATACGTGATTGCTCCAGGTTTGTGTGCGTACAAAGTGTGTTGTTCTCTCTCTCTCTCTCTCTCTCTCTCTCTCTCTCTCTCTCTCTCTCTCTCTCTCTCTCTCTCTCTGTATGTCTCTCTCTGTATGTCTCTCTCTCTCTCTCTCTCTCTCTCTCTCTCTCTCTCTCTCTTCTCTCTCTCTCTCTCTCTCTCTCTCTCTCTCTCTCTGTGTGTGTGTGTGTGTGTGTGTGTGTGTGTGAAACGGTGGCAGAGAGAGAGAGTAAGAGAGAAGAGGGTGGAGATCGTGTGTGAACGTGAGTGTGAGTGTGTACGTGCATGCTGGAGCAAGTGTGTGTGTGTGTGTGTGTGTGTGTGTGTGTGTGTGTGTGTGTGTGTGTGTTTGTGTCTGCGTTTATGTCTGTGTGTGTTTCTGTGCATGTATGTCAATGTCCTTTCAATGAAAAGATCATGACCATCTAGGGAGGAGAGGGAACGGGAAGGGTGAAGGTTGGTAGGGTCTTTCAGGATTGTTCTGGAACCGAAATTTCAGCACAGAAAGGCGAAAACGATTACCAAAACATCACTATTTCAGCTGAAAATGCATTCCGCATGAGAGCCAGTCATCAAATTTCCCTCAAAGAGCGGGCGGGTTTAAATGGCGACCTGGCTAACAACATGCTCTGTTCATGAGAGCTTCAAAGCCAGCACACATATTTCCATTGACCACTGAAGGGCCTCTCCTCTTCTCTGTGAGGTGATGGATTTTCATTGGATTAAAAAGAAATGCACACACACGCACGCACACGCTCACGCACACGCACACACACACACACACACACACACACACACACACACACACACACACACACTCACACACGCACACACTCACACGCACACACACACACACACACACACACACACACACACACACACACTCACACTCACACACACTCACACTCACACACACACACACACACACACACACACACACCACGCGCACCGCACACACACACACACACACACACACACACACACACACACACACACACACACACACCCTTCTGCGTATGCTCCTGTCAATTCTTCTTGCACACCCCTGTGGAGTATACCCAGTTGCCAGAACAAGGCGGTCAGTGGCTTTGTCTTTACTCGCTATTTTTGGAGCCTTCAGTTCTCCCTGACACACTTTTAAGACATATGATATCCAGCTGTACTCTTCATTTCTTTTCTTCTTTTTTTTTTTCTTCATGCTGAGGATGTGAACCGGCGATTATTGTTGTAGATGGATTCGGGATGGAAAAAGGAAGTGTTAGTGGGGCAGGGTGTTGGGGGTTTATTCCGAGGCGCGTTGTTCAAGGTACGAGGTTTCTTGTGTTAGTTTGTAAACTACCTCTGTCCGTGTGTTTGGAGGAAGTGTTTGGGGGTGTCGGTGTGTGTGTGTGTGTGTGTGTGTGTGTGTGTGTGTGTGTGTGTGTCCGTCCGTGTGTGTGTCCGTCCGTGTGTGTGTTTGTGTGTGTGTGTGTGTGTGTGTGTGTGTGTGTGTGTGTGTGTGTGGTGTGTGTGTGTGCGCGCGCGCGTTTCCGTGTGTGTGTGTGTGTGTGTGTGTGTGTGTGTGTGTGTGTGTGTGTGCGCGCGCGTTTCCGTGTGTGTGTGTGTGTGTGTGTGTGTGTGTGTGTGTGTGTGTGTGTGTGTGTGTCACTGTCGAAGTTTGCAAGATGTTTTCTTATTTCCAAACTGTTCTTTGGAAATCGGATTTTGAATGCTTTGCGATTTCAACAACAGTATGTGACTTAAAGAGTTGTGACTTAAAAGATGTTTCCATGATCATTAGCATTCCGTGCTGTTCGCACCTTGACCACATGAGTAAATTCCTTCAGAAAGAGGGACAAGTCGTGACTTGACTGACGAGGCACTATGATCGTGAGAGCAGAGAGGACGGCAGACGTGTTTTGATTGACGAACGGAGAACTTCGGCGCTCTTCTACGATGTTATAGATTTTCGTTGGATGATAACATCCACAAGCCGCATTTCGTATGCTTCTGTCTCATATTTTTGGCGTCGAGGAATATGGATTCTCACCAGATAAAAACAAATTTACAAGCCCCAGTGGCACACGCTCTTTTTCTTGTTCTTTTTCTTTCCTTTTTTTTTTTTTTCCTTTTTGCCAGTTGCATACGCTCTTTTTCTTCTTGTTTTCTTTGTTTGTGTGTGTGTGTGTGTGTGTGTGTGTGTGTGTGTGTGTGTGTGTGTGTGTGTGTGTGTGTGTCTGCGTGTGTGCGTGTGTGTGTGTGTGTGTGTGTGTGTGTGTGTGTGTTTTCCCCTCCATAGACCTGGAACTCGGGCGGACAGAAAACGTTATCAACGAACATGCGATTATCCGCTACTCTGTGAATGCACTATCTCGCCTTGCACTATTCAACAAATATTATTCTGAAGCAGCCGACTCGGTCCGGTGGTTAGCGTTGCGAACTGCTGCTAGGAGGTTGTGGGTTTGGTTCCCATAAGAGACGGTAGATTGTCGGATTTTATTTTTTTATCCGTGGTCGGCGTCTATCCAGAATTGCTATGGTTTGAAATGAGAAGGCCAGAACTCACACAGTTGAGTTCGATCCACCTATATGTCTGTTGTTCAAATTGTCTTACAGCACTGCAGGTGTCTGTTTCTCCTAGGCCTGGTTAACGATTATATATGTTATGAATAGAATCGTCAAAATACAACCCTGTCATGTAGAGTCTGACGAAAAGGGAAATCTATAGCGTCATCTACGTCGATCTCGTCCTCGTTAAGAGAGAGAGAGAGAGAGAGAGAGAGAAGAGAGAAGTACTTAGACATTTCTTTGCTTTTTATTTAACCAAAATTAAATGCGAGTTAAAGCTAGACAAAAAATGACTATTTACACTTTGTGTGAGTTATCATATATGTGAGTTATCCTATATGTCTGTTGTTCAAATTGTCTTACAGCACTGCAGGTGTCTGTTTCTCCTAGGCCTGGTTAACGATTTATATATATGTTATGAATAGAATCGTCAAAATACAACCCTGTCATGTAGAGTCTGACGAAAAGGGAAATCTATAGCGTCATCTACGTCGATCTCGTCCTCGTTAAGAGAGAGAGAGAGAGAGAGAGAGAGAGAGAGAGAGAGAGAGAGAGAGAGAGAGAGAGAGAGTACTTAGACATTTCTTTGCTTTTTATTTAACCAAAATTAAATGCGAGTTAAAGCTAGACAAAAAATGACTATTTACACTTTGTGTGAGTTTTCAATAACACGGATTATTAACCAGTTTCAATGCGTATTTGCACGTAGTGTGTGTGCGTGCCCAGGCATGCCGCTGTGTGTGTGTGTGTGTGTGTGTGTGTGTGTGTGTGTGTGTGTGTGTGTGTGTGTGTGCGCGTGCGTGTGTGTGTGTGTGTGTGCGTGTGTGTGTGTGTGTGTGTGTGTGTGTGTGTGTGTGTGTGTGTGTGTGTGTGTGTGTACGTTTGTAATTACATGTGTTTGTGTGTGTGTGTGTGTGTGTGTGTGTGTGTGTGTGTGTGTGTGTGTGTGCTCATGAGAACTTCTTACTTTTCTCAACTCTTTCTACACTCAAAATTTAATCCCTAAAAGATCGATTTTTTTTTCGCAGTCGGAGTTAATTTTGTGTGTGTATGTCTGTTCGATTTTCACTTCAACAGAAACCACCTTCAGATGCAAGAGCATGCGTGATTAGACCTGACCTGGTTAACAAAAAAAAAAAAAAGAGCAGTGATCCACGAAGCTTCAAAGACAAAGAGACATGTCTAGATTGACGACTGAAGGGCCTCTCTACGATGCTCTGGCTTTCCACTGGTTTAAGCAAAAATCATACAAGTGCCCACACAATCATACACGACCCCAATCCACCAACCCACCAACCCCACTCCCATACCCTCCCCCCCTCTCCACCTGCCTAATTGTGGGCACTCGCCCCTGTTTTTTTTGTGTGGATCAGAACATGATTGGAGGTGGACAGAGAGAGAGAGAGGTTTCTGAATGAGCTGCTCTTCTGAGCTCATTGAAATCTCGCTACAGGACTGCGCTTGCTTGTGAGCGGATATCGTTTGAAGCTTTTACCTTGCCCGATTGTGAAACGTTTTCATTGTAAATCTCCAGCGTCCCTTTCCCGCCTTCTCCCTCCGCTTTCCCCTCTCTCCCTCTCTACACCTCGCCTCCTGCCCCCACTCTGTAAATATGAGCAGACGGCATTGATGCCGTAGGGGGGACGTACGCTGATAAAAAAAAAAAAAAGGAGAACGGTGTTAGGGGGGCACCATCACATCATGCCTCCGTGCATGATGTCTTTCTTTATTTGCTAGAATGGCCAGTGTCAAAGTGAGCATGGCTTTTGTCAGTTTTTGAATTGTTTCATGTGTCTGCTTGGAATGATCCGGTGTCTGTATGAAACTACCTGGCACCAGTGTGTCATTACTCCGTGTCGGTGTGAGAAAATCTTGTGCGATTGTGTATGTGGCATAGCTCCGTTTTGACGTGGAAGGTCCTGTGAGGATGTGACAGGGCTCTCTTGAAAAATTCTCGTGCGTCAGATGTAATATTGTCGCTGAGTAATCCTCTTGTCAATTGGATTTTTAACGTCTAATTTTCCTGTTAATCTGAGGTTGTTATGACAGGGGACTGTCCCATGTTACTTTCGATCGCGCAG
>CM031625.1:26284550-26294550 GCA_018398815.1 Conus ventricosus | reverse complement strand
TATTCACGAATCACTGTCTTTTCTTTTCTTTTCTTTTTCTTTCACTGTCACTTTCACAACACGACACAACTGCCGGCACTGGTGTTGGTCTGATGGCGCCTGGTCAGTGAGACTTTGGCGTTGGTCTGGGGTTCTGCTTGGCGAAGTGACGCTGCAGGTTTTGAGGTCGAACCCCGGTTAGGGTAGAACAGTGACTATCAACATCGATCTGTTCTCCTTTCTTTCTTCCTGCATTAACGCATTGCACTCTCTCTCTCTCTCTCTCTTCTAGTCTGCTCTTATAAAAATGGACATGGTTGCTTTTCTTTTCTTTTTTTCTTTTCTTTCTTTTCTTCTTCATAAATTAGCAACTCTCTCTCTCTCTCCACATCTCTCCTCATCCTTCCTCTGCAGACTATCTCATGCTAATCTCTCAACTTGGTTCTCTTCTCTCCTCATCTCTCTCTCTCTCTGCCCTTCTCTCCTGCAGAGCTCCACTCCGAACCTCTCCTCTCCCTCTCTCTCTCTATTCGTTCTTCCCCTCGTTCTCCGTTCTCTCCCTCACGCATTCCTTTATTCGTTCCGATCTGTCCAAAAACGGGCGAGTACCATTGGTCAGTATTTTTACCCCTGACACCCGAGGTTGTCTCCCTCTAATTCCATTGGATGTTCAAATCATGACAGTCCCGTCTACACGCCTTACTCTCTGTGGTGGTCCAATTGGTCATTTAATTGATTAGCTAGATTTCACCCCCACCACACACTACCTTCCCCCCTTCCCCTACTTCACTGGCACGGTGTGGCTTAAGTGGTGGACACTGGTCAATCTAATTGGCCCAGCTGAGTCTGGGTAGGCACCACGACGTCCGAGTAACAATGACGTTGGTTCCACAAAGTGGCTAGATGAGCTTGAGCTCGGCTCTGCGACTCGTCTCGCTAGACATCGAGGCGTCGGTCAAAGCTGCTTAGCCCGTATACCCGGGACAGACCGTCTTCCTGAAGCCTCTCCACTAAGCTTAATTGGCCGGACCCGACCTATGGGCCCGTCTCTCTGACGCCTAGAATGTTTGAGTTTGGACTTAGGTCCGAACAAATTGACTGGCGACTCCCCAAGTTAGGTTGTTCCCCCCAAGTTAGGTTGTTTCCCCCAAGTTAGGTTGTTTCATTTTTTTGTCCGTGACAATTTCCCCCTTGCAAAAGACCATGCTCCGCATTGTCTCAAAACAACGGTACAAAAAGGACAACAACCGAATTTGCTGACACACAGCTACACGCGCAAAGTTTGGAAAATACTTTACAACCAACGGTTTATAAGTTATAAAATATACAATTAGTGAATACCACTCCAACGAGTTATCATTGACGTGCGCTCTTGCGTTATTTCACTCATTTTATAACGACCTCTGTGCACACTTATGCAATTCCCCTACCTGCGGATTTGCCACATCTTCTTTCACAATTCTTATGAAAAGCACAATATAATATGATCACGATCCATGACACTTCACTGAGGAATCTCCATCCTCGCTTATTGCAAATAATGCATCACTACACAAGCGACTGTATGCTCCACGCATAACTACATCCACATGAACAAGTCTCACAAAGAAAATATGAACAAGTCTCACACAAAAAAAAAATATGAACCATAGCCAACTGGGAATGAACCCATATCCAATCAACATAACTGGAATCAACACATATTATCAACAAAGCACCCTGGATATGACTGACTTCCTCTGAGTTGCAGCTTGCTAGACTACACGACTTAAATAGTCAGCTCCGACATTCTGTCGACCGGGAAAGTACTGCACTCGGTACCTGTAGGGCTGCAGTGCCATTGCCCAACGCAGCACTCTGCTGTTTTTCAACTGCGCCTCCTGCAGGAATTTGAGTGGTTGATGATCCGTCTCGATCACGAACTCTTTCCCATACAAGTATTTGTGGAACTTCTGCACGGCCCACACGACAGCTAAACACTCCTTCTCCACCGTTGCGTACCCTTCTTCACACTTTGTCAACTTCCTGCTAGCGTATCTCACAGGAAACTCGACTCCTTCATGCTCCTGCAACAATACTGCACCTATCCCACCACCTGATGCATCTGTCCCGCAACAAAAATGGTTTGGACATATCTGGTAGCTTCAAGATGGACGGGAACCTAGTCTTTCCAACACCGTCTGCAGTGCTTGCTCTGCAGCGTCTGACCACTCGACCACTGCCGTTTTCCTGCCTTGACCAAATCACTGAGAGGACTCGTGATTGCGGCAAAGTTTGGGACAAACTCCCTATAGAACCCAATAAAACCTAGCAGACTCCTGACTTCTTTTTTTGGTCTTTGGTCTCTCGGAATTCATCATCTTCTCCACCTTTTCCTCTTTCCGGCTGCTTTGTGTCGCCTCCGACAACAAAACCTGGGAAACTCCAGGCTTGGAAAGCCAACCTGGCACTTTGTTGGTCTGGCTGTGAGATTGGCTTGTCTCAACCTCTCCAAGACTGCTCCTAGCTGCCTCATATGCTCCTCCCATGTCTCGGATGCTATCAGAATGTCATCCATGAAATTCACAACACCTTCCAATCCCGTCAATAGCTTCCTCATCATTCGAGAAAAGACCGCAGGTGCGTTGACCATCCAAAAGGGAGTACTCGCCACTGGTATAGCCCCATAGGAGTGGAAAATGCTGTGACTTCCTTTGAGTTATCACTCAAGGCTATTTGCCAGTAACCCTTGCTCAGATCGATCCTGGTGAAATACTGGCTCTTGCTTGTGGCGATCTGAGCGAACAGGTCTTCCATGTTGGGTATGACCTCTGCATCGACCTTGGTGACACTGTTCAGACGTCTATAGTCGACACAGAATCGATGCTCACCTGACTTTTTTCCTCACTAAGACGACGGGTGCACTATATGATGATTTGGACGGTTCAATCCCCCCAAGGTCCAACATCTTTTCTACCTCCTCCTCGATCACTTGCTTGGTGGCATATGGGATCGGGTAGGCTTTCACATGTACGGTTTCTGTGATGTTAACTCCACCGTACATGTCTCCAGAGTTGTCCTGCCTGGTTTATCAGTCAGGGACGCCCTATACTGTTCTAGGAGCCCACTAACTTCCTCCTGTCTCCTACTGTCTAGCCCTTCATACAGTGACACATCCCTGTATGACTCTTCTCCTGGAAACTCAGGCAACAAAATCTCCCCTTCTTCTGCTGGGTCTCCTTCACCTCCATCAATGATTGCTGCTGCGCCTATGTGCTGAGTCTCACGCTGAATATATTTGCGGAGTAGATTGCATGGAAAAGTTTTGATTTCCCATTACATCGATTCGGTAGTCCTGATCTACCTTTCAGTGATGGTGAAGGGTCCCTTCCAATGCATCAGCAGCTTGTTGTGATCCGTGGGAAGCAGTAACAGGACTTGATCTCCCACCTTGAGGAATTGCTTCCTCACCTTCCTGTCATACTGCTTCTTCTGGACGACCCTAGCCTCCTGCAAACTCTCCCTTGCGACCTTACATGTCTCCTCGAGCCTATTGCGTAAGTCAAACCACATACTGATATGTGGTTTTGACTTCTTCGGACTCCTGTTCTCCGGCCCCACAGCTCTTTGAGAATGCACACCGGTCCCCGAACTGTCCGCCCATACAGCAGCTCAAATGGCGAAAAGCCTGTGCTTTCCTGAGGGGCTTCTCTGTAGGCAAACAGTGCCGCTGGAATGTAGCGTCCCAATCTGCTGGCCTTTCCTCACAGAGCTTCTTTAAGATGCCCTTCAGCACACCGTTGAATCTTTCCACCAAGCCATTGCATTGTGGATGGTATGGGGTAGTGAGCAGCTGTGTGACCCCTAGCAGCCTGTTGACCTCCTCATCACGCCTGAGGTGAACTGTGACCCCCTGTCACTGAGAATTTGTGCTGGCACACCCACGCGAGAGAAGATGTCTACCAGCCCTTCAGCGACCTGTTGCGTATCTACGCCTTCAATGCAACCGCTTCTGGGTATCTGGTCGCGTAGTCCACAAGTGTCAACACATACCTGTGCCCACCTTTGGAACAGGGCGCGATTGGGCCAATCAGGTCAACGGCCACTCTCCTGAACGGTGTGTCAATTAAAGGGGGATGTTTAAGAGGCGCCTTCCTCTTCACCCCTCTTGTGGCTGACCTTTGACACACATCACATGACATGCAGAACCGCTTTATGTCTGCCATTGCTCCTGGCCAATGAAAGTCATCAAGACTCGGTTAGCTGTTTTGCTGGTGCCGAGATACCCCCCATGAGCGACTCGTGACCCACTGACATGACAGTGTCACGATAACATGCTGGTACCTCTAACTGAGTGGTCACCTTACCTGTCTTCCCCTTGGTGAACACTCGGTACAACAGCCCGCCTTTCACCAGAAATTCTGTCTCACCTCCTCTAACCTCCTGTTCTCTCCACCTCTTGCCAACTCCCAAGACTTTACGAGCGAAGGTCTTGTTCCTGCGCTGCCCTAAACTCATCAGGCGACACATCTATGCCCGACTTCCTTCCTGGAAACAACTAACGGTTTAACAACCTTTTCCTCCTTCTTGCTCCGTGTTGAACTGCTGCCCCTGTAGCAGTCAACAACTCAGGATCCCCTGGATCCCTTGCACCTGGATATTCCCAATGATCAAATCGTGAAGGGGTTTCTCCATCACCAACGCAGACAACTCGCCTGAGAAGTAAGGGTACGTACTTCTATCTTAGCAACTGGAAACTCCCTCACAGTGCCATCGATTAGAGTACAGGTCTGGATTTGCCCTGTCAAATCCCCTTTATCGACCAGCGTTGTTCGTTTCTACCCCCCATGAACAACCAGTGTCTCGTAACACTTTCACCCTCTGCTGGCCAATCCACCCTTCTTCCACTGGTAACGAACCACTCAGCCTAGTGCCCTCCATCCTGGGCACTGACTGCTGTCCAGTGCTAGCCATAGGCTGCACTCCACCCTCTTCAGACTGAATCCCTTTTGGTTCCACTGCAGGTCGTTTCCCTTGACGACCCTTATCCACCTCTTGCAAGGCTGCTGCCTTCTGGAACCTCATGCGACAATCCCTCGCCACATGTCCCTTCTTGTGACAAATGAAACACCTAATTTCCCTTTGCCCTTCCTTCTGCCCCACCACTGGGTTTGCAGACTTTGCAGAAAACTCTCCTAGTCTCCTTGCACTCTTCTCACCTGTGCCTAGCACCTGTTTCTCCTGCACCTTAGTGCCCAAACGTGCCTCTCTATACACCTCTGCGAACTTCAACAACTCTCCTGCTGTCTCTGGCTGTCTCTCTTTCAAATGTATGGTTAGCTCAGGGCCGCAACCTGACAAAATCTGTTCTTTCATAACTAGCTCTTTCAACTCGGCGAACTCCTTCTTCGTACCACTCAACTCTAACCATTTCTCAAAATAGTGATCTAGACGTGCACCAAACTGAGTGTACGTTTCCCCTGCTTGCAATCTAGCTGAACGAAATTTCTTTCTGAATCCTTCCTCTGTGAGGTCAAAACCCTTCATTAAAGACTCCTTCACAGCACCAAAATCAGACTGTTGTTCTGCTGGTAACGCAGTGAAAATCTGCAATGCCTTACCCGTCAGTAACGCCGACAAAATGACTGCCCACTCTTCTGGAGGCCAACCCTGACTGGTTGCAAACGTTTCGAAACGACTGATGTATGCATCAATCGAATCGGTCCCTTCCGAGAATTTTGGCAACTTGGGTCGGGGCATAGCTGCGCACAGAGTCACTGGAAAGTGAACTACCATCATCGGTGGTCTCCCTTTGTATTCTCACTTTCTCTAGCTCTAATTGAACCTTTAATCTTTCCGTTTCCTGCTTCATTCTTTCTGTTTCCTCCCTAGCCTGATTATCATTAGCCTGAATCCTTAATTTTTCTATTTCTTGCGCTTCTACTGCAACGCGTCGTCTTTCCCGCGCGTTCAATCCCTTTCCATCTTTTGCTGGTTTTTCGACGAATGCTCGCAACTCTTCTCCCGAATAGCCTAAATCACGAGCGACGCTCACAAGTTGTTCAATAGGGGTGTTCTTTTCTTCCGCCATTGTATCTCCTTTTTTTTTTTCTTGAACAAATTTTACAACTACGACAGCCAAACTGGTGGTTACCGACACGAGTGACGTAATAGCACAATCCTATGAATGATAATATTAGCTTGGGACAACGTAGTTAGTTTTTATAAGACGCCCAGCGCCTGACCCAACTATGAGAGCGAATTATAGGCAATCTGTGCGAAATGAGTACTCTGGGGCTGAAATGCCAAGCCTAGTATTAACTATCTTGGAAGCAATGCCAAGCCCAGTATTTAACTATCTTGGGAACATACAGTAAGACAACCCCTTGTCTTAGGATTACAATACTTGAATCCCACCCAGCTTCCTCTCTGAGAAGTTGAACAATTATAATAAATGGGCCAGAATATCCTGGCAAGCTCGCCAATAAATTGTCAACCTCGGTGTAATGTCAGTGGAGGAAGGACTAGCGCACAGCCCAAACACACTCACAGCTTGCTTACAATCTCATTCATATATCATGCATTCGTCACATCAAACCACTAGTAAAGTCTATAAACTTTACTATACATGATCATAGAAAGAACATCAATGCATATAGAATCAAACAAAATAAAACATTCTCTCTTTCCTTGAATTTCACAAAATCATTTATCTAAAACATCATTAACTAACCCGGGTATAAACAGATTTCTACTTTACCTGGCCAGGTGATCTTAACTATTCACGAATCACTGTCTTTTCTTTTCTTTTCTTTTTCTTTTCACTGTCACTTTCACAACACGACACAACTGCCGGCACTGGTGTTGGTCTGATGGCGCCTGGTCAGGTGAGACTGTTGGCGTTGGTCTGTGGTTCTGCTTGGCGAAGTGACGCTGCCAGGTATGAGGTCGAACCCCCGGTTAGGGTAGAACAGTGACTATCAACATCGATCTGTTCTCCTTTCTTTCTTCCTGCATTAACGCATTGCACTCTCTCTCTCTCTCTCTCTTCTAGTCTGCTCTTATCAAATGGACATGGTTGCTTTTCTTTTCTTTTTTTCTTTTCTTTCTTTTCTTCTTCATAAATTAGCAACTCTCTCTCTCTCTCCACATCTCTCCTCAGTCCTTCCTCTGCAGACTATCTCATGCTAATCTCTCAACTTGGTTCTCTTCTCTCCTCATCTCTCTCTCTCTCTGCCCTTCTCTCCTGCAGAGCTCCACTCCGAACCTCTCTCTTCCCTCTCTCTCTCTATTCGTTCCTTCCCCTCGTTCTCCGTTCTCTCCCTCACGCATTCCTTTATTCGTTTTCCGATCTGTCCAAAAACGGGGGAGTACCATTGGTCAGTATTTTTACCCCTGACACCCGAGGTTGTCTCCCTCTAATTCCATTGGATGTTCAAATCATACAGTCCCGTCTACACGCCTTACTCTCTGTGGTGGTCAATTGGTCATTTAATTGATTAGCTAGATTCACCCCCACCACACACTACCTT
Source organism: Conus ventricosus (assembly GCA_018398815.1). Lineage (NCBI taxonomy): Eukaryota > Metazoa > Mollusca > Gastropoda > Neogastropoda > Conidae > Conus > Conus ventricosus. Next base: position 26,287,060 of record CM031625.1, on the reverse strand, counting down.
CCCCCCTTCCCTACTTCACTGGCACGGTGTGGCTTAAGTGGTGGACACTGGTCAATCTAAATTGGCCAGCTGAGTCTGGGGAGGCACCACGACGTCCGAGTAACAATGACGTTGGTTCCACAAAGTGGCTAGATGAGCTTGAGCTCGGCTCTGCGACTCGTCTCGCTAGACATCGAGGCGTCGGTCAAAGCTGCTTAGCCCGTATAGCCGGACAGACCGTCTTCCTGAAGCCTCTCCACTAAGCTTAATTGGCCGGACCCGACCTATGGGCCCGTCTCTCTGACGCCTAGAATGTTTGAGTTTGGACTTAGGTCCGAACAAATTGACTGGCGACTCCCCAGTTAGGTTGTTCCCCCCAAGTTAGGTTGTTTCCCCCAAGTTAGGTTGTTTCATTTTTTTGTCCGTGACAGTCTGTGTCACGTAAGTCTGCGCTTGCTGTATGCTGTATCCAATCATAAATCTGTGGGGGGAAAAAAAAAAACACCAGACAGTTGTATGGACGCTTCAGAGGAGTGCCCTGTACCAGTGCGTGCCTGCGCCCTATCCGACACGGGGCAGGCTTCAAAGGGTAATGCGGAACTGCTCCCGGCTGGTTGCTCCGGCGGTTGATGAAAGTGCTTCTCCGGGTCCCATGGGACCTTAGCGCGTATCGTTTTCTTGTCCACCTTTTGGCCCACTCTAGGGAAAGGCCCATTGACGGTGAGGAATGACCCACTGACCGCAGAGAAAGTCCTGCAGACAGCGGGAAAGTCTGCAACGGAGATCCTGTACACAGGGCACGTAAACGCTGTGTTGCGAAAGTTTGCCTGCGTCTGTAGTTCGACTGTTTCCACCTGTCAGCGAAACAGCCATGAGTAGAGCTGCAGGATTCACTCAGCAGTTCGCTCGGTGGTGGTCTTTGACAATGGGACCTGCGATCATGACATATGGGCTGGTGCACTCATGGAGACGCGTCGTGGAGGTGCTGTTGACTGGCGTCCAGTGGCCGATACACAATGGCATCTGCCGAGGAGCAGTTCTATCCTTTGACGTGTTGACGGAATGCCCTGTGCTTGTCTGCACCCTATGTCAACACAGCGCAGACCTCCAAGGCTGAAGCAGGATTGCAGGCACCCGAATGGTTGGTTCGGCGATTGGGGACAGTACTTCTCTGGGTCAAGTACAACGCATTTAACGTCAGGAGAACGGCTTGAACTTCATGAGGAGTAATTGAATCGCGTGGGGGGGGGGGGGGGGGGGGGGAGCAGAACGTCAGACTCTTATTGCAAGGTCCGGGTTTCCATTCCCTCCAGACGTCATTCCCAAAGACGGAGTGTGGCTACCTCAATGGTGGAATGAAAAGCAGTTGTGTACCCAAAGTATTTCACTAATGGTGAAACTCAGAGCCTTGGCCTTTGGGATCAAGTCGGAATGAACAGCAGTTGGTGCGTTAATTTCGACTGATGAGGGAGGCGGGGGTGGGTGGGGGTGAAAGGAAGCCCTTTGGCGTATGGGGGAGTTCCTGGTTAGATTGAGCCTCATTAGCTGAGCAATATGCCGCAACAAAACCCCTAACTCTGCTTGAGATAAGGGTCCAATCAAAACCCCCGTCTTCCTCCCTTTCTAACACACACACACACACACACACACACGCACGCGCGCAAACACACACACGCGCGCTTGCAAGCACGCATACACACGCACGCACGTACGCACGCACGCTCCCACATACGCACACACACACACACACACACACACACACACACACACACACACACACACACACACACACACACACACACACACACACACAATTTATACCCATGCTTTCTACATATGCTATTAGAAATAGTTTCGAATCACCAGAATTAACCTATGAATTCTTTCTTTCTTTATCAAAGAGTCCAATAAGTAAGTACTTATGGTTTCTTGCATTTATTATCTCATACTTATGAGGTTACTTTTAAGTGTGTCAATCATTTACCTACTACTAAATCTACATAAAATATACGAAAGGACCATCTTCATCCGCCCCCTACCTCTCACTGTTCTCTCCCATATCAAAACCATTTGTAGTTTTCTAGCTTTATTATGAGGGTTTTATTTATTTGTTTGTCTCATTGTTTTTGTTGATGTAGTTGGGTTTGTTTTGTTTTTCGTCTAATATCACCTAGAGTGGATAGACGTTAAATTTGAAACTAACACACACACACACACACACACACACACACACACACACACACACACACACACACACATACACACACACACGCGCGCGCGCGCGCGCACGCACACACACACACACACACACGAACTGTAGACTGGGTTCATCAGAGTTTTCACGCATAATAAGAACGTTTTAATCCACAGAAAAAAAAATTCCAAGTTCATATGTCCCATGGTGTCTGTAAATCTGTTCATTTATGTGAAACTGGAATGATGTACGATTACTTTTGGGTCTTTTCTCAACATCTTGCGATTTTAATACTGGGAAGTCTTTTCGTGCAGCGTTGATGGGTTTTTTTCTGTTC
>CM031625.1:26272050-26274550 GCA_018398815.1 Conus ventricosus | reverse complement strand
TGAGGATGGGGAAAGGTGTTCAGTTTCTGCACTGTTTGACAGATGAGGATGGGAAAGGTGTTCAGTTTCTGGACTGTTTGACAGATGAGGATGGGAAAGGTGTTCAGTTTCTGGACAGTTTGACAGATGAGGATGGGGAAAGGTGTTCAGTTTCTGGACAGTTTGACAGATGAGGATGGGGAAAGGTGTTCAGTTTCTGCACTGATTGACAGATGAGGATGGGGAAAGGTGTTCCGTTTCTGGACTGTTTGATGAGGATGGGGAAAGGTGTTCAGTTTCTGCACTGATTGACAGATGAGGATGGGGAAAGGTGTTCCGTTTCTGGACTGTTTGATGAGGATGGGGAAAGGTGTTCAGTTTCTGGACTGTTTGACAGATGAGGATGGGGAAAGGTGTTCCGTTTCTGGACTGTTTGATGAGGATGGGAAAGGTGTTCAGTTTCTGGACTGTTTGACAGATGAGAATGGGGAAAGGTGTTCAGTTTCTGGACTGTTTGACAGATGAGGATGGGGAAAGGTGTTCAGTTTCTGGACTGTTTGACAGATGAGGATGGGAAAGGTGTTCAGTTTCTGGATTGTTTGACAGATGAGAATGGGGAAAGGTGTTCAGTTTCTGCAATGTTTGACAGATGAGGATGGGGGAAGGTGTTCCGTTTCTGGACTGTTTGATGAGGATGGGAAAGGTGTTCAGTTTCTGGACTGTTTGACAGATGAGGATGGGGAAAGGTGTTCAGTTTCTGGACTGTTTGACAGATGAGAATGGGGAAAGGTGTTCAGTTTCTGGACTGTTTGACAGATGAGGATGGGGAAAGGTGTTCCGTTTCTGGACTGTTTGATGAGGATGGGAAAGGTGTTCAGTTTCTGGACTGTTTGACAGATGAGGATGGGGAAAGGTGTTCAGTTTCTAGACTGTTTGACAGATGAGGATGGGGAAAGGTGTTCAGTTTCTGCACTGTTTGACAGATGAGGATGGGGAAATGTTTCAGTTTCTGCACTGTTTGACAGATGAGGATGGGGAAATGTGTTCAGTTTCTGCACTGTTTGACAGATGAGGATGGGGAAAGGTGTTCAGTTTCTGCACTGTTTGACAGATAAGGATGGGGAAAGATGTTCAGTGTCTGGACAGTTTGACAGATGAGGATGGGAAAGGTGTTCAGTGTCTGGACAGTTTGACAGATGAGGATGGGGAAAGGTGTTCAGTTTCTGCACTATTTGACTGATGAGGGTTATAAATAGAAGAGGCATATGAATGGTAAAAGAACTTGGAAAAGCAAAGGGAGGGACGCAAATTCTATGCATGAGCGAGGAGGCAGGCGGATGGAGGAACGGGGCGTTTGTGCGTGCGCGTGCATATGTAAGTGTATGTGTGTGTCTGTCTGTCTGTCTGTTTGTCCCTGTGTGAGTGAGAGGGAGAGAGGGAGAGAGAGAGAGAGAGAGAGAGAGAGAGAGAGAGAGAGTGCGCGCACGCGCGGAAGGGGGAGCACAGCGAGAGGGAACGGGGACAGCAAGTGTGGGGATGAAGAAAGAAAGAGAGAGGAGGTCGAGATGTTCGGCTGGGAGATAAAAGAAAAGAAACGACGTGCCGGGTGGACAAAGACAAGACAAAGACACAGGCGATAGCATACCAAAGTGACAAAGACACAGGCGATAGCATACCAAAGTGACAAAGACACAGGCGATAGCATACCAAAATGGCAAAGACACTGGCGATACCATACCAAAATGGCAAAGACACTGGCGATGCCATACCAAAGTGACAAAGACACAGGCGATACCATACCAAAGTGACAAAGACACAGGCGATAGCATACCAAGGTGACAAAGACACAGGAAATAGCATACCAAAGTGACAAAGACACAGGCGATAGCATACCAAAATGGCAAAGACACTGGCGATGCCATACCAAAGTGACAAAGACACAGGCGATAGCATACCAAAGTGACAAAGACACAGGAAATAGCATACCAAAGGGACAAAGACACAGGCGACAGCATACCAAAGTGACAAAGACACAGGAAATAGCATACCAAAGTGACAAAGACACAGGCGATAGCATACCAAAATGGCAAAGACACTGGCGATACCATACCAAAGTGACAAAGACACAGGCGATAGCATACCAAGGTGACAAAGACACAGGAAATAGCATACTAAAGTGACAAAGACACAGGCGATAGCATACCAAAGTGATAAAGACACAGGCGATAGCATACCAAAATGGCAAAGACACTGGCGATGCCATACCAAAGTTGCAAAGACACAGGCGATAGCATACCAAAGTGACAAAGACACAGGAAATAGCATACCAAAGGGACAAAGACACAGGCGACAGCATACCAAAGTGACAAAGACACAGGAAATAGCATACCAAAGTGACAAAGACACAGGCGATAGCATACCAAAGTGACAAAGACACAGGCGACAGCATACCAAAGTGACAAAGACACAGGAAATAGCATACCAAAGTGACAAAGACACAGGCGATAGCATACCAAACTGA
>CM031625.1:26267050-26269550 GCA_018398815.1 Conus ventricosus | reverse complement strand
TCGCAGAGCCACACAGAGACAGGGAATGGAGAGGTTAGGGAGTGAAATAGAGAGAAGTCGGGTACATGGATAGAGAGTGAGGGTAGGGGTTATAGAGGAATAGATGGTCGGAGAGAAAGCCGAAATTTGCTCTCTGTTCCAACTGGTGGACTGTCAAACAAAAGGTTGAAGTAGAAAGAAAGACAGACCAAGAAAAGTATTAGAAAGATGGGAGAGTGAGGGAGAATAAACGGACAGAGAAAGTAAACCAAGACAGCGTCAGGAATCGGGCAGACAGAAGTAGGATTCATGACAGGCTCAAAGCTGACATAGTGCCTGAAACTCTGAACGAACAGACAGTGACACAAAGGTTATATTCACTGCGTGCTCTTGTCATCATCATTATCAAGAGTTAGCGCCTGTCCTCGGTTAGAGACCTAGCCCTAGGCGCTTTACAATCCACTCTCTCGTTTACACAGCTGGCTGCCAACCTGAACAGAGGTGACTGAAGTGCTGTCAGTGGAATGTCGGTCACTCACTGTTTCATTCATTGTTTCATGCTGATGGTGCATGCTATGTGTATACATCCGTACCATCCATACCAACGGCCAAATTGGCGTCTTCCGCATGTTGGTGACGGGATTTTACGCGTGTGCAAGATGGCATGCGTGCGTTCACACACAGAACCTCGGTTTACAGTCCCATGTGAAGGACTGTTTTCGAAATGGAGTCAGAAACAATGTTAACTCTGAGGGGAAAATGCCTCTTGTACTGAAACGACCTAGCGGAGATTCGAACCCGCACCCCAGGATCATCGGGATCACGAGTCCGGCGCTCTACCGACTGAGGCTGTAATTCGCTGTCAGCTCTGACTGAACAGACAATGACATCATGGCTGTGTTCACTATCTGCTCTGACGACGTCAGGTTGTAAATCGCTATACGCTGTTCATCAATCTGTGCCCAGGTGTCCACCGAGCGCTGTTGTCTACCGTTCATTGGCCAACGGCTTGGAACACTGGCTAGTATGACAGAGATGTATGGCCGTAACATCACCGTAATCCCGACCTCTCTCTCTCTCTCTCTCTCTCTCTCTCTCTCTCTTTGAATTATGTCTGAAGTGGAGATCTTACCTGGAAGAGGCGAGAATGAAAAACAAGAGAGAAAGGCCAGAGTGGAAAGAAAGAAAGGGAGGGGAAAACACAAATATAATGATTGAGCTGGAGAGAGAGAGAGAGAGAGAGAGAGAGAGAGAAGACAAGACAAGACAAGACAAGACAAGACAGAATTCTTTATTTACGAGGATAATAGATAAGCACTGATGTGCATTTTACGTCCAGTCCTCGCCCTGAGTAGGGTCAACAATGCAAAATAAGATAAGGCAACAAAAGAAGCATGCAAAATGTGACTAGAACTACATACAATACGATACGAAAAAAAAAGTAAAATGGGAGAGAGAGAGAGAGAGAGAGAGAGAGAGAGAGAGAGAGACGAAGGAGCGAAAGGAGTGCAGGGAAGGGCGACAGAGAGAGCGAAAGAGAGAGAGCGAAAGGGAGAGAGAGACAAAGCGGCGAGAGTGGGTGCGGGAAAGAGAGAGAGAGAGAGGGGGGGGGTGATGGAATAGGAACAGGGGTGGGGTGGAGCTGAGGGGTCCAATTTCTCTGTAGATGTCCAGAGTGTCCAAAAAGTTGTTCAGGAACAGATCGAGTGATGAAGTTGAAGCCAAACTTTTTTCGTGGTTGACAAATAAAATATATTCTCCAAAAAAGTTGTGGAGATAGCGAGAGAGGAAGCGGGTGAGGTACCCGTAGAACTTGGTCTCTTTCAGCGTTAGAACTCCGCTCACTTAAAAGCTGTTGAGCGGATGGGAGTGAAAAGTTCGTAGGCCCAACCTTGTCTACATTATCTGGTGATGGTTCTTCCCTTTCAAAATTTTCTATGCATGCCGTCTTTACGGATATGTCTGTGCTGTTTTATGTCGTTTCCTTTGGAATGGCAATATTAAGATGGGTTTGGAGTCGCATCCTTGTTCGTAACGTTCAGTCACTGCATACATTATTGAATGCAGGTCTGCAACAAACCTGCATCGTGTTGCTCCAGGCACTGACAAGCCACAGTTGCCATCCGTGAGTATAGATCTGCAGGGGCGGATCACTCCCATCATGAGGGGGGGGGGGATGCAGGGAAATCCAGTTGACAGAACTTGCAAACAAAACGTTGTGCCGCGGAGGACCAGTAGGAAGGGGAAACAGGTGGGGGTGGAGCTATCGAGAAGAGATGCGTGGGTGTGAGGGGAGGAGGGGTTTGTGGTGTGGGGGTATCCATTGCTTGTTCGGTCCACATTTGGCTACTATGTTTGCTGGTGACTATGATGGTGATTGTGTGTGTGTGTGTGTGTGTGTGTGTGTGTGTGTGTGTGTGTGTGTGTGCACGTGCGTGCGCTTGCATCTTTTTTTCTTTTTCAGTCAGAAAGTTCTCTTCGAGGGGCTATTGTTTTCGTTTTTGTTGTTAGGTTGATGGTG
>CM031625.1:26247050-26257050 GCA_018398815.1 Conus ventricosus | reverse complement strand
ACTTTGTTCCTAAGATAAAGTTAGCAGATCAATTGTCAGCCAGTGCACCATTATCCACTGAAAATATTTTAAATAATCATGCATTACTCTGCATGTTATCTGTAAATTTTAATTCCAGTCCACTTGGTATCTATCTCTGATGTATTTTAAACAAAAATTGTTGTGTTGTACGACATTGATATAAAAGAGTTACGTTTATATGATATATATGGTTAGCCTCCCCCCGCACTCCCTTCCTCTATTCCGTCCTCCTTCCCACCCTGACGCCCTGCATCCCCACCCGCAACCTCCCCCCCCCCCCCCCCCCCCCATCCCCCTGCATTATGCTCCAATCCTACTAAACTTGTTTCGTTTGATATACTTTAATTTCCCCGATTAACATACACCAAAGGCTACATAAACAACCAGGATAAGTAAATATCTACATATCTCATCACCCATCCCAACCTCCCCCTCTTGCCCCTAGCACAGTCCTCTCTCTCTCTCTCTCTCTCTCTCTCTCTCTCTCTCTCTCTCTCTCTCTCTCTCTCTCTCTCTCCTCTCTCTCTCTCTCTCACAGGCGCACACACACGTAATTATGCACGCACACACACGCACACACATGCACACCCACACACGCGCGCGCGCGCGCACACCCACGCACACCGCCACGAACACGCACACACACAATACCCCCCACCCCCACCCCCCACAACCCCCCGTCTGATAACACTTATAGTGAATAGACGTTAAACTAAAGAACTAACACACACACACACACACACACACACACACACACACACACACACACACACACACACACCCATCACTCACTCACTCACTCACTCACTCACTCACTCACTCACTCACTCACTCACACCACACACACACACACACACACACACACACACACACACACACACACACACACACACACACACATTCACCCATCCTCGTCTGGCAATGAATCAGCAGCAACAGCAGCAGCATCGTCATCATCATCATCATCATCGTCATCATCATCATCATCATTGTCATCATACTGGCATCAGTATATGCTCACAGATAATATATATCACATCACTCGTCGACAAGTGTTTCGACGATATTCACAGATGTTCATGCATACAAAACACACCGCTGTCTTATGTCATTTCACAGATGCTGATGCATACAAAACACACTGCTGCCTCATATCAGAATAGTTAGGCAAAACAAAACAAAAAAAAAACACTGTGACTTTGTAGTGTAAGTAAAATATTAGTCCGTTGCATGCTAATGTGAAAACATACATGTCAGCCACTTGAACAATTTGTCTTTCAAACATATGTTTATTTCCGTTGTTGTTGTTTTTTTGGGGGGGGGGGGGGGGTGGGTTTTTGTTGTTGTTCTTGTCCAGCTTGAAGAAGACCAAATGGTCAAGGCTCGTTAATCCAGTCTGGTCCGTTGATTTGGCGGCCCAGTATTTCAATATGTATTTTCCTACACTGATTTCTTTCAGTTTTCTTTTTATTGCAGTACGAGTTCAAAGCCAAGGCGATCAAGAAGAAGAAAATCAGCATGCTCATATCAGTGGATGGAGTCAAGATCGTGCTGCGGAAAAAACAAACGGGTAAAAAACAAGACAAGCTCGCGCTCGGCTTTGAAAACCTTTGCGAACATTGTTGTAGAAATTGGTCATTTTCTTTGCATACATACTATGCTCGGTGTTAAATGAACTTTCGGTTTTGCTGTGGAGGACCTGGTGCTGTTTCGCATGTGCTTAAAACGTCGTGTGTAGGTCATCTTTCGCATCAGAACTTGCATCTTCTTACTCGTACACTGAATTTGGCGCGTAGTAATTATTAAACAGTAGTGATGCAGACACGATAACAGCGTTCGCAACTGTATTTCAAAGCCGAATTTGAACCAGGACACGTCAAGTCGCGTTGTATCATATTGTACTACATTGTATTGTATCGTGTCGTGTGGCATTGTATGACATTGCAGTGCATGTTACTGGAAAAGAAACACCCGAAGGTGCTTGGGAGGACCCAGAGAAGCACTGTCTTCACCTGCCTTTAGAGCAGTCCTGTACCACCCTTGGAGGCCTGCGCTGTGTTGACGATGGGTACAGGCACGCGCAGGACACTCCATTAAGATATCAAGGGACATAACTGCTCCTGAACAGAGGTAAATCAGACTACAGGATGCAGCTCATAACAGCCTTAAAGTAGCATCCCCATGGGTGTACCAGCCCGTATTTCATGACTGCAGAGCCCACCGGCGAAAAACACCACCCTCCAGCTGCCGAGTGTGTGTTGTATTGCATTCCATGACTATTGCATTACATTTAATTGTAATGCACTCTGCTGTATTGTAATGTAATGTGTTATGACATATCATATTGATTTGTACCCTGTTGTATGGTGTTGTACTGTGACAATCTATTTCTGTGTCTGACATTAGGGTGGCTCACCCCAAGGAGAGCAAATTGCCATATTGCTACATCGGCTACATTTGACTCTATTATTTTACGAGCGTGAAGTAAGCGTTTGTCCATCTTAGCAAAATCTCACACAAGGAAAAACTTCACTTTGCTAAGGTCTCTTCTGTTACGTTTTCCCGTGTAAAGATGTACGCACTCAGAATGGAGTTGGACCGTCGACTGATCGATTGAGTGTAGTAGCAGAGTGACCGTTCAGAACAGCGAGCTTCTCACACCGGTTTGTACTACGAACCATTTCAGAACTCCGTGAAGACGGAAGAAGAGAGTGTGTCAAATGAATATTCTACCAAGCGATGTGCATGATTCTGTGTACACGCGAGACATGGACCCTCACAGCGGTTCTGGACAGAAGAATGCAGGCCATGGAAACGGAATGTTCTCGTATGTATCTAAGCGTCAAATCCATCGACAGTATCACCAACAAATACGTTCCACATATCATCAGACAGCAGACTGGACCATAGGAAGATGGGTTGACATCGGCGGACGAAAGAACACTAGGGCGGTGTGTGCCGCGCGCCAACAAGATCCACTGCTGAAATATTCCTTTGGGGGAACCTTTGACGGAAGGAGAAGGGGGAGGGGGGTGCGAGGGGGGGGGGGGGGGCAGACCGAAAACCCAGATGGACTGATAACGTTGGACAGGCAAACCCAGGCCTGGGCACTGTACCGACGGCGCTGGATGAGGCTGGTGAATTGTTCTGAGTGGCCTGGCGGGGATTCTTCACGGAGTGAATGGAGCTGGGAAAGAAGTTGATGTGCTGTCGCAGTCGCAGTGGTGTATGAGTTGATGAGGCAGAGAGAGAGAGAGAGAGAGAGGGGGGGGGAGAGAGAGAGAGGGAGGGAGAGAGAGACAGGAAGAGAGAGAGAAGATGTGCTATTGCAGTGGTGGATGAGGTGATGAGGCAGAGGGAGAGAGGAGGAAGAGAGAGAAAGAGAGAGAGAGGGGGGGGGGGGGAGTGACCGAGAAAGACAGACAGACAGAGAGGGAGTGTGTGTGTGTGTGTGTGTGTGTGTGTGTGTGTGTGTGTGTGTGTGTTCTGAGTGAATGATTGCTTGTTTGCTGGGTTTGGTGTGGTTGATTGACTAATATACTGATCGGACGATCGATTGACAGATGGACTGGTTGGTTAGTTGGTTGACTGATTGGTCGATTGATTGATTGATTGATTGGTTGATTTATTGATTGATTGATTGACTGACTGACTAACCAACTGATTGATTGACTGACGGATTGATTGATGCAGAAAAAATTCTGGAACTGGGATGAAAGTCGACTTCTAATGCAGCATCCAATTTACAGGTGAGTGCTCTCTCTCTCTCTCCTCTCTCTCTCTCTCCTCTCTCTCCTCTCTCTCTCTCTCTCTCTCTTCTCTCTCTCTCTCTCTCTTTGTACGATGTCTGTAACTAAGAGGCTATAAGAGGAAGATTCTATATAATTTTTTGTTTTTTTTTTCCCTGAATTTTATAGATATGGTGAATGAGGATCATAACAAGATGCCGTGGGTTCTGTTTTGGTATGAGATTACACGGCGGAGCTCTGCTCCACGCTTTCTTCATCAACATATCCCGGCGTCAACCAGGCCCGAAAGATGCCGACACCTGCTGTGTTGGCCTGGAAATTTTGCAAGTTACCAGAGACTCGTCTGTTTAATTTAACAGGTGAAAGTCGCCTGAATGGTTCCATTCTTCCCATCTGAGCCCATAGCATACTCATAAAGTTCGGGTTGGGGCCAGTCGGGACTCAAAATCCATCCCCAATATATGGCACTGATGGGATTCGAACCATGGCCTCTAAGACTGCGACCTGTGGCACTATCCACTGACAGTCCGGCTGTGCAGGTATCTCGTGTAGACATGTTGCAAAGGGGAGTTTGTCAACCTCGGGTGATGTCGATGGAGGAAGGACTAGCGCACAGCCCAAACACACTCACAGCTTGCTTACAATCTCATTCATATATCATGCATTCGTCACATCAAACCACTAGTAAAGTCTATAACTTTACTACACATGATCATAGAACGAAACATCAATGCATATGGAATCAAACAAATTAAAACATTCTCTCTTTCCTGAACTTCACAAAATCATTTATCTAAAACATCATTAACTAACCCGGGTATAAATAGATTTCTACTTTACCTGGCCAGGTGATCTTAACTATTCACGAATCACTGTCTTTTCTTTTCTTTTTTCTTTCTTTTCACTGTCACTTTCACAACACGACACAACTGCTGGCACTGGTATTGGTCTGCTGGCGCCTGGTCAGGTTAGACTGCTGGCACTGGCGTTAACGTTGGTCTGTGGTTCTGCTTGACGAAGTGACGCTGCCAGGTATGAGGTCGAACCCCGGTTAAGATGGAACAGTGACTATCAACATCGATCTGTTCTCCTTTCTTCCTTCCTGCATTAACGCATTGCACTCTCTCTCTCTCTCTTCTAGTCTGCTCTATCAAATGGACATGGTTGCTTTTCTTTTCTTTTTCTTTTCCTTCTTTTCCTCTTCATTAGTTAGCAACTCTCTCTCTCCACATCTCTCCTTAGTCCTTCCTCTGCAGACTATCTCATGCTAATCTCTCAACTTGGTTCTCTTCTCTCTCCCCTCATCTCTCTGCTTCTCTCTCAAGCAGACCTACACTCAGAACCTCTCCCTCTCTCTGTCTCTCTATTCGTTCTCTTTTTTTTCTCCTCCTCTCTTCATCTCTCTGCCTTTTTCTCTCGTGCAGAGACTTACACCCAGAACCCCCTCATCTCTCTCTCCCTGTTCGTTCTCATCTCCCTGCCTTCCTGTAGGCGAGAGCCTACTCCCCGAACTTCTTCCTCTCTCTCTCTGTCTGTTCGTTTTTTCCGTTCGCCCCTCTCTCTCACTCACGCATTCCTTTATGCCCTAACTCCGTGTCCAAGGGCGAGTACCATTGGTCAGTATTTTTACCACCTCGTACCCGAAGTTATCTCCCTCTAATTCCATTGGATATTCAAATCATGACAGTCACGCCTACACGCCTTACTCTCTGTGGTGGTCAATTGGTCATTTAATTGATTAGCTTGATTTCACCCCCCACCACATACTACCTTCTCCCTCTCCCTTTCCGGCGTCGTCGTAAATTGGCTAGATGAGTCTGGGTAGGCGCCGAGACGTCGGTTGACCAGACATCGAGACCTGTCGGTCAGCTACTCAGACTGTCTGCTGTCTCCTCGCTGTGCTTAATTGGCTGGATGAGACGCATGGAGCCATCTTCGTGCGCCCAGAATATTTGAGTTAGGGCTTATGTCCAACCAACTCGGCTGGCGACGGACCACGACTTTGCTTGTGTTTATTTTTGACCGTGACAGAGTTTCCACCTCAGAGTTGAGTCGTGCACTGGGACGTACTACTGTATTGGTCCATACAGTTTGCTTTAGACACAAATGACCATTGATCATACATACCGCTCAGAATTAGCTAAGGATAGGAAACAAAATCACACACACACACAGTGAACTCAAGAACTGTCACAAACGGGGGTGTTAACAGGCAACCACATCTTGCACATCATGCTTCTGTTAAGCACGGTACGGTACAGGAACAGACCCTTCAACAATGACCATTCTCTCTGTCCTTCATAGATTTTTTTTTTAATCATCCAATCGTATTTATACTTCTTGAAGCGAAGTGCAAAACATTCCTAACCGAATTTTGACGGGCATGTTTTTTTGGTTGTTTTTTTTTTACCCTTGGGATGCCAAAGGTCAATATATTCCAGACTTTTGAAAATTCCGTGATAATAATTTCTATTACTCTGTTTGACTATGGTTTTACAGATAGATAAACAGACAGACAGGCAGACATGCGGGCATACAGACAGACAGACGGACGGACGGACGGATGGATGGATGGATGGATGGATAGATAAATGGATAGATAAATGGATAGATAGACAAATATAGGTCTAATGTGAATATAACGAGCGCAGTCACATGTATACATATATCCCAGACAGCAAGGGTCCTAGTGCCCACCTGGGGCCCACCTAGGTTCTGGCTAGATCCAGCTTGTCCAGGCTGGAGCTACCTAGAACCTAGGTGGACCCTAGCACCCTTGCTGTAAAGGTACGTACATGCATACATACATACAAACAAACATATAGGCATAAATATAATTATGCATATATACATACATGAATACATACATACATACTTACTTACTTACGCACTTACTTACGTACATACTCACATATAGACAACTAGACAGACACACAGACAGACAGACACACAGACAGACAGACTCAGAACGACCTGTGTGTGTGTGTGTCCCGCACTGCTTCCGGTGCAAATCAAACCAGAGCAAAGAAAACCCTTGTATACCTCGCCCCTGGGCGTTGTTTTCTGACAGGATTTTCTACGTGTCCCATGATTCCCAGGACCTCAAGATCTGGAGTTACATAGCCAGAGAGGCTCCTTCCAACGTCTTCAAGTGCAACGTCTTCAAGGCCTACAAAAAGGTCAGTGGTGACCACTGCCGTGGGACCATGGTCGGTGCTGCGCTTTGTTGAGACGACTTTTTTTTGACACTCGGAACATTCTGTCACAACAGAATTTGTACAGCGTTCGTTGACGCGACGCGTTTTGTCACTTGGACACGTTTTGTCACAGGTGTGACGTGGCCATGCCGACGAGGTGTTTCTGATCGCCGTTTGAACATTTTTTTTTCAAATCGCGCACACGCGCGCGCGCGCAGGCACACACGCAGGCACATACGCAGGCACACACACACACACACACACACACACACACACACACACACACACACATACACACAACACACACACACACACACACACACACACACACACACACACACACACACTCACACATACACACACACATACACACAACACACACACACACACACACACACACACACACACACACACACACACACACACACACACACAATGCGCCCGCACACACACACATGCGCCCGCACACGCACACTCTACTCCTTTAGCTGTATACTCAACACACAGTAGCATAGAAAAACGGCTAAGGTGGTTAAGTGGCGTGTAATGTGAAGAACTGAAATGTGATAGATTTTTGGCCAGACTTGCCATTGAAAGTGTTTGTTTATTTGTTTGTGTGTTTCTTTGTTTGTCTGTTTGCATGTTTGTTGTCGATTTTGCTGCCACATCTTTGGTGGCACTCCAGTGGCACCACCACCCCCCCCCCCCCCCCCCCCCCACGCTCTTCATTCCGGCTGTCCGTCCTCAGCCATAGTGTGGCTTGCTCCGCCACACCCCCAGCGCCGGCAATCCAATGGGAAAATCAAAATCAAAGTCAAGTCGTCGTGAGGCACCCCAACGAAGGAGACGCTGCGCTGCTGCCGAGTCTCTTGTGTCGTGCTCGGGAAGCCTGTTCCGATCCAACCTACGCAGGACACCACCTACTAAGCCCATTACTGACTATGATGAGAAAGTTGCGGAGCCAGCGTGAAGGAGTATACCCTGCCAGAAGGTGCCGCGCCGTCCCCTCTGTCCAGCAGGCAGTCCCCGTGTGAACTTGCTGACACGGGTAACCTCGACACGAACTCGCCAAGGGCGCAGACGTGGAGAAGAAATCAAAAGTGGAGTCACCGCGGGAGCAGGGCGCTAAGGGTCACAGAGTCCCAGACGTTTCTATGCTGATCGATAAGGGTCACAGAGTCTGAGACCTTTCTATGCTGATCAATAAGGGTCACAGAGTCTGAGACCTTTCTATGCTGATCAATAAGGGTCACAGAGTCTGAGACCTTTCTATGCTGATCGATAAGGGTCACAGAGTCTGAGACGTTTCTGTGCTGATCAATAAGGGTCACAGAGTCTGAGACCTTTCTATGCTGATCAATAAGGGTCACAGAGTCTGAGACCTTTCTATGCTGATCAATAAGGGTCACAGAGTCTGAGACCTTTCTATGCTGATCAATAAGGGTCACAGAGTCTGAGACCTTTCTATGCTGATCGATGAGAGTCACAGAGTCTGAGACGTTTCTGTGCTGATCAATAAGGGTCACAGAGTCTGAGACCTTTCTATGCTGATCAATAAGGGTCACAGAGTCTGAGACGTTTCTATGCTGATCAATAAGGGTCACAGAGTCTGAGACCTTTCTATGCTGATCAATAAGGGTCACAGAGTCTGAGACCTTTCTATGCTGATCAATAAGGGTCACAGAGTCTGAGACCTTTCTATGCTGATCGATGAGAGTCACAGAGTCTGAGACCTTTCTATGCTGATCAATAAGGGTCACAGAGTCTGAGACCCTTCTATGCTGATCGATAAGGAGGAGGATGCTCGGGAGTTCCATTGTGGTCTGACACTGTGTCACAGGACTGTACTTTACGCTTCCTTTCCAAACAATATATGCCGGCTTTAATCAGGCCAGAGAGTTACAGACAGCTGTAGTCTCTTGGTCAAGAAACTTGAGCAACTCTCTCTCTCTCAGAGAAACGTCTTTTAAGCGGATGGAACTGAGCTGTGTGGTTCCGGTCTTCCTTACGGAGCCCACAACAAAGTCAACTCTGGGAAGGAGCCAGCCGTGGGCTAAGAAGTCCCACAGATATAGAAAGCCACAGTGGGAATCGAAGCCACGGCCTCCCAGCCGATGCCAGCCACTGCGCTTTGGCAGCTGGTGACTGTCGGGAAGTTATGCTACGCACTGCAAAGAAGCCCCTCTGTGACTTTGCGCTAAACATGGCACAAATGACCAGTCGCTCTGACCGACTAGTGGCTAGTTGTCAGAAAGTGTTGTTGATCACCTGTATACACGTCCCAGCTACTGCAGCACACATTTTCTTCTAAAAGACAGTCACAGGGTGTGATAAAATGGGCCGGGCCAACAGACGAGTTATGGCGCTGACAAAGCGTGCTGATGAAGTGTCAAAATGTGAACTGGAAAACAAGTATTTGCAGGATTTTGTGGCACTGTCCGCCACCTGCCCAGAGCTGTTGAATGTGCTGAGAAAACTGTTTCCAGTCAAATAATGAATATTTACGCCATTAAAGTATGCTGCTGGTGACATTTTTTTGTTGGGAGGTGGGAGGGCAGGAATAGGCTTGAAGTACTCATGGCTCCAAACCTCATCCCGGAACATTTCAAGGGAAGTAAACTGGTATTCTCTAAAATTACTCCAGCCTTAACTATGTGCCTTGACGGTGCTAGGGGACATGACTCCTTACACACTGCGACTCGTATTCAGGCAAGTGCTTTGTATTGTCATGTTCTACATCCAGAAGACAGATTATTACCAAGACCTCACACACCATCACCGGTACGTTAATAGGTCTAATATATTGTGAGTATTAGTCACTCGTGAACTTGAATCAGATCCCAACGTTTTAGGGGGAGAATAAATTCTTTAAGCGTCAGATGAGAGTCTGCCCGTAACGGGCCCGTCAGTATTTTAGCAGGAAGGCAGTGACTGCGTTGCCACAGGTAAGAGAAGATAATCTGTTGATGAAAATAAGCTCAGGGACTTAAAAAAAAAAAAGAGAAGATAATCAACTCACGGTAAGAAGTTTCG
>CM031625.1:26224550-26242050 GCA_018398815.1 Conus ventricosus | reverse complement strand
ACATCTACACCCTCTGTAAAACATGTATAATGCATAACAGTGTTTATATAATTGTCCATCGACGCTTTTTTTGTCAAACATGTACAATGTAATGCATAATAGTGTTTTATGTCAACTCATTTTTGCCCCCCCCCCCCCTCTCTCTCTCTCTCTCTCTCTCTCTCTCTCTCTCTCTCTCTCTCTTTTAACATGTATGCACATAAAACTATTAATTTCATAAACGTGTGCTACATGCACGCCCTTAGAAAGGCCTTAACAGAACCATGCCATACGTATGTAGAATAGAAAGAAAGTGAAAAGACAGTGATAGGTTGAAGAAAGAGGACAGAGCAAGAACAGAGCTTGCTGCTCAAGCGACGTATGTCTGACACACATTTTCAGGCTCATTAAGTAATAATGTGTCGATCTCACTGATCTGCATATTTCAGTTGTGCCGGTCTCACTGATTTGAATATCTAAAGTGTGTCGACCCCACTGACCAGCTGTTCGACCCCACTGACCTGCATATTTAAACTGTTCGACCCAACTGACCTGCTTATCTAAACTGCGTCGACCCCACTGACCTGCATATTTAAAGTGTGTCGACCTCACTGACCTGCATATTTAAGGTGTGTCGACCCCATTGACCTGCATTTTTAAACCGTGTCGACCCCACTGACCTGCATATTTAAACTGCGTCGACCCCACTGACCTGCATATTTTAAGTGTGTCGACCCCATTGACCTGCATATTTCAAGTGTGTCCACCCCATTGACCTGCATATTTCAAGTGTTTCGACCCCACTGACCTGCATATTTAAAGTGTGTCGACCCCATTGACCTGCATTTTTAAACCTTGTCGACCCCACTGACCTGCATATCTAAGCTGTTCGAGTCCCTGACCTGCATATTTAAAACGTGCCGAACTCACTGACCTGCATATGTCGACCCCACTGACCTGCATATTTAAACTGTGTCGACCCCACTGACCTGCATATTTATCGGTGTCGACCCACTGACCTGCGTATTTAAACTGTGTCAACCCCTCTAACCTGCATATTTAATCTGTGTCAATCCCACTGACCTGCATATTTAAACTGTGTCGAACTCACTGACTCAATATTTAAACTATGTCGACCCACTGACCCGCATATTTAAACTGTGCTGACCACACTGACCTGCATATCTAAACTGTGTCGACCCCACTGACCTGCATACTCAAACTGTGTCGACCCCACTGACCTGTATATGTAAACTGTGTCGACCCCATTGACCTGCATATTTAAACTGACCTCAGTGGCCGATCCCGAAACGACGACGGACGAGGAGCGCAACCAGTGCGTGTTCGCTATCAGCCAAGTGCTTGTTTCTGTTGTTCTTGTGTCATAACAAATCTTAAATAAATGTTAGCGAACCGCCCAGAGAACGTGGACAAACGAGTCACAAGACAAAACACAACGCGTTTCGACCTCTTAGGTCTTCCTCGGGTGATACATAAACGAATAAAACAACGAAAATTCACTTAGCTTTGATCGCTTCAGATCGCTTAGGGTTCAGCGCAAGGAAGAAGGCCTTCTTCCTTGCGCTGATCCCTAAGCGATCTGAAGCGATCAAAGCTAAGTGAATTTTCGTTGTTTTATTCGTTTATGTATCACCCGAGGAAGACCTAAGAGGTCGAAACGCGTTGTGTTTTGTCTTGTGACTCGTTTGTCCACGTTCTCTGGGCGGTTCGCTAACATTTATTTAAGATTTGTTTAGATTTCCGCCTGCAGTCGTCTCGCTTTGCAACTAGATCTTGTGTCATACTTTATACTGTGCTGTGTTGTACTCTACTGTACTGAATTGTGTTGCGCTGTGTTCACTTGCATTTAAATCGTTTCGTATTGCACCAAACCAATGTTGTATTTTATCAACGTGACGAATGAAGGAATGCTGCTACATACAACTTGCAGGTGGAGAGCACGGCGGCGTCTTCCCCGCTGGGTTCCCCGATGGTGGTCGGGAAAGGTGAGGAGGAAGAGGCGGACGAGAGCAGAGCCTGTCCGCTGTCTGCACGTCATCAGATGCAGTTGCTGCGGCAGCAGTTGACTCACCAGCAGCATCAGACGCAGGCTGCCATCGCCCAGGTGCACCTGCTCAAAGATCACCTGTCTGCCGAGACGGCCGCTCGCATTGAGGCGCAGGTATGTCTTCAGCAGCAGCACCACCACCATTATTATCGTCATCTTCGTCTGCTTCTTCTTCTTCTTCTCTTCTTCATCCTCCTCTTCCCTCCCTCCCTCCCCTTTTTCTTCTTCTTCTCCTCCTCCTCCAACTTCTTCGTTTACGTGTTCGCCATTGTCGTCTTCTTCGTCATCACCTTCTCCTTATATTGCTTCTCTTTCTCTCTCACAGTTTGAAATCACCCATTGCCGTTGTTACGGACAATCAGTCAAACAAACGGTGTACACCCAGAGAGACAGGCAGAGATACAACCGTTAAATAACTAACACAATCAGACCTACAAATTCCGTCTTGTGGTTTCTTTCTCTCTCGTTTATTAACAAGTAAATAGGACACTGATTACGACCGATACCTATGAAAACAAGAATAGTTAAGGATAATTTTATTAAATTTTACACATAATATTTTCACAACCTCCATCACCGCGATAATGAATGTCAAGAATGATAATAGTAATTATGGAAGAAGATAACACTGTGGATATCATAGATGATTATAGTTGACACAACAGACAGCTGATTTACACACAACGACCAGACAGATAGCTGATTTACACACAACGACCAGACAGATAGCTGATTTACACACAACGACCAGCAGAGTAAAGAGAATGTCGACCTTGTTGTGTAGCAACATAACTGCTCATATGAATGATACCGATTGCATGTGAAATGTGTTTATATGAACATAACACACACACACACTCACATACACACACACACACACACACACACACACACACACACACACACACATATATATATATATATATATATATATATATATATATATATATATATATATATATATAAATCTAATGACACACCCGTCTACGTAGACATCAATAGTAACCACCCACCCTCCATCTTAAAAACCATACCTAATGGTATAAACAAAAGATTATCTAAACTGTCATGCAATGAGAAAGAATTTAACAGTGCAGCAGCTGAATATCAAGAGGCGCTGAAAAAAAGTGGCTACAACTACAAATTACAATACAACCCAGATAACAACATGAACAGCAACAGGAAAAAACAGGAAAAGAAAACTTATATGGTATAACCCTCCATATAATGGAAGAACAAAACCTAACGTAGGAAAAGAATTCCTCAGAATCCTTAAAACAACATTCCAAAGAACATGTACTATCTAAAATATTCAACAAAAATACCGTCAAGCTATCATACTCGTGTATGCCCAACCTTAAAAATATAATTGATTCTTCCAATAAAACCAAAAACAACACAACCAAAGGGTGATGAAAGGATATCTTGTAATTGCACTAAAAAAGACCAGTGCCCTTTGAACAATAAATGTCTCTACAACAATATTGTGTACCAAGCTACGGTAACAACAGACAGTGATAAAGAAACATACATAGGAATCACGGCTATCCACTTTAAAACCAGATATGCAAACCATAAACAGTCTTTCAAAAATGAAAAATATAAAAACCAAACAGAATTAAGTAAATATATTTGGAAGCTGAAAAATAAGAAAATAGATTACAACATATCATGGAAAATTATAAAAGAGCAACACCATACAACAACATTTCTAAAAAATGCAACTTATGTACTACAGAAAAGTGGCTGATATTATGTAAACCCCACCTAGCATCCCTGAACTCTAAAGTAGAAATGATAAACAATTGCAGGCATAAATGGAAATCTTTGTCAATGCACCATTCCGTGGCACGTCCCCCCTGAACGCGCCCCAAGAAAGAAAAACCGGCAGGCCACGTGCCACACGCACAGAACTCACACGCCCACACACCACGGTATATAACACCGGTGGCGTGCCCAAATTGTATTGTATACCCTGAGGAGAGCGCTTTTAGCTTGAAACAAGCTTGTAGGTTTTAATCTCTTCATTTTAAAATCCTACTTTAAACTGGTATATATATATATATATATATATATATATATATATATATATATATATATATATATATAGTTAAAACAAGTTAAAAGAGGAATCTTATATGAAATTATATATATATATATATATATATATATATATATATATATATATATATATAATTAGAGTTAAAAGACCACTCAGAAGTCTAAAAATGCTAACCAAATAGGGAGCGACATATATATATATATATATATATATATATATATATATATAATTAGATGTTGAACTTTGTGGTTGTGGTGGAAACAATGCACGCTAACAATCTCTCCATCATTACAACAATAACGTGGCATAAATTTGAAGGGTTAAGCAATAAATAAAAATAAAAAAATAAATAAAAACCACGGGGCTTGGGGTTTAATCGAATTGAAGTGAAAAATAGTATAATATAAAGATAGAACTTTTCACCAGCAACCTATTGGGACTATCGTAGCCTTACGTCCGTCGGACTTGTCACAGAGGCAGGGCTATTTAATACTGCATTTCCTTCGGCATCAAATAGAGCTATACCACAGTCTACAATTCCGTTGTATTCTCACCACCAAAGGTTCAAAAACGGAATCCAACTTCTCCACAAACCAGCCAGTTATGGGTAAAAGTAAAACAAAAAGAAAGTGTGCTTATGAACTTAGTTCGTGAAAAACTGAAATCGTGTGAAAACCGTGTGGAATATAAGCGTAAATCTTTAAGCCTATGCATGAGGATCCATTTACGAATGCAAGGGAGATTTAAAAAAAAAAAGTGTCAACAGTCAGAGTGGTCAGCGCTAGTGTTAAAGAACCCAAGCATTGTCAGCAGCCAAGAATTGTGCAGGACAGCCTTTAATTAGACCTCCTAAGAGATACAATCTCCCACTGATTGACCAAGCAATAAGATGTTGAACAACTCAGCAGTGGTGGAATGCAAGTGCAGGCTATCAATTACTCCCGGCAAATGAAACAAACTGCGGCGTTACTGGACACCGACAAAAAAGCAGAAGAGCACACAAAACAAAGTGTGAAATAACGCAGATTTAATGCACGACACAAAACAGGACAAGAAATTTTCGGCAATATGCCTTCCTCAGCGACAAAAAAATACAGACATAAACATGCACAATACTCCCCTTGTGAAGCCAAAGACTTTGGCTTCACAAGGGGAGTATTGTGCATGTTTATGTCTGTATTTTTTTGTCACTTTGGCTTCACAAGGGGAGTATTGTGCATGTTTATGTCTGTATTTTTTTTGTCGCTGAGGAAGGCATATTGCCGAAAATTTCTTGTCCTGTTTTGTGTCGTGCATTAAATCTGCGTTATTTCACACTTTGTTTTGCGTGCCTTTCTGCTTTTTTTGTCGCATCAATTACTCCATCATTACAATAATGACTGGCAAAGATTCCAAGGACGAATATAAAAATAAGAAAGCGGATGGAGAGGGGGTGATACAGAAAATAAGAACAAAAAGTCAGGGAGATATAAATGTAGAATCCTTCACTAGCAGCCTATGGAGACCATCATAACCCATCTTGAAGACCGAACTATTCATATTCCTGCTCCGAGGCTGTTCGTCCGCTGGATCAGTTATATGGAGAGATTATACCGAGGTATGAATATTTCAGTCTGATGTTGTGCAATATCACTATTGCATAAACAGAGCTTCTTCTACAAGGCTGGGGAGAAAACATCCATGGAGGTGATGATGATGCTTTACCAACAGTGTGAAGAAGGACGAGGTGAAAAACGGCTTGGTACGAATGACAATGACAGTTGTTGATTGTGATGATGATGCTGACGACGACGACGGTGACGAGGACGAGGAGAAGAAAAAAAACCCAGCTTAGTACGAATGACAGTGATAGTTGTTGATTGTGATGGTGATGGTGACGACGACGACAGTGTCGATAATGTTGATGATAACGACGATGATTATGATGGTGGTGGTGGTGACGACGACAAAGATCGATGGGATGACTATGATGATGGTAATGACGATGATGATGATATTGCAGGCCAGAACCCACCAGCTAATGCTTCACAACAAGGATCTGCTGGAGCACGTGGGCCAACTGGTCAGCAGTCTGCAGGCAATGGAGATGAAGGGGTCTGGCACCACTGACTACGTCACCTCCCTCCTCAAGACTCCGCCGGTACTCATCACCATCGCCAGCGTCATCGTCATCGTCATCATCATCATCATCATCTCTTTCTCTCTCTCTCTCTCTCTCTCTCTCTCTCTCTCTCTCTCTCTCTCTCTCTCTCTCTCTCTGTGTGTGTGTGTGTGTGTGTGTGTGTGTGTGTGTGTGTGTGTGTGTCACCCTCCTGCACGTGTCTGTCTGTCCAGGTGCCGCAGCTGCCGGATCTCGCCACATCCAGCTTCACGCAAGTCTTCCCGCTGGACGTAGACCATAGGGGCGACAACCCGTACTTGAGAGCCTTGAGAGACGACAACGCCACCTTCGAGAACAGCCGAGCGGCTCACTTCGACGTCCAGTCTCCGGACAGCGGTCACCGGGAAATGTCCTCGGACAGTCTGACGGGGGTTGTGGCCGGCCAGTCGGCCTTCGGTCAGACTCAAGCTTCCGCGTCGTCAGACAGCAACGCCAAACCTGGCGCCGATCCAGCCTGCAAAGAGATGCCCCCAGAAGTCACGACGGCTGTGACGACGACAGACCAGACCAACCTAGCCCCATCAACCAGTTCAGGCTGCAATGTCAACACCTCGTCGCCTCCCAGGAGCGGTGGGCGTGGGGACGTGGACAGGGTTTGCAGTAGCAAACCCATCAAGATCATCACGCCCCTGCCGCCCCAGGACGCTAGCGGCAACAGACTAGACTTGACGCTCGAGGCGCTGGTCACGTCCGCGCGGACTCGGCTGCATTCGGACGTTGTGTCCTCCCGCCAAACCAGCTGTAGTGATCTGCCCAGAATCGACCCGCCTCCTCGCGTGCACAGAGTTTCGAGGAAAGCTCAGCGGACTGCGCGGGGCAGCTGGTACGGGGAAGGCAGTGCGGGTGCTTCTTCGGCTGGTGGCCGAGAGTCGCACGCGAAGGGGCAGATTCCGAAGTCTGTCTCCGACTTGGACTACTATGCGTCGAGCGCCAGCAGCCCCTGCGCTGGAGACAGGGGGACGTTCCGAAGTCCTGGTGACCCGATGGGGCCAGACTCGTTAGGTACCTCTTCCAGCAGGAAGCGTTGCAGCGACAGCAGCACTCCTCCCTCTTCTCAGTTCCCCAGCAGTTGCCATGACAACTCCTCTGCCTCGCTGGCCAATGTCCGTGACAAGCTTGACCACACGGGTCGCGACTTCAACCAGAACAATGAGGTCCCACATGACAAAGACGGCCAGCAGGTCAGTACTCTGTGGCACAACGGTGACCTTCAGCATAACGGCCTTGAGAAGAGTCCTGACCTTCACCATGGCAACCATCTGGAAAGTGATCTTCACCAGGTTTGTGGCCGCAAGCATAGCAGTGTCCTTGACCACAGCGACAGTGGTCAACTCAGAGAGACTCCAGGCAAAAGCAACGTTCCCTGTGGGTCTATTGTTCAGTCAAACAGCAATGTTGAATGGGAGATACACTTCGGTAACAACGCGGATCAGGCCAAGATCAGTGGTGTGTGTGGCAACGGTGACATCCTCACTACCTCTCTCTCTCAATGATATGACCGAATAGTGGCCCATTGGGTAAGGCCCTAACCCAGAAAATCTCAGGTTGCTCGAAGTTCCACACCCGTACATTCCATGCATGGTTCTCATCAAGAAGAACACGTCTTGAAGAGAGAGAGTCCTTGGCATCATTCTCTTGAAAAATGTCGTGCTGAACGGTAAGACGAAAATACAGAGTGGACAAATATGTGGGTCTCTAATGTAGGGACGTTCTCTCTCTCTCTCTCTCTCTCTCTCTCTCTCTCTCTCTCTCTCTCTCTCTCTCTCTCTCTCTCTCTCTCTCTCCCCTAAATTTCACGTGGACAAATCTGTTGTGATGAGAAAGCCGTACAGTACGGTTTAATACAACGTAACACAATGCAAAAATGAATGATCTACAATCCAGTAGTATACGTCGCACACTGCAGTCGTGACTGAGTTTCATTTATCTGTAGTGAAAGCGCGTGGGTGTGTCCCTGAATCTCTCTCTGTCTTCTACTTTTCGTTCTGCAGCACAGCACAGAGATCGACTGAACTTCAGGGTTTGGTCTTGCCAATCGTCAAATTATATGTACTTATAAATAATAAAAAGCCCAAGCCTCTGTGTTCTGTTTATCTGATCTACTCTCACTAATTTTAAGCACAATTGTCTGGTCTAACAAGTGTTTAGCCACTCGGCACAAGAGGCAAAATTTTACGACACGGACAGTAAAATGCGATGCCACGAAATAGATGCAACGTTAGGCAACGCAACACAGCAAAAACAATGCGATACGACACAAAAACAATGCGATACGGCACAAATACAATGCGATACGACACAAATACAATGCGATACGACACAAATGCAATGCGATGCGACACAAATACAATGCGATACGACACAAATACAATGCGATACGACACAAATACAATGCGATACGACACAAATGCAATGCGATACGACACAAATGCAATGCGATACGACACAAATGCAATGCGATACGACACAAAAGCAATGCGATACGACACAAATACAATGCGATACGACACAAATGCAATGCGATACGACACAAATGCAATGCGATACGACACAAATGCAATGCGATATTACACAATAGATAACAAACAATTTTGATGCAACACAACATAGAACAATACTGTTCAGTAAACATCATGAAAAGCAATACAACACAACCGAATATTATGATACAATAGTTTTTACACAGAACAGATGCAACGCAGTCAAACACCACCAGTTTTGCCGGACGAAATAAACCTTCAAACACTCGCTTTGTCGGTGATCACTATGATCTCATAAAATTGAACTGTTCTCGTCGTTCTGATGATTATCATCGATTTTCATGTTGCTTGGTGTTGTTCTCACAGACGTAAAGAACGTTGATAGTTGGTCGGTGGGTGCGTTCTAGCGTGCGCGCAGTCTTAATACAGCGAAACCTGGCTTTGTTTACTTACTTACTTAGGCCCATAGCTCAAGGGTGAGCATAGGCCATCGACAACACTTCGCCATCGCACTCGGTTCTGGGCTGCTCGCTGAATGCCTGTCCAGTTGGTCCCCTGCCTCTTTATCTCTGCCTCCAGCTACTGCGAGGTCGGCCTCTCTTCCTTTTCCCCTGCGGGTTCCGT
Organism: Conus ventricosus; assembly: GCA_018398815.1. NCBI lineage: Eukaryota > Metazoa > Mollusca > Gastropoda > Neogastropoda > Conidae > Conus > Conus ventricosus. The sequence continues at coordinate 26,232,676 of CM031625.1, read as the reverse complement.
GTCAGGGCTTGGCGTGTGGTGCTGGATGCTGGCTTTCTGAGTGTCCAGTCCAGCCCCACTTCCTCCGCAGAATCTGCTTGGCCACTGGTTCCTGTCCTGCTTGCTTTCATAGATCTTCATTGTTGATCTTCTCTGGCCATCTGATTTTGAAGATGCGCCTCAGACAGGTGTCGATGAAGGTCTGGTTTTGTTTACAGTCATACTTTATTTTCTCTTCCGCGTCTGCGAGTCAGCTCAGACACTACGGGATGTAGTTTCATCACTGAAACTGTGAAAGGTCAGTGTGCATAATTGATCGATAACAAGACGACCACTGTTTACAGCACAAACCTCATAGAACCAAGTTCGGTCAGATTCTGGATCCGTCCTTTGACTCCGTTCGTAACATGAAATTTTTCGTCAAGGGAAGTAATGGATGTACGAACTGAAAAAGTTACTTCCCATGCACCGTGTCTCTCTCTCTCTCTCTCTCTCTCTCTCTCTCATATATATATATATATATATGTGTGTGTGTGTGTGTGTGTGTGTGTGCATGTGCGTGTGTGATATGAAGCATATAGAATTTCCACGTTCATATCGCTGAAAGTATATGAGTTTGTAGCTGGTTATTAATTCGTAGCAGTGATTTATTAGTGTTTCACTGGTAAACATCTTGCAAAAAGCATTCTGTAACCATCGTTTGATCAGGATCCGCACAGCAGATCCAGACCAAAGACTGATTGCCTTCGTTTCTCTACGCTTTCCGAATCAAATGTCATCAAAACTCTTGAACTGATCACGGATTCACCATTTGATCCGGATCCGTTCCTCAGATCGCACCAGGGTTTTTTGTTTGTTTGTTTTTTTTCACTTTGTCCTCAGGTCACATTGTATGCTACCAGTTAGTTTAATTAAATTCGATTTCATTGAAACAGAAAAAAAGGAAGATGATCAGACAACGAAACAGAGAGGGGAGAAAAGGGAGAGAGAAAGCGAGGGATGATACAGTGCTGCCACAGATGATGCCAGAAAGGCGTAGTGAGACGGAGAAGGTCTGGACAGTATGTCAAAGGACACAAAGCAAAGGGAGAAAAAGAGCACCACATGATAATCACTTGTTTCCATAGCACAGCCTTGGAGAGAGAGAGAGAGAGAGAGAGAGAGAGAGAGAGAGAGAGAGAGAGAGAATGATTATATATTATGTGCATGTATGAAGCACGATGCATCAAGAGGTATCACATACATTATAAAAGGAAGCGAACGGGGATTATTATTACGGATCGTATCCATAAGAAGATTGCCTTTTAGAGATCATACCCATCTGCGCCCTGGCATTCCCCAAATTAAGTGGGTTTCTCTTTTCCGACAGAATCTACGGAGTTTTGACGCCAAAGCGCTCTTGACAATATAATGTGTATGTTTGTAGACTCATTTAGCACATGAAATGGATTCCAGTTTAGAGGATCTTCAGATTGATCAGACTGGAAATTGAAGACACAATGCTCTATTACAGAGATTCTATTTTGAATGATCTTTACATTGTCAAGACCCAAGAAATTAGTACACACATCAGCATATTGACTGGACGGTAGACAGAGAAATATGCGGTTGGAGGGTGGGGATGGGGGTGTGGGTGCGCATTTGTATATGTTTGTTTTCATGCATACGCGTGCCTTCTTTGTACATAGGTACGTACGTAAGTGTGTGTGTGTGTGTGTGTGTGTGTGTGTGTGTGGTGTGTGTGTGTGTTGCGCGCGCGCGCGCACGCGCGCGGGCGCGCATACGCGCGGATTTGTGTGTTTGTTTGCGTGCATACACGTGCCTGGTCTGTAGGTACGTACGTCCCCCCCCCTCCCCTGCGGGCGGGCGTGTGTGTGCGTGTGCGTGCACGTGCGTTAGGCAGGTACATATGTGCTGTTCAGTTGACACAAGGTTTAGGGTGTGTGTGTGTGTGTGTGTGTGTGTGTGTGTGAGGTGGTTTCTTGTACATGATCATATTGATCGATTTGCATCTGTTTTTGCAAGCAGCGTTTATTCAACCAACATCTCTGTCTGTCTGTCTGTCTCTCTGTCTGTCTCTCTCTCTCTCTCTCTCTCTCTCTCTCTCTCTCTCTCTCTCTCTCTTACACACACACACACACACACACACACATATACGCGCACGCGCGCACACATACACACACACTCGCGCACACACACGCACGCACACACACACACACACACACACACACACACACACACACACACACACAATGCCACCCTTCCACCTTCTCTTCCTCCCATCCCACTGTTTGTTTCTGTTTGTCTGTCAGTGCATCCGTCTGACTGTCCCCGTCCTATTTTTCTTTCCAACAATATTTGAAAGAATTTTCAGAATTCTTTGGTAAGCGCGCGTACATGCACGTGTGCACATGTATGTGAAGTGTGCGTGTACGTGCACATGCACGTGTGTATTTGTGTGTGTTTGTCTGTGTCTGTGTGTGCGTGCGCGCGCGCGCGCGCGTGCGTGTGTGTATATATGCGTGTGTGTGTGTGTGTGTGTGTGTGTGTGTGTGTGTGTGTGTATGCGTGCGTTTAAAAACACAGCAGCAAGACACTCTAAAATACATCCACAAACAGTATTAACGCAATAATATTCGTTAAACTTATCTATTCTCAGCTGCTTATAGGCCTAATTGGAACGATCTTGAACAGTTTGCGACGGTTTACAATTTTCCTTTTGCACAAGAACTGCATATATTGGATCGGCTATCATCAGAAAGATCTCAGAGATTTTGCGGTAGTCTTTTTGTGCTTGCATGAACCCTGAAAACAATGGATGACAGTTATTGCAAAGATTTCAAACATTTTATGATTGGTTTATGATTGTTTTTGCACAAAACACTAATGGCATCGGACCGACAAATTGTCGCTTATGTTAATCAAGCAAGATTTTCTGGATTTTGACTCTGCGTGTTCGTTTGAATGTGTTAAGGTACATTGTTCGTCTGTTTTACGATATATGGTCATATGTGCCCATGAGTTTTCCTTGGTTGCTTTCCTTTTCTTCTGTTTCTCTGTGTTGTTGTTGTTGTTGTTTTTATAGTAGTAGTAGAAGTAGTAGTAGTAATAGAAGTTGTTGTTGCTTTTGCATTAGTAGTAGTAGTAGTAGTAGTAGTAGTAGTTATTGTTGTTGTTGCTTTAGTAGTAGTAGTGGTTGTTGTTGTTGTCGTTGTTGGTGTTGGTGTTTTGTTTCACGTTGTTTTGTTTTGATCTTCTGTTGTTGTCCTTTATAATTAATAGCATAATTGCTAAGAGAGTCATTTTCTACTGGTCGTTTTATTACAAAAATCATGCCCGAACGCAGAGAGAGAGAGAGGGAGAGAGATTCAGATTCAGATGATTTATTCACCTGAGCCCCTAATGAAGGGGAGTGTGAACACACAAAATACAAGAGTTATATCAGTGCAATTAAATTACATAACGAAACAAAAATGATTCAAAGGCAATTTCAAGAAGTGAAGCACACACACACACGCACACGCACACGCACACAGCGTTGTAAGAACACATCATCGGTGGCGGCAATGCAAGCTCTCACCGCAACAGATCTCGAATGGCAGGGAGAAAAGCAAGGGTGAACTGGCATAACCTTACCACCCCCCCCCCCCCCCCCACGTCGCTCTCTCTCTCTCTCTCTCTCTCTCTCTCTCTCTCTCTCTCTCTCTCTGTCAATACTCATGAAACAATATGTCAAAATGTATGCTGCGCAACATGGCATTTATTGGTCTGAAAACAAAACACTGAGCGGTAGAGACAGACAACAGGGTACTAATTCAAAACTCGGATAAAATAATACTGAAAAAAAAAACCTCCATGCGTGTTGCCATCGCACGCTCTTCATTGTAACAGAGATATAAGCTTTCTTTTCTTCGTTGTCTGGTTTCCATCTTGTTATGATTGTTTATTCTCCAACAATGGCATAGCTAATGATTGTATTCATATGAAGAACTCCCAATCCAGGATAATGGCACATTTCTTCTTGGACTAACCCTCAAATGGAGTTTGTCGTGTGACCTAAAGATGTAATCATCACGTATGAATAACTTGGATATTATGGTGACTTTTTTTTTTAAATAAAAAATAGAAAGTTTGTCAGCATTTTTTGTTTGTTTCCAGAACCGCTTTCTCTGTCTCTCTCAGTCTGTCTAATCGGGAGCAAGGGGTTGAGGTGAAGGGTTATCACACGTTGCGTAGCTAACTTTGTTTGTTAATTAATTTACAAATGCTACCCTGTGCTTTCACGGTTTGATTTATATCCGTTCATCTGCGTGTCTAAGTCGTTTTTTTCTGTCTTTTTTTTTTCTTTCTCTGGCTTTTATGAAACTTGTTGTCCATTAATCCCACTAATATCTACAGGTCACGTAACTTTTTTTTGTTGTTTTGGTCACGTAACTTTCAGTTCGTGACGAATAGTCAGTATGTTCTTTCTTTCGATCGTAGAAACTTTTTTTTTTTTCATTTTTTTCTACCTTTCTTCCCAGTGTGTAATAGACTTCTGCAATCCCTTCTCATGCTCCTGTTATTCGTACCCCCACGCCCCCCCCCCCCCCTCCCTCTGCCCCCCTTCCCTCTTCCCCTCGCTCGCTCCTCCTGTGACTGTCGCTTCTGCCCTTTGCGTCTCTCTTCTAGGCGGCCTCTTGCTCCTCCTCCTCTTCGTCAAACTCTCCCTCCTCCTCGGCGGTGGCGTCCTGGTACTGCTGGTACTCGGACACCAGGTCGTTCATGTTGGACTCCGCCTCGGTGAACTCCATCTCGTCCATGCCTTCCCGGTGTACCAGTGGAGGAAAGCCTGGCACCACACGTAGCAGCTTGTTTAGGGGGCGGGTCCATGTGTCTTCTATGTCTTGTCTTGTTGGTTAGTCTTTTTCTCTGTCTGTCTGTCCGTCTCTGTTTTTCCTGGTGTACCCGCGGGAGAACGTCTGTCTGTCTGTCTGTCTCTGTCTTTCTGTAGCAGCGGGAGAATGTTTGGTAGAACACGCAGCTCGTTTTGCAGGTGGGTCTATTTGATTGCTTGTGTATTTTTTTCTGTGCGTTGTTAGGTCTGGCTGGCTGGCTGGCTATCTATCTGTATGTCTGTCTCTGTCTCTGGTGTGTGTACCACCGGGAGAACGCCTAGTAGAACACACAGCTTGTGTAATGGTGGGTGTGTTTGTCTGCTTTGTGTCTGTTGTGTTTGTCTGTTGACTGGTCTGTCTGTCTGTCCGTCCGTCTGTCTGTCTGTCTGTCTAGTGGTGGGACGCTTGACAGAAAGCGCAGCTTGTTTCAAAGTCGGTCTGGGTTTTTTGGCTTGCCTGTTGTGTCTGTCTGTTGCTTGGTCTTTCTGTCTGTCTGTGTCTCTGTCTCTGTCTCTCATGGCGTGCCAATGGTGAGATGCTGTTTAAAGATCTATCTTGTAGTTTTGTCTGTCCGTCGATCTGAATTTTGGGCTATCTCTGTATGTCTGTTGTCTTCGCCGGTGTACTAGTGGAAGGACGCGTTTGAAAATACAGTTTGTTTCTCTGTCTGTACGCCTGTCTGTATGTCTGTCTGTTTATGTCCCTCTGTAATAGATATCTTTGCAGAGTCCATACACAGACAGAGCGAGAGAGGCAGACAGAGAGAGAGAGAGATTGATTGATTGATTGATGGACAGATGGATGGATAGATAAATAATCAGACAGACAGATAGATAGGCAGATAGAGAGATAAACAAATAGATAGATGGAAAGATAAATAGATGGATAAATAGATACACAGGTCGATAGACTCTGAGGCGGTGAAACTGGCAGGCCGAAATACTCCCAGGCTTCATTAATTGAGACAGAAAGGACGGACTGGCTAGCTGAGGCCTGTTCCCACCCTGAACTCACGCGGCCTTCCCTGGCTCCCTACCACCCCTGAACATACCGCGGCCTTCCCTGACTCCCTACTACCCCTGAACAAACCGCGGCCTTCCCTGACTCCCTACTACCCCTGAACACACGCGGCCTTCCCTGACTCACTACTACCCCTGAACACACCGCGGCCTTCCCTGACTCACTACTACCCTGAACACACCGCGGCCTACTACCCCTGAACACACCGCGGCCTTCCCTGACTCCCTACTACCCCTGAACACAGCAGCCTTCCCAACTCCCTACTACCCCTGAATACACTGCGGCCTTCCCTGGCTCCCTACTACCCCTGAACTCACCGCGGCCTTCCCCGACTCCCTGCTACCCCTGAACACACTACTACCCTGAACCCACCGCGGCCTTCCCTGACTCCCTACTAGTACTACCCCTGAACACACCGCGGCCTTCCCTGACTCCCTACTACCCTGAACACACCGCGGCCTCCCTGACTCCCTACTACCCCTGAACACACCGCGGCCTTCCCTGACTCCCTACTACCCTGAACACACCGCGGCCTCCCTGACTCCCTACTACCCCTGAACACACCGCAGCCTTCCCTGACTCCCTACTACCCCTGAACACACCGCGGCCTTCCCTGACTCCCTACTACCCCTGAACACACCGCGGCCTCCCTGACTCCCTACTACCCTGAACACACCGCGGCCTTCCCTGACTCCCTACTACCCCTGAACACACCGCGGCCTTCCCTGACTCCCTACTACCCCTGAACACACCGCGGCCTTCCCTGACTCCCTACTACCCCTGAACACACTGCGGCCTTCCCTGACTCTCTACTACCCCTGAACACACCGCGGCCTTCCCTGGCTCCCTACTACCACTGAACACACCGCGGCCTTCCCTGGCTCCCTACTACCCCTGAACACACCGCGGCCTTTCCTGACTCCCTACTACCCCTGAACACACTGCGGCCTTCCCTGACTCCCTACTACCCCTAAACACACCGCGGCCTTCCCTGACTCCCTACTACCCCTGAACACACCGCGGCCTTCCCCGACTCCCTACTACCCCTGAACACACCGCAGCCTTCCCTGACTCCCTACTACCCCAGAACACACCGCGGCCTTCCCTAACTCCCTACTACCCCAGAACACACCGCGGCCTCCCCTGACTCCCTACTACCCCTGAACACACCGCGGCCTTCCCCTGACTCCCTACTACCCCTGAACACACCGCGGCCTTCCCCGACTCCCTGCTACCCCTGAACACACCGCGGCCTTCCCTGACTCCCTACTACCCCTAAACACACCGCGGCCTTCCCTGACTCCCTGCTACCCCTGAACACACTACTACCCCTGAACACACCGCGGCCTTCCCTGACTCCGTACTACCCTGAACACACTACTACCCCTGAACACACCGTGGCCTTCCCTGACTCCCTACTACCCCTGAACACACCGCGGCCTTCCCTGACTCCCTACTACCCCTGAACACACTGCGGCCTCCCCTGGCTCCCTACTACCACTGAACACACCGCGGCCTTCCCTGACTCCCTACTACCCCTGAACACACCGCGGCCTTCCCTGACTCCCTACTACCACTGAACACACCGCGGCCTTCCTGACTCCCTACTACCCTGAACACACCTCAGCCTTCCCTGACTCCCTACTACCCCTGAACACACCGCGGCCTTCCCTGACTCCCTGCTACCCCTGAACACACCGCGGCCTTCCCTGGCTCCCTACTACCCCTGAACACACCGCGGCCTTCCCTGGCTCCCTACTACCCCTGAACTCACCGCGGCCTTCCCTGACTCCCTGCTACCCCTGAACACACTACTACCCCTGAACACACCGCGGCCTTCCCTGACTCCCTGCTACCCCTGAACACACTACTACCCCTGAACACACCGCGGCCTTCCCTGACTCCCTACTACCCCTGAACACACTGCGGCCTTCCCTGACTCCCTACTACCCCTGAACACACCGCGGCCTTCCCCGACTCCCTACTACCCCTGAACACACCGCGGCCTTCCCCGACTCCCTACTACCCCAGAACACACTGCGGCCTTCCCTGACTCCCTACTACCCCTGACTCCCTACTACCCCAGAACACACCGCGGCCTTCCCTGACTCCCTACTACCCCTGAACACACTACTACCCCTGAACATACTGCGGCCTTCCCCGACTCCCTACTACCCCTGAACACACCGCGGCCTTCCCTGACTCCCTACTACCCCAGAACACACCGCGGCCTTCCCTGACTCCCTACTA
>CM031625.1:26209550-26222050 GCA_018398815.1 Conus ventricosus | reverse complement strand
GTAGCGGTCTTTACTCTGAGAGGGGACAGGACGAGGAGAGAGAGAGAGAGAGAGAGAGAGAGAGAGAGAGAGAGAGAGAGAGAGAGAGGGGGGGGAGGGAGAGACAGAGGAAGGAAGGAAGAGAGACTGAAGGAGAAAGGGAGGGGGAGAGAGATGGAGGGAGGGAGGGGGAGAGAGAAATAGACAGAGAGATAGGGAGTGCAGGACAGAGAGAGAGAGGGAGAAAAACAGACAGACCGACAGGTAGAGACAGAGACAGACAGTGAGAGAGAGAGGGGGGGGGGGCGGAGAGAGAGACGGGGGAGAGAGAGGCAGAGACTGAGACAGACAGAAAGTGAGAGAGTGACAGAGAGAGAGACAGGGAGTGTCAACCTCGTGTAATGTCAGTGGAGGAAGGACTAGCGCACAGCCCAAACACACTCACAGCTTGCTTACAACCTCATTCATATATCATGCATTCGTCACATCAAACCACTAGTAAAGTCTATAACTTTACTATACATGATCATAGAAAGAACATCAATGCATATAGAATCAAACAAATAAAACATTCTCTCTTTCCTTGAACTTCACAAAATCATTTATCTAAAACATCATTAACTAACCGGGTATAACAGATTTCTACTTTACCTGGCCAGGTGATCTTAACTATTCACGAATCACTGTCTTTTCTTTTCTTTTCTTTTTCTTTTCACTGTCACTTTCACAACACGACACAACTGCCGGCACTGGTGTTGGTCTGATGGCGCCTGGTCAGGTGAGACTGTTGGCGTTGGTCTGTGGTTCTGCTTGGCGAAGTGACGCTGCCAGGTATGAGGTCGAACCCCGGTTAGGGTAGAACAGTGACTATCAACATCGATCTGTTCTCCTTCTTTCTTCCTGCATTAACGCATTGCACTCTCTCTCTCTCTCTCTCTTCTAGTCTGCTCTTATCAAATGGACATGGTTGCTTTTCTTTTCTTTTTTCTTTCTTTCTTTTCTTCTTCATAAATTAGCAACTATCTCTCTCTCTCCACATCTCTCCTCAGTCCTTCCTCTGCAGACTATCTCATGCTAATCTCTCAACTTGGTTCTCTTCTTCCTCCCTCATCTCTCTGCTTTTCTCTCAAGCAGACCTAGAACTCTCCTCTCTCTGTCTCTGTTCGTTCTTCCCTCGTTCTCTCCTCTCTTCATCTCTCTGCCTTTTTCCCTCGTGCAGAGACTACACCTAAAACCTCCTCATCTCTCTGTCTCTGTTCGTTCTCATCTCCCTGCCTTCTGTAGGCGAGAGCCTACTCTCCCGAACTTCCCCTCTCTCTCTCTGTCTGTTCGTTTTCCTCCCCCTTCTCTCTCCCTCACACATTCCTTTATCCTCTAACCCCGTGTCCAAGGGCCAGTACCATTGGTCAGTATTTTTACCCCTGACACCCTAAGTTATCTCCCTCTAATTCCATTGGATATTCACATCACGACAGTCCCGTCTACACGCCTTACTCTCTGTGGTGGTCAATTGGTCATTTAATTGATTAGCTAGATTTCACCCCCACCACACACTACCTTCCCCCCCCTTCCTACTTGACTGGCCCGTGTGGCTCAAGTCGTAGACACTGGTCAGTGTAAAGTGGCTAGATGAGTCTGGGTAGGCGCCAAGACGCGGGCTGGAAGACCACTCGAGACATTCTGCCAGACAGCTTAGTCCGTACGGCAGACAGTGCTGTCTCCACGAGAGCTAAAAATAGCCATTAATTGGCTGAGGCGACAGGTGAATGAGTCGGTCAGCTATTTAGTCCGTCTGGAAGGGTCGGACTGTCTCTGTGAAGGATGAGGATTAGCCTCCCCCTCTGCTCAAACTGGCTGAATCCGAACCATGGGGCCGTCCGCCTGACGCCCAGAATATTTGCGTTAGGGCTTAAGTCCAACTGGGCTGGTGGCGATTGACCACGAATTTGGTTGAGTTGAATTTTGACCGTGACAATTTCCCCCTTGCAAAAGACTATGCACCGCATTGTCTCAAAACAACGGTACAAAAAGACAACAACCGAATTTGCTGAACCACAGCTACACGTGCAAAGTTTGAAAAATACTTTACAACAACCGGTTTACAAATTATAAAATATATCATTAGTGGATATCACTCCAATGAGTTATCATTGACGTGCGCTCTTGCGTTATTTCACTCATTTTATAACGACCTCTGTGCGCACTTATGCGATTCCCCTACCTGCGGATTTGCCACATCTTCTCTTCACAATTCTTATGAAAAGCACAATATAATATGATCACGATCCATGACACTTCACTGAGGAATCTCCATCCTCACTCATTGCAAATAATGCATCACTACACAAGCGACTGTATGCTCCAAGCATAACTACATTTACATGAACAAATCTCACAAAGAAATTATAAACAAGTCTCACACAAAAAATATGAACCATAGCCAACTGGGAATGAACCCATATCCAATCAACATAACTGTCATCAACACATATTATCAACAATGCACCGCGGATATGACTGACTTCCTCTGAGTTGCAGCTTGCTAGACTACACGACTTAAATAGTCAGCTCCGACATTCTGTCGACCTGGAATGTACTGCACTCGGTACCTGTAGGGCTGCAGTGCCATTGCCCAACGCAGAACTCTGCTGTTTTTCAGCTGTGCCTCCTGCAGGAATTTGAGTGGTTGGTGATCTGTCTCTATCACGAACTCTTTCCCATACAAGTATTTGTGGAACTTCTGCACGGCCCACACAACAGCTAAACACTCCTTCTCTACTGTTGCGTACCCTTCTTCACACTTTGTCAACTTCCTGCTAGCATATCTCACAGGAAACTCGACCCCTTCATGCTCCTGCAACAATACTGCACCTATCCCACCCCCTGAGGCATCTGTCCGCAACAAAAATGGTTTGGACATATCTGGTAGCTTCAAGATGGGACGGGAACCTAGTCTTTCCAACACCGTCTGCAGTGCTTGCTCTGCAGCGTCTGACCATTCGACCACTGCCGGTTTCCCTGCCTTGACCAAATCACTGAGAGGACTCGTGATTGCTGCGAAATTTGGAACAAACTCCCTATAAAACCCAATAAAACCTAGCAGACTCCTGACTTCTGTTTTGGTCTTTGGTCTCTCTGAATTCATCATCTTCTCCACCTTTCCTCTTTCCGGCTGCTTTGTGTCGCCTCCGACAACAAAACCTAGGAACTCCTACTGTCTAGCCCTTCATACAGTGACACATCCCTGTATGACTCTTCTGGAAACTTAGGCAACAAAATCCCCCTTCTTCTGCTGGGTCTCTTTCACCTCATCAATGATTGCTGCTGCGCCTATGAAAATCATCAAAGACTCGGTCAGCCGTTTTACCGGTGCCGAGATGACTCGCCATGAGCGACTCGTGACCCACTGACATGACAGTGTCACGATAACATGCTGGTACCTCTAACTGAGTGGTCACCTCACCTGTCTTCCCCTTGGTGAACACTCGGTACAACAGCCCGCCTTTCACAAGAAATTCTGTCTCACCTCCTCTAACCTCCTGTTTCTCTCCACCTCTTGCCAACTCCCAAGACTTCACGAGCGAAGGGTCTTGTTCCTGTGCAGCCCTAAACTCATCAGGCGACACATCTATGCCCGACTTCCTTCCTGGAACAACTAACGGTTTAACAACCTTTTCCTCCTTCTTGCTCCGTGTCTGAACTGCTGCCCCTGTAGCAGTCAACAACTCAGGATCCCCTGGATCCTTTGCACCTGGAATATTTCCAATGATCAAATCGTGAAGGGGTTTCTCCATTACCAACGCAGACAACGCGCCTGAGAAGTAAAGGGTACGTACTTCTATCTTAGCAACTGGAAACTCCCTCACAGTGCCATCGACTAGAGTACAGGTCTGGATTTGCCCTGCCAAATCCCCTTGATCGACCAGCGTTGTCCGTACTACCCGCATGAACAACCAGTGTCTCGTAACACTTTCACCCTCTGCTGGCCAATCCACCCTTCTTCCACTGGTAACGAACCACTCAGCCTAGTGCCCTCCATCCCTGACACTGACTGCTGTCCAGTGCTAGCCATAGGCTGCACTCCACCCTCTTCAGACTGAATCCCTTTTGGTTCCACTGCAGGTCGTTTCCCTTGACGACCCTTATCCACCTCTTGCAAGGCTGCTGCCTTCTGGAACCTCATGCGACAATCCCTCGCCACATGTCCCTTCTTGTGACAAATGAAACACCTAATTTCCTTTGCCCTTCCTTCTGCCCCACCACTGGGTTTGCAGACTTTGCAGAAAACTCCCCTGGTCTCCTTGCACTCTTCTCACCTGTGCCTAGCACCTGTTTCTCCTGCACCTTCGTGCCCAAACGTGCCTCTCTATACACCTCTGCGAACTTCAACAACTCTCCTGCTGTCTCTGGCTGTCTCTCTTTCAAATGTATGGTTAACTCAGGGCCGCAACCTGACAAAATCTGTTCTTTCATAACTAGCTCTTTCAATTCAACGAACTCCTTCTTCGTACCACTCAACTCTAATTGTGTTCAATAGGGGTGTTCTTTTCTTCCGCCGTTATATCTCTTTTTTTTTTTTTTGAACAAGATTTTATTACTACGACAGCCAAACTGGTGGTTTCCGACACGAGTGACGTAATAGCACAATCCTATGAATGATAATATTAGCTTGGGACAACGTAATTAGTTTTTATAAGACGCCCAGCGCCTGACCCAACTATGAGAGCGAATTATAGGAAATCTGTGCGAAATGAGTACTCTGGGGCTGAAATGCCAAGCCTAGTATTAACTATCTTGGAAGCCATGCCAAGCCTAGTATTTAACTATCTTGGGAACATACAGTAAGACAACCCCTTGTCTTAGGATTACAACACTTGAATCCCACCAGCTTCCTCTCTGAGAAGTTGAACAATTATAATAAATGGGCCAGAATCCTGGCAAGCTCGCCAATAAATTGTCAACCTCGGTGTAATGTCAGTGGAGGAAGGACTAGCGCACAGCCCAAACACACTCACAGCTTGCTTACAACCTCATTCATATTCATGCATTCGTCACATCAAACCACTAGTAAAGTCTATAACTTTACTATACATGATCATAGAAAGAACATCAATGCATATAGAATCAAACAAAATAAAACATTCTCTCTTTCCTTGAACTTCACAAAATCATTTATCTAAAACATCATTAACTAACCCGGGTATAAACAGATTTCTACTTTACCTGGCCAGGTGATCTTAACTATTCACGAAATCACTGTCTTTTCTTTTCTTTTCTTTTTCTTTTCACTGTCACTTTCACAACACGACACAACTGCCGGCACTGGTGTTGGTCTGATGGCGCCTGGTCAGGTGAGACTGTTGGCGTTGGTCTGTGGTTCTGCTTGGCGAAGTGACGCTGCCAGGTATGAGGTCGAACCCCCGGTTAGGGTAGAACAGTGACTATCAACATCGATCTGTTCTCCTTTCTTTCTTCCTGCATTAACGCATTGCACTCTCTCTCTCTCTCTCTTCTAGTCTGCTCTTATCAAATGGACATGGTTGCTTTTCTTTTCTTTTTTCTTTTCTTTCTTTTCTTCTTCATAAATTAGCAACTATCTCTCTCTCTCCACATCTCTCCTCAGTCCTTCCTCTGCAGACTATCTCATGCTAATCTCTCAACTTGGTTCTCTTCTCTCCTCCCCTCATCTCTCTGCTTTTCTCTCAAGCAGACCTAGAACCTCTCCCTCTCTCTGTCTCTGTTCGTTCTTCCCCTCGTTCTCTCCTCTCTTCATCTCTCTGCCTTTTTCCCTCGTGCAGAGACTACACCTAAAACCTCCTCATCTCTCTGTCTCTGTTCGTTCTCATCTCCTGCCTTCCTGTAGGCGAGAGCCTACTCTCCCGAACTTCCCTCTCTCTCTCTCTGTCTGTTCGTTTTCCTCCCCCTTCTCTCTCCCTCACACATTCCTTTATCCTCTAACCCCGTGTCCAAGGGCCAGTACCATTGGTCAGTATTTTTACCCCTGACACCCTAAGTTATCTCCCTCTAATTCCATTGGATATTCACATCACGACAGTCCCGTCTACACGCCTTACTCTCTGTGGTGGTCAATTGGTCATTTAATTGATTAGCTAGATTTCACCCCCACCACACACTACCTTCCCCCCCCTTCCTACTTGACTGGCCCGTGTGGCTCAAGTCGTAGACACTGGTCAGTGTAAAGTGGCTAGATGAGTCTGGGTAGGCGCCAAGACGCGGGCTGGAAGACCACTCGAGACATTCTGCCAGACAGCTTAGTCCGTACGGCAGACAGTGCTGTCTCCACGAGAGCTAAAAATAGCCATTAATTGGCTGAGGCGACAGGTGAATGAGTCGGTCAGCTATTTAGTCCGTCTGGAAGGGTCGGACTGTCTCTGTGAAGGATGAGGATTAGCCTCCCCCTCTGCTCAAACTGGCTGAATCCGAACCATGGGGGCCGTCCGCCTGACGCCCAGAATATTTGCGTTAGGGCTTAAGTCCAACTGGGCTGGTGGCGATTGACCACGAATTTGGTTGAGTTGAATTTTGACCGTGACAGGGAGAGACAGACAGAGAGTGAGTGAGAGAGAGACAGAGGTAGAGAGACAAAGGCAGAGAGAGAGACGGAGAAGATTGCAGGAGGAAGGTGGGAGGTGGTGTGTCGCACCTGACATGGTGGCGGACACCAGGTGGTTGAGGTCGCCATAGGTGGGGGTGGTCAGCTTCAGCGTGCGGAAGCAGATGTCGTACAGCGCCTCGTTGTCGATGCAGTAGGTCTCGTCTGTGTTCTCCACCAGCTGGTGAACTGACAGGGTGGCGTTGTATGGCTCCACCACGGTGTCAGAAACCTGAAGAAGGGAGGAAAAAGACCGGGTTTAGACGGTGAACTGATATAGCGTCATCGTACATCTCAACCAAGGTGTCAGAAACCTGAAGAAGAGCAAAAAAAAAAACCCAAAAAACAGGGTTTAGATGATGAACTAATATGGTGTCATTGTACGGCTCAACCATGGTGTCAGAAACCTGGAAAATATTACAGCCAATCACGGTTGGGTATATTGACAGGATGGCGTTCTATGGTTCCTTAACTGTGCTAGAAACCTGGAAAACAGTTCCATTTCGACTACGTTGTTAACTGACAAAGTGATATTGTATGGCTATACAACTGTCCCAAAAAGCCTGTAATTAAACATAAGGTTGAATCTGCTGAGCAAGTCATTGTAGTACACTTATCAATCAATTACTAATTTACGCATAATATTCGTTCATACAAGCTCGTCTTCAGAGTAATACAGCTTCAATAAATGTTCCCTAATCTGTCTGACCCACCCGGCGGAGAACATTAGGGAAAAGAGTTCACCATTCACGTGCATTCTAGTTTTGGCGGCAATAGCGAGCGACAGATTCTAACAGGGATACGGACACACAGACAGGCAGGCAGACAGACAGGCAGACAGACAGGCAGACGGGCGGACAGAGAAGTAGCCGGTGCCTAACCTTGGGAGAGGGCACGACAGAGAAGGTGTTCATGATTCTGTCGGGGTACTCCTCACGGATCTTGGAGATGAGCAGGGTGCCCATGCCAGACCCAGTGCCCCCACCCAGAGAGTGAGTCAACTGGAAGCCTGGAGGGGAGGAAAACAAAGCACCCGGGGTGAGTTAGTTTGCACTGGACTTTTCCGGTTATGACAATAATGATAATTATCATCATCGTCGTCGTTATCATGATCGACATCACTACTACAGCATTTTCTATCCTAATGTGGAGAAAAATGTACTCTACATAATCTCTCTCTCTCTCTCTCTCTCTCTCTCTCTCTCTCTCTCTCTCTCTCTCCTCTCTCTCTCTCTCTGTGTGTGTGTGTGTGTGTGTGTGTGTGTGTGTGTGTGTGTGTGTGTGTGTGTGTGTGTCGTCCCACAAGCCACACTAACAATCCATCATTCGACACACAAAAAAAAAAAAAAAACAGGACAACGCCCTAACACCAAAAGATGTCACATAACATCAAAACACACCATACAACTGCAAAACAAAACACTTAGCGCAGCATCAAGCAACAACAAAACACGAACCAAAAGATCCGACCACGTGTCACAGCACTAGAAGACGTCATACACACTAAGACGCCGTCGCGTTACTCAACACCAAAGACGCCACACAAGACAAAACACGTCATGAAACGCCAAACCTGCCACCTACATCAAAACATGCCATGCACCATTCAAACACGTCCTATGACACCGCAAACCCGTCATATAGACCCGGCACTTGTAAACACGACAGACACGATCCAAAACACGTCATCCAGAACCAAAAAAGCGTCACACGGCACCAAAACGTCATACGGCACCGAAAACGCGTCATACGCCACCAAAACACAGTCTGGCACCCCACCCCCCAACCAACCTTGCAGACAGTCGCAGCTCTCTGCCTCCTTTCTGACGACATCCAGGACGGAGTCGACCAGCTCAGCGCCCTCTGTGTAGTGACCTTTGGCCCAGTTGTTGCCGGCTCCTGACTGGCCGAAGACAAAGTTGTCTGGGCGGAAGATCTGACCGAAGGGGCCGGATCGCACCGAGTCCATGGTGCCAGGCTCCAGGTCCACCAGCACGGCGCGAGGCACGTATTTACCGCCTGGAGAAATGGACCGAAATAAATGAATCAAACTATAGACGAACAAATACATGTCATTGCGGTTTCTTTCAGCTCGTTCATTGTTTAACGGGTTATAGCAGTTGTTTTTTTTTTTTTAAATAAACAAGAAGTGATCTTGGTAAATTTTCGGTTAGAAGACGAAGACACAAATCGGAAACATGATTTCACGTGCACCTGTACACCCACGTGGATTATATATTAATCACACACACACATACACACACGCGCGCGCGCGCACTTGCACACACACACACACACACACACACACACACACACACACACACACACACACATGTATGCACACATGTATGCACATACATACTTACAAACACACACACACCCCACACACACACACACACACAGAAGGACGCACGCATGTGCACACATGTAAACGCATACACACATGCACACACTGTAAAAGGCAGGCGCAATTACAATGAAACAGAACTACAGACACACCAATAAAACAGAGGGATGGTTCTGTGGAGAGGAAGACGAAGGTAAGCAAGGCATCACTCTAAAAAAAATCTCTTTTTTTTTTTAATGGAGTCTTTTAAACTGTTTGAATTCAAACAAAATCTCAAGAACATCCTTCTTCACTTCCTTTTCAGTTAGCTTTTTTTTTTCTCCTGCGTTTTATTTCTGTTGGAGTCTGATCTTCCATCCTACCCCGCCCGTGATTGCGTGGCAGATGAAGCCGATTCCCTTTTACTGTATTTGTCGACCGATCCATCCTTCAACCAGCTGACCAACCAATCACCCAAGTCAACCAGTCAATCGATCAATCGGTCAAGCGATCAATACGGATGTTACCCTCAACTTCCTGCCAGCGAACATCGCGTGTCCGTCAGCTCAAGGTCAGTCCCACGTGCTAACCAATTCCATCCACCGTCCAGCCCACCCACTAATCAACTAATCAAGCAATCAAGCAATCGAGGGGTCAGTGAGGGGCCTTACCGGTGGCCTCATTGTAGTAGACGTTGATTCTCTCCAGCTGCAGGTCCGAGTCCCCGTGGTAGGTGCCCGTGGGGTCGATACCATGCTCGTCAGAGATCACCTCCCAGAACTGCCAGCACAGCACACCAATGAATGCCACAAGGTCTGCATTATTCAAAGGGTTCTCCACACGAAAATCACCTTCAGCGGCTGATGCCGACATCCCGAAACAGGCGTGCGACCGCGCAAGCGGGCATGCGCGCGCGAGCACGCGCGCGCGTGCGCACACACACACACACACACACACACACACACACACACACATACACACAGCGAGAGAGAGAGAGAGAGAGAGAGAGAGAGAGAGAGAGAGAGAGAGAGAGAGAGAGGCGCGCACGCTAGTAGTTTCGAGAGTCAATAACCATATAGTTCCATGACATCAGTCTTGTTCTTTGGCTATTCTTTCCGCACCCCTACCTCCCATCATCTCTCTCTCTCTCTCTCTCTCTCTCTCTCTCTCTCTCTCTCTCTCTCTCTCTCTCTGACTCTCTCTCCTCTCTCTCTCTCTCTCTCTCTCTCTCCTCTCTCTCTCTCTCTCTCTCTCTTCCATGCGCAAAGTTGAATGGTCGGAGCGAGACCAAAGTACATGGAATATAAACAATACCTAGCATTACTTTGGAGCCGGATAATTACAAACAGCCTACAGTTATAACACACTCAGTAACCATGAAACACCCAGTAACCATGAAACGGACACAGTAACCCACAAAGCACAGAATAACAGAAAGAAGCAGTCAGCACAAAACACTACCGCATGTAGCAAACCCGTTAACCTCACTAAAATACCCGTAACTACCACCTACACATGAAACGCCCTATAATTACGATATACCCAGTTCAGTAACATCTTAGACTTCCAGCAACCAACGGCCACCTAGTTACTATGAAACAACCGGTAACTACAAAATATCAAGCAACCCTGAAACATCCAATAACTACAAAATATCCAGTACGTCACCATGTTAAACAACGTGATCATAACACATCCAGTAACAATTAAAATAAAGTACCTATGACACACCTAGTAATCATGACACACCCAATAACTACAGACACCAGGTTACTATGACACAGTATCCATGACACACCCTATATGTATAAAACATTCAGCCACTATGACAAACCCAATAACTATAAAATACGTTGAAGCCATGCCTCACGCAAATACCATGCCACCAAGTAAATATGTATCGCCTCATAGCTGCAGAACACCCAGTAACTATAAACATCTAATATCTACAAAACACCCATCTGAATTATCCAGTAGCTAAAGAACACAGATTAAACATGGATCACCCACTAACTGCAAACCACCCAATAACCATAAATCAGCCAGCAACTCAGATACTCCAGTAACGATGACGCATACAAGAACTATGAAATGTCCAGTACCACAAAGCATTCAGTAATGATAACACATACAGCTTCTATCACACACACACACACACACACACACACACACACACACACACACACACACACACACACACACATAGCAACAACGGAGCATGCAATAACTACCACACATCCAACACCTACTCAACACGCAATAACCATGACACACCCAATGCTTGCTAGACACCCAGTAACCTTGTCACATCAAATAACCGCAAAAACACCCAGTAACCATGACACAACCAGCAATGACAAAACACCCGGTAACCTTGACACACCCCTTAACTACAAAACATCCAGTAACTATGTCACACGCAGTAACTACACAACACCCAGTAACCATGACACACCCAGTAACGACAAAACACCCAGTAACGACGAAACACCCAGTAAGTACAAAACACCCAGTAACCATGACATACCCCTTAACTACAAAACATCCAGTAACCATGACACACCCAGTAAGTACAAAACACCCAGTAACCATGACACACCCAGTAACATTGAAACACGCAGTAACCATGACACACCCAGTAACTGTAAAACACACAGTAACCATGACACACCCAGTAACAACAAAACACCCAGTAACCATGACACACCCAGTAACAACAAAACATCCGTAACTATGACACACCCAGTATACAAGAAAACACCCAGTAACTATGACACACCCAGTAACAACAAAACACCCAGTAACCATGACACGCCCAGTAACAACAAAACACCCAGTAACCATGACACACCCAGTAACAACAAAACACCCAGTAACCATGACACACCCAGTAACTACAAAACATCCAGTAATCATGACACACCCAGTAACTACAAAACATCCAGTAACCATGACACCCAGTAACTTCAAAACACCCAGTAACCATGACACATCAGTGACTACAAGACACCCAGAAACCATGATACAACCAGTGACTACAAAACACCCAGTAACATGACACATCCAATAACTACAAAACACCCAGTAACATGACACATCCAATAACTACAAAACACCCAGTAACATGACACATCCAATAACTTCAAAACACCCAGTAACATGACACATCCAATAACTACAAAATACCATGTAACCGTGACACATCCAATAACTAGAAAAGACCCAGTAACTTTGACACATCTAACTACTACACCAAACCTAGCAACTATGTCACATCCAGTAACTATAAAACGCCCAGAAACCCCTGACACATCCAGTAATAACAAAACATCCATTATCCATGTCATAATCCGATGTATGCGAGACATCCAATGCCCACATAATGACAAAACAACCTGTAAGCATGACACATAACAGGAATGCGATGTATCCAGCTGATTTTGGTGTAAGGAAATCATTTTTGTTATTATCCTGAAAGTGACTCGAGCAATCTTGTCACCGGCAATGAATTAATCAAGAACGAATTCCAGCGTACAATTCCGTTTATGCCTTGTATTCCCTGGTTTAGCCGTACCTAAGCAA
>CM031625.1:26187050-26192050 GCA_018398815.1 Conus ventricosus | reverse complement strand
GAAAGTCTCTCTCTCTCTCTCTCTCTCTCTCTCTTCTCTCTCTCTCTCTTTCTCTCTCTCTCAATGAGAAAGTCTCTCTATCTCTCTCTCTCTCCTCTCTCTCTCTCTCTCTCTCTCTCTCTCTCTCCCCTCTCTCTCTCTCTCTCAGAACGAGCCTCTGGAGGTCCTCCACATGGAGAAAACGCCATTGTTGCCATGGAGAAAGAAGGAGGGGGGGGGGGTCTTGGCTCTCAGGAAACCCCCATCTTCACTCGGCCCTGCGTAGAATACATTATTTGCCTTAACTAGGCTGACCCTGGAGAAAGGTCCAGTGACGGTGAGGAAAGACCCACTGACCACAGGGAAAGTCCTGTTGACAGTGGGAAAGACTACAACTTTGGATTCTCTCTTGAGGGCATATAAGTCCGTATGGCGAAAGCTTGGCTGTGTCTGGAGTGGCACCGTCTTCATCTGTCCGTGGGCAGGGTGTGTTGGGTCTGTGGGGTGTGCTCGGCAGCTGGAGGGTGGTGTTTTTTGCCGGTGGGCTCTGCAGTCATGAAATACGGTACACCCATGGGGGATGCTACTTTAAGGCTGTTATGAGCTGCATCCTGTAGTCTAATTTACCTCTGTTCAGGAGCAGTTATGTCCCTTGATATCTTAATGGAGTGTCCTGCGCGTGCCTGTACCCATCGTCAACACAGCGCAGGCCTCCAGGGGTGGTACAGGGCTGCTCTAAGGGCAGGTGAAGACGGTGCTTCTCTGGGTCCTCCCCAGCACCTTCGGGTGTTTCTTTTCTTCTTTTTTTTTCTTTTCTTCTTCATTATCATCCGAATGACTGACTACCTCATACGGTAAGTTAAAGAGAAAAAAAAAATCTTTCACTGTTGACGGTTTATCTTTCTATTCAATTCGCCATGACATCTCGACCAGGACCGGTATACTGGGCATGGTCAAGGGTGGACATTACAAATACAGAAACAGTTATAGTGTTTACGGTGAAAGGGTGGGCTAACAGCTCCTCTATCTCGTTGCGCATGATTGAGGACAGTCAACTGCTCCAGATTCCTGATAGGACAATTGCTTTGGGGTCAGCGGTCATTAATGGCAGGAAACTGCTCCAGATCCCTGACAGGACAATTGCTTTGGAGTCAGGGGTCATTAATGGTAGGAAACTATTCTAGATCCCTGGTAGGACAATTGCGTTTGGGGTCAGCGGTCATTAATGGCAGGAAACGGCTCCAGATCCCTGGCGGGACAATTGCATTTGGGGTCAGGGGTCATTAATGGCAGAAAACTACTCCAGATCCCTGACAGGACGATTGTGTTGGAGTCAGGGGTCATTAATGGCAGGAAACTACTCCAGATCTCTGACAGGACGATTGTGTTGGAGTCAAGGACGATTGTGTTGGAGTCAGGGGTCATTAATGGCAGGAAACTACTCCAGATCCCTGGCAGGACGATTGCTTTTAAGCTCAGGGGTCATTAATTGCAAGAAACTATGCCCGCACAATGTGCACCAACACTAATTACGATGTGTTCTAAACCTGACAGAACCCCTCCAGACACGCACACGCTTTTTTTGTTTCTTTCCTTTTTTTTTCTAAATTCTGTATTCAGTAAAACGTAAGAATCACAATCTAAAAAAAATCTATCAAAAACAAAAATTCTGTATTCAGTGAAATGGAAGAATAACAATGTAAAAAAATACAACAACAACCAAACATTAAAAACAAGTATAGCAACAGTGTACAAAACTGTTTCTATCGATGTAAGATGCATTGTTGAACCTTACATGACTCTGGCAAAAGTTAACGATCAAGGGTTGTTGCATGTCATCGCGTTTCATATGGTTGTCGGTGACATTTCACCGAGTCGCGTTCAATCAAACCTTTTCTGTTCGGCCCACGCAGTCTTTTCATTCCAACAGAAAGGCACGGTAGGGGGTTCATTTCATTCCAAGCTGAGGGGGTGAGGATTAGGATGGGGAGAGCGGGGTTGGGCTGGAGGAGGGGTAGGGGTGGGGTGGGGTGGAGAATGGAACACGAACGTGGGGCAAATGGAATCTTCGCAACATAACTGTTCAAGAAAACCTTGGGAATGGGGCGGACTGCTCTTTGTGATCTTTGATGAAAGAGAACATTTTTCATGCAAGTGTAGGTGTACATCTGTGTGTGTGTGTGTGTGTGTGTGTGTGCGCGCGCGCGCGCGTCCGTGCGTGCGTGCGCGCGCGTACGTACGTGTGCGTGTGTGTGTGTGTGTGTGTGTGTGTGTGTGTGTGTGCGCGCGCGCGTGGGTGTGCGTGTGTATTCATGCATGCGTGGGTGCGTATGCGTGTGTGTGTGTGTGTGTGTGTGTGTGTGTGTGTGTGTGTGTGTGTGTGCGCGCGCGCGCGCGCGCGTGCATGTGTGTGTGTGTGTGTGGAGCTGACTGTTAAAGAAGCCCAATAAAACGGGGAGCGGTGTTCATGTCGGTTGTTCGCGCCGCAGTCTATAACAGCTTGTTTGCCCCAATGTCACATTTCCCAAGAGGCTCTACAACATTCGAACACGCGCTGTGGGGTTGTGCCTGACTGCCAAAGTGTTTGTCACAGCGAGGATTCAAAATACAGTGAAACCCGGCTATATTGAAGTAGGCTATATTGACATCCCGGCTATATTGAAGAATTTTTCAGGTCCCGGCCGAAGCTCTACTTTTTCTTTGTTAAAAAATGTTGGCTACATTGAAGTCGGCTATATTGAAATCCCGGCTATATTGAAACAAAAATTCAGCCAGGGGCGTTTTTACCGGCTATATTAAATGTTTGCTCAAAGATTTTTTTAACTTTTTATTTTTAAGAACAATGACTGCGCGGGCGCCGAATGATATGACACGCCTCTGTCAGCGCAATCAGTTGAGGAAGGGGAGAGGCCAGATCAGCATCAACTTTCGAGTCAGGAGGTCTCTGATAACAATTACGGTCTAACAATGCCGCGGGCTTGACAGCCACGCCATGTAGTCCTGTGGTGCGTAGATCTCCCGACTTAATTTCTCTTGTTCATGCGAGTAGTTTCCCTTTGTACAGTAGCAAAAATGGCTGCAAAACAAAAAAGGGTGAGTTCTGACAATTAAAAAAAAATCGAGCTTATTCAGAAGCTGGAAACTGGCTGCAAAAAAAAAAGGAAGTAGCTGAGGAATATGGAATTTCGGCAGGTTGTGTGACCAAGATTATGAAAGAAAACGAAACATTGAAAAGTCTTTACTACAGCGGATAAATAGATCCAAAAATCCAGAGACCACATAGAGTAGCTCGACAGGAAGAAATAGAGCATGCACTTCTTCAGTGGTTCAAAGGTGCCAGGAGTAATGCCATTCCTATAAGTGAACCAGTGCTCAAGACGAAAGCTGAAGAGTTTGCAAGAAAACTCGGCTTAAATGACTGGGAGTGCACGAACGGTTGGCTTAGCCGATTCAACAAGCGACACAACATCAACTGCCGAAAAGTGTGCGGCGAACGTGAAAGCGTAGATGAAGTGTCCACAGATGCATGGGTTAGCGAAGTGCTGACCCCAACTCTTCAAAAGTATAAGGAGAAGGACATCTTCAACATGGATGAATGCGCTCTATTCTTCCGTATGCTGCCTGATAGAACCTTTGAGTTCAAATCTAAGAAGTGCCATGGAGGAAAGCAGTCTAAGGAAAGAGTAACTGTGAGTCTTTGCTGTAACATGGACGGGTCAGAGAAACAGTCGCTTTTGGTCATCGGGAAGTTTGTCAAACCCCGGTGCTTCAAAGGCATTGAGTTGCCACTTCGCTATACATCGAACAAGAAAGCCTGGATGACATCCGACCTATTCGAGAAGTGGTTGCGCGATTTTGACCGGTCAATGGACAGTGCAAACCGAAAGGTCTTACTTGTGATCGACAATTGCACTGCTCATGTCAAAGTTCAAGGCCTCCTGGCAACAGAAGTGCTTTTCCTCCCACCAAATGCCACATCCAAACTCCAACCTTTGGACTGTGGTGTGATCAAGAATTTGAAATTCTTCTACAGGTGAGTACGTGTGTGTGTGTGTGTGTGTGTGTGTGTGTGTGTGTGTGTGTGTGTGTGTGTGTGCTCTCTCTCTCTTTCCTCTCTCACATACACACCACATACACACTCTCTCACACACTCTCTCTCACACACACACACACACACACACACACACACACACACACACACACACACACACACACACTAGCACACAATTAAGGTTTGAAATTGGTATTTTTTCAGAACACAGATGCTCTCCAGGCTCATTCTTCACGTTGATTCAGGCCTGCCCTTGGATGAGTTCAGCGTCACCCTCCTCAATGCCGTCAGGAACCTGAAGCACGCATGGGACAGTGTCAAACCATCCACAGTCAGAAAACTGTTCCGGAAAGCAGGATTTAATCGAAGTGACCTGGATGAAGGAGAAGCCTGCACAGAGATGCCATGCGGACGTGGGAGCTGACATTGAGACTGCTGACATGGAGCCGCTCCTGTCACGACTCTACAAGGAGCTGGATGTGCCCCTGGAAGAGTTTTGTGACGTTGACATTGATGTTGCTACATGCGCGGTTCCTTCAACAGAAGACATCTTGTCCTCACTTCGCTCTACCAGAGGTGACACCGATGAGACCATCAACGACAAAAACGACTCTGATGGGGATGACTGTGGGGAGCAACTCCGTCTATCTCAAAGCTGGAGGCTTTGTCTGCTCTTTCAACTATTGGCTGTATCTGTTGCAAACGGAAGCAAATGAAGAGATCAGAAGAGGACTTCAGAAATTCAGCGGTCAATTGGAACATTTGCTTCTGACAACTTCCACAATACAAAGCAGAATCACAGATTTCTTTTCGTCACCATCAAAGCCTGAACAGGCAAGTCATTCATTCACTTGGAGCCATTCCACTTCTCCCCGTCACCAGCAAGGACACGCCTCGTCCATCAACCAGTAAGGACACGCCTCGCCCGTCAACCAGCAAGGACACGCCTCGTCCGTCAACCAGTAAGGAC
>CM031625.1:26149550-26184550 GCA_018398815.1 Conus ventricosus | reverse complement strand
TTACACCAGTGTGTGTGTGTGGTGTGTGTGTGTGTGTGTGTGTGTGTGTTAGACCTACTCGATACTAGGACATTTCATGAAAGTGAACGTAAAGTTTCAGTATGCAGTTTCTGACCAGATGGAGCTCTATGTCATCATCCTCATTCTCATCGATCTGCATTTACAAAAGTTCCAAAGCCTGCGTCTTTCTATGCCCTGCTCACATGGTGACCTCAGTTTCAACTTCCTCTGTATGTCTAGGCCCTTCTTCTTCTTCCTAAAACACTGGTTCACTCAAAAACGAGTAGGTCACCAGCGCGCACCCTTGCGCGGTTCATGTCAGGGACGCCAAGTATCATTAAGTTCGCGTGGATCGTCACTGGACAGACGTAGTGGCGCCATCCAGATAGAGATACTCACTCCAGCTGGTTCCACGACTAAGGAATTACAGTCGTCTGAAGGGGACTTAGTAGGCGGTGTCCTGCATACGCTGGATCGGAACAGGCGCCCCTCTGAACACTGCTGAAGTGACTCAGCAGTAATGCAGTGTCTTTTCTGCTGGGTTGCCTCACAAAGACTTGACATCAAGTCGTCGGATCACCCTGTGGGTTTCTGGCAACAAGGCCGTCAAAGGACAAACTAGGGTGTTGTGACTGTAGATGGAGACAGAACAAGCTGTGTGTAGGGGGGGGGGGGGGGGGGGGGGTTGAAAGGGGGGGGGAGGTGAAAGGGAGGGGGGGGTAGTGCTGCTGGAGTGGCATAGAAGATAAGACAACAAAAGAAAAAAATTATTACTTTAACCGTTCAGTGCCTCACAATAGTACAAACAAAGGTGTTCCCAGGTGCCGGAAAAATCTCATGATTTGGGGGTCATAATTAACAAAAAATTCTAGCTCAGAAACTACAAAAGATAGAAAAATGAAATCGTATCATTTTTGAAGGAAATTGAATGAAGATGTTGAATCTGGGCTTCTTTTGTTTTAATTTTGATAATACAAAAGTATTTAGGCTTTTAGATTTGGATAGATTTTTTTGCACGATCAAAAACATATGTATTTACCACATCCAAACAAGAACACACAGCAAAAAAGTTGAAAATAAAGTTTGTATTGTCACACTACACCTGTAAATGAAAGAAACAGTTTGGAAGTCTATCAAGACGCTCACACTCGATGCAGACTGACCAGTCCACGACCACGCCCCCCCCCCCTCCCCACCACACCCCCTAGCTCAACTTCAACCCTCTCTATCACCCCTCATCTTCCCCTACCTTTTCGTCTGCACCGTGTCACGCCGCGAGCAGGCCACGATCCCCTCTCGCACTGATTTTCAAATCACTGGACACCAGCACGCAGTGCAGAGTACACACTTGGCTGGCTCGTTCGACTGACGCTGTCAGCTGAATACACACTGAGGTCACAGAGCCCTACTCAATAACTGACGAATATGGTCGGCAATTCCACCACTATCATTTATCTCACTTCATGCTCGAGTTAGTCGTTGAATAAAAGATTATTGTGTTTGTCAAAAATCATCAGCAGAGCCTGCTCAGCTGTGTAAATACGTTGATTTGGTCGCTGGGCTTGTCGAAGGTTGCGCCGCCATCTTTGCAAGCGAGACACGAAGTGCTGGCTGGTCATCCAGTCAGTGGTAAGAAAAATGGGCTTTCCCCTCACGTGTGGTCATTTACATATTATTTTAAGACTTCAGACATATAAGGCTTTCTACGCAAACTCTATTTGAGTCCGTTGATAGAAATAGTAACGAATGAAAACTCAAGAAAAATGCATGACGTCAGGGGACTGCCATAGGCACATGGAAAGCACTTTTATTTCCCCGTCAGCTGACTGACTAAGGCGCTCAACGGGTTAAGCTTTGTATTTTCCATCCGTTTTTTTTTTTTTAGTACAAGGGAAGTAACTCTTCTCGTTAATAGCTATTATTTCCCCTGACAGTAAAGAGTGTTTCATTCATGCACTCACTCACAGGACAGATCCAAGAACAGTTCGACATAGGTGGAGGTCTGAGTCCTCCCTAGTCACTTTCTAATCCATCCTGTTTCCAGATCAACAAATCATGACAACCACCTGAAAACTCTGAAAGCTCATATTCTGATAAACATCTGCAGAAAAAAAAAACAGCATTCAAATGGCACATGTGAACCATTCCATACAATTTCTAAATATAATTTAAAAATCTTATACAAACAGAATGGTACCAAGATCAGACCATTCATCTTTAAGTTTCCTCACTCTGATGAAGAGCAAATAAGAGATCAAAGATATCACGAATGTTCCAGACCGTGACTTGCTAGGTTTTGCAGAGTACAAATGTTGTTGCTGGATCTTCTGGTGGCATTGTTTGTTTGGTCTATTATTACTCTGGCAGTACTAGTGGCATGTGCAATCTCACTACACGCTTGCTTAGCCTCCATGTGTGCCTTTTCCTGAGTTAGTGCTGCTTTCCCTGAGCACTGACATGTTCCGTTGCTTTTCATGGCAGTGGATACACAGGATTATCCAATTATATAACACATTGTGTACACAATGTATACATGATATTCACTATTTTTCATAATCATTAAATTGTCAATACAGTGAAATATCAGTTAACTCAATGAGTTGCAACAACTTGCTTTTTAATTTTACATTCCATAAAACATGCAATCAGTCAATACATACAACAGCTTTACTAAACCTCTTCAATCAACCATCCAAATCCATCACACACACACAAAAATATGTGTATATATATTCAAGAGAGAGAGAGATGTAAGATGGATAAATAGAGAGATAAATAGATAATAGATCAAGATTTAGCATTTTCAAACCTATCCATTTTGGAACATACAACTTATCCATTTTAGAATATCTCAATTGTTTAAACAGACATGCGATGTATGGATGCCTGCACAAAAGATGCAGGAAAATTCCTCCACCTGGGAGACGGGCAATAACAGCAACAACCATTCAGATGATGATCAACAATACGGGAGATGTTCAATGCTCATACACATCAAAACAGGTTAGACTAGAACATTTCAGAATTGTGATGGTTGAATTTAATACTATATAGGTAAATCAATCATTTCATAGAAACATGTAAATTTGAAAACAAAAAAAGGGAAAAATGACTCAATATATATATATATATATATATATATTATATATATATTATATATATATATATATACATATATATATATACATATATATTTATACATATATATATATACTATATATATATATTATATATATATATATAATATATATATATATATATATATATTTATATATATATATATATAAATTACATACATAGGTACATATTTACTACCAAAGGGATAACTTAAGGATTCAAGGTCTACATTTACATGATGTGCATATGAGCGAAATCAACACTAACATGACATGGATGAAAAACAAGTCACTACACAAATTTTGTTCACTGTTAAATGAAGCAAAACCACACATTTTGTGTTTGATGTTCACAATCAGACATGTCCTGTTAGGTGCTTCAGTTGATTGTCTGCACTATGCCATTCTTATGTACATCTGGAGGAGTGTACTTAGCACCAGTCTTTAAATTGGGCATTCCTAGCCAAAACCCTTCTTTTCCCCTATGGAACGTTCCCTCGATAACGCAGGCATTTTAATATGAACTTTGCTTCAGATAAATACTGGGCTTTTTCGTCCTTTTTTTTCTTTGTTTAAATTCTGGAAATGTTTTATCATCAACCCACATAACACGGAAACGAAAAACAGTTCCACGCACATGACTTTTCCATGAAATGTATGTCACAGAACTTAAAGACTGGCCCGCAGTGTTACTGTATCTCTCTGTAATGTTACTGATTAAATTTTGCTGCGAGCAGAAGTAAAATGTTTTGAATATATGGATGAGGTATGTATGTACAGTAATTATCTCGCTGTGTCAGTTTTTCTCACATTCATGTATCATTTGTTCCAAATCTGAGACCTTTTAGGAGACCTTTATTGGTTAAGTACAGTTACTGGTAAACACGATAAAATTTATCATCTCCTGAAATTCGTGTTAAGATGACTCAACTGCATCAAAGGCTCAGATTTCTCGGGATAAATACCAATGTTTCAAGCGGACTGTTCTAATATTTCTCCACCTCAACAAAAATGAAATATCATCGTTACCAGACTCTAAAGCCTGCAAGAATGTAAGCTGCATCCCATCACTTTTTCTAATTCATAAAAAAAAAACCATGACACAGACTGCAACCAGTTGACTAGCTGTGAGAAAATAGCAATGAAAATCAATGAATGAAGACAGCTGTGTAGTACAAGGAGAACAAGGAATGCAAAGCGCAGGTAGTGTACGCATCACATGCTTTAGATGTCAACATTACTGGAAACACTGACGATTCAGAAACATCGCATTATGGACTAGCACGGAGAAAGAGTGAAAATGAGTAAGACTGGATGGTTTTACAAAGTAAGCAAACAGGTGTTTGTATATGGTGGATGTCACATCTTAGTTGTGCTGTGACAGCAGGTTGGAACGATTTCATGATAGTATAACTTGTGACAGTTTATGAGACTTCGTAAGTAATCCATCCCAAACAAAACAAGAAAATATACTTCATGTGACAAAGCTTTACTAAATTCGTACTTTCGCTTCAATAAACCATCCCTCCAAAACACCACACCCCACACTCCCCCACCCTCCCCCACCCCCCCCCCCACCGCACCTCCCCCACCACACCCCCCACCCCCCCACCCCCCCCACCCCCCCCCCCACCCCCCCCCCCCCCCCCCCCCCCCCCCCCCCCCCCCCCCCTCCACCCCATCAATTCAAACTCTAATTGCAGGTTGTTGAAAAATAACAACATTCAAACTCAAATTTCGGATTATCAAAAACATCAACATCGACAAAGCTGACTTATTTGAATCTGAAAATCTCTGTCGGCTGCTGACTTTTGGATGAATTTTATTAATGAAACTGCATCGATTCAGATGTGACATTGTAGACCATTGGAGGAAAACAGGGAAGTCAAATTTCAAATACTGGTTCCCAGTTTCAGTAAACAAACAAAATCCATACATATATTGGCTGCTACTCGAGTTGAGCGGGAAAGTCAAGGGAAAAAGAATCAGCTTTTAACGAGGTAATAATGGAAAAAGGTTTCCATCAGTTACCACTGTGCTTATAACACAGATAATCCAAAGCTGCTTACACATTCACAACAGTCAGCAAAAATGCCTTAAATTCACATGTCAAAGATATAAGTAGTCATAAAGGTCCAAATATACCTACGCTTCTCTTCAGACAATGCCACAGTCTACGTATATATTATACGTAATTAAATGGATCAAAACAAACACGGATGCCCAGTAAAACCCATGACGTAAGCATAAAATGACCCTGAACAGCAATTAATGTCAATTTCTTTTCTTTCTTTTAAATTTTTTTTTTAATTGCTTTAAACAAAATGACAATAACAAATACACAAAAGAAATGATAATTATTATAAGTGAATTAAATATAAAGCTAGAAAAAAGTATGAGAGAGAGAGAAAGAGAGAGGGAGGGAGGGAGTGGGAGAGTGGGGGAGTGAGAGAGAGATTGGGTTGGGTTTGTGCGTGACTTCAAATGCTTTCAGTAACATGCTTTAAATCAAGTTTTGGATGTTGGACAAACAAGCTGTAAAACACAGTGGAGAGTACATGGGCAAACAAGACCTATATCAACCATATGTAGTGTAACACACAAATACCAAATATTTGATTACATGCGGGAGCAGAAGTGGCCATTTTTCAGAAAAGAAAAAAAAATGATCACCTGAGATTAAGTGTATGCTGATCATACAGAGAACGGATGGGCAAAGGATAATAACCGTCGGGCGAATCAAATGAATTGACAATCCGATATAATTGTTTATTATACGTACAACTGTATTTTGTAAAGTATATTATTGACTGATTAGTCGTCAGATATAAATGGTTTGTATGTTATCCATTTGTTAGAGAAATTTGCCTGGTTTAGTAGAAAACAGGCATGGTATTCTTCGATTTTATTTCTGAATTTTAATTTTTTCAGGAAAACAAATATCTGTGGATTTTGTTTCACTAGTTTACAAGTATACAAATAGTATTTTGCAAACAATATTAAGAAAGAAAAAATTCTGTCTGTAAAAATGTTACTGTCATAACCGAGCAACACAAATGATTCTGTTAATCATACATTTCTTGCATTTATACACCTTTCTTTCATTAAATCAATGAGATTGTTAAAAAAACCTGTACGATGTCACATTTCCAAACATGTGATCAATACTATCCTTGTGCATTCCACAGAAATTACAAGTATCGTGATCAACTATTCCAATTTCCCTTAGGATAATGTTCGTACCTAGGCATCGATGTACAATCTTCAACTGAAACCATTTAAGCTTTACGTCATGTATTTTATGTATATAATGGAAGCACGATTTCCAGTCATGGACTGTTGAGAGCTTTGTTAATGTCAATTTCTTTTTCTTATAGAGTTTTCTTTCATACATTCTTCACGAATGTTCAGGCCCAACAACTCTGAGGTCATGCCCGCCAAACACCAAACACCAAACTGTGCTTGGACATATGTCATACACCCTGAACATTGCCACCCAACGCTCCATCACATATCATAGGGAACTCCTTCGTCACGAAAGAGCTTCAGGATGGGGACAAGCTTGCGGAAATCATCCATGGTGTTGTACACCTGTGGGGACACCCTCAAGTACATTTCCCCATCCACCAGTCAAACACCACCATCATGTCATGCTCCTCGTACACCTTGAGCATCAGTTTATGAACAATGTCCTGAAACCAAGACAGACAAAAAAAATTGTTCAGAAAACTGAGTGAAAAGGCATAAAAAAAAATACAAAATGAAATGACATAACGTAAAGCAAAACAAAGTAAAATAAAATAACATAGAATAAAACAACACAGAATAAAATGAAATACATCAAAATAACAAACAAAAGGAGGTAAGTGAACTAAGTTCTTAATCATTGAATAACGACATGAACACTTTAGGGGTGATAACTCAGTGGATCCAGCTAGTTAACGAGGTGTAATTAACTCCTTGCTCTCCCAATTTACTGCTTTTTTTTTTTTTTTTTTAACCTTTACCAGCCGTGTCACACAACAAAGTGTGACGGGATTTCTTTCCCTCGAGCCGCAGCACCCAGAGCTGTGTGATGGACAGACAGTGCATTCTGCCGTGTCACACTCTACCGTGTGACTGGAACATAAAAAATTCCTACACTTTCCATAAAATATCCAAGGGAAATAAGCTCTGTAACTAGTCTTGGGGATGTTGTAGCAAGTAGTACACCTTACTTTCACTGCTCTGTCATGAACTTGGCTGACCCCAGCAGCTTTGGAACAAAGGAACTGACGGCACCGGGCTTTGCTGCTAAGTGCGCGCGAAAAAATGTCGGTCAGACGAAGGGGTGGCAGCGATTTCTCGCTCAATATTACAAAGTGGATCTGGTGATGAGGGGAGTGATGGAGAGATGGAAAACTATGAAAGATAAGAGGAAAGTGAATTGTTTGAAGATGCAGCCATCCCTTTATCTTCTGATTTTGTGTTGTAACAGAATGGAACAAAGAATTTTTTTTACTTGTCAGACATGTTTTTCAACGCACGGTCGTGTCTACACATTGAAAGTGAATGATTCAAAATTACTATGTTCGATTAGTTGAGTGTTTGTTCTTTCCTTTGACACCTAACACAACACTGTCAGTTGTTGTCTAGCTACTGTAAAAATTAAAAAGTGGCGAAATATGCATGTCGGCAGGGACTGAGCGCCATGCATGAGCGCGCGGCAGCAGGGAGTTGTGTTGCATGCGCCGCTCTCGGCTAGATAGCATTAAAGGATGCTGATATGGCGGTGTGTCAAGAAGTAAGGTGTTTACCTGGATTGGCAGGTATCAGAAAAATCAAATGACCAAAGGCAAACAAAACACAATAAAAATCAAATGAAATTATATTTAAAAAAAATAAACTTCACTATTTAAAAGGAAAAAATCTCATCGCTTCATGTCTAACGCAATTTTTCTTTCAGGCTCAGACAGCCTCAACACAGGTTCATACCCACTCACAAACGTGTAACTTTCCACCCCTTCCCCAGATTTCTTCTCCTTTCACACACACACACACACACACACACACACACACACACACACACACACACACACACACATACACGCGCGTACACACACACACACATGCATCCACACACACACACACGTACACACACATGCATGCACACACACACACACACACACACACACACACACATACACACACACACACACACACAGGTGTGTAAAAGCACAAAAAGATAAGATATTCATTATGCGGTTTAGATTCTTTCTGGTTGTAGACAATTTGAAGACGTCCAAAGTCTGCAAATGGTGCACTCTCTCTTCTTAAATGGCCAGTTTTTGAGACTCTGTATGTCCTGAAAGTTTGCCGCAGAAGTTTCTAAAACATAACCTCTGTACCTGGATACACTTCATGCACAGTAATTTATATTCATCTCTCCATCAGGATATTTATAGATTCTCATCTAAATTTAAAATCAAATTTTAGGTCTTCGAACAAAGATAGGATATTTGGGGAGTGCGGGGTGGTGGTGGTGGGGGGATGAAAGTCTCAGTCTTTGTGACCCCACTGGTCTCATTTTGAATGGAAAAATGTGTTGGGACTCTTTTACTTTGAATTTTCTTTTTCCTTTGTACTCTTTATATGCATAGATCGACACAACACTTTGATCACTACACACAAACACACATCATCTTTGCCAGCCTACTGATCTACCAAAAGCAGCATACATACACATTTCTCTTCTGCATACCCAGGAGACTTTCCTGGCATCCTCAGAAGACGTAGGTTGGGCGCCTCCATGGAGGGGGGAATGTCCATACGCTCCAGGCCCACCTCCTTCATCAGCAAGTCACAACCTCGGGAGGCCAGGCTGCTTATGTAGCCCACTATCTTATCCTGTAAAAAAAAAAAGAAATGTTCATCATAATCACACTGCTCACCTCACCCCAGCAACACCTGTGGCCCCACCTGGGACCTGTTTCCCCCCCCCCCCCCCCCCCCTCCAGCTAAAGGTTTCCAGCCTTGGTGGCCCCCAAAGCTAGGCCCTCCAGTTGTCCCCAGGTGCAGGCTGCCCTTTTATTATTATTGTTATCATTTTTATGAATAGTTATATAGCGCCTATCCTCGGCTAGAGACCAAGCTCTAAGCACTTTACAATGCACACTTGTTTACACAATGGACTGCCTACCTGGGTAGTGCCGACTGAAGAGCTGCCAGCTGGCGCTTCATTCAGTTGTTTCCCATGTCATCCAGTCAATATCGTTCAATATCCTTCATTCGATTTCCTTACTTCCTTCATTCTTTTCATTTCTCACACAGGGTGCATGCTGTGTGTAACGTGTCATCCATACCAACCGCCAAACTGGCCTAATCTTCCGAAAGTTGGTGATGGGATTTCATGTGTGTGCAAGATGTTGTGCGCGCGTTCACACACGGAACCTCAGCTTATAGTCTCATTCGAAGGACTGTATGGGGAAATGGAGTGAGAACCATTTCTTCACGTCCACCTCCAGGTTACGGGGCCACATATTTCTTGGGAGGCCTTGGTTCCCTTTGTACCACACATTCCAGGTGAGCGCTTCCTTTCTGGTGTTGGACACAGGTTTACAGAGCGTGTGTCCGATCCATCTCCAGACTCGTTGGAGGACCCCTTGTTCTGCAGGACGCTGTTTCGTTGACTGCCACAGTTCTTCATGGCTGATGCTTGAATCGGCAGAATCCTTCTATTGCAGGTGACTATGCAAGTCTGGCTTTTTTTTTTTTTCATGGCAGAAGTAGCAGCGCTGCACCAAGTAATCATCCTGCAGCCATTTTCATTTGTATGCGTGTGTAACGCTGTCACGGTCAAAAATAAACAACCAAAGTCATGGTCCAGGTTGTTCGGACATAAGCTCAAACTCAAATATTCTGAGCGCTAGGCAGACGGCCCACGTGTCGGGTCCAGCCAATTAAGCATAGCTGAGAGGCCCCACGGAGACGGTCTGTCCAGCCAGACAGACTAAGTAGCTGACCGACGCCTCGATGTCTGGTCAAACGAGTCTCGACGCCCGGATCAGACTGATCTAGCCAATTTACGACGTCGCCGGAACGAAGAGAGGGGAAGGTAGTGTGTGGTGGGGGGTGAAATCAAGCTAATCAATTAAATGACCAATTGACCACCACAGAGAGTAAGGCGTGTAGGCGTGACTGTCATGATTTGAATATCCAATGGAATTAGAGGGAGATAACTTCGGGTACGAGGCGGTAAAAATACTGACCAATGGTACTCGCCCTTTGACAGATGAGTTTCAAGATAAGATAGGGATGCGGGAGTGGAGAAAAGAGAACGAGAACGGGGAGAACGAACAGAGAGGGAGAGAGGAAGAGGTTCTGGGTGTAGGTCTGCTTGAGAGAGAAGCAGAGAGATGAGGGGAGGAGAGAAGAGAACCAGGTTGAGAGATTAGCACGAGATAGTCTGCAGAGGAAGGACTAAGGAGAGATGTGGAGAGAGAGAGTTGCTAACTAATGAAGAGGAAAAGAAAGAAAAGAAAAGAAAAGAAAAGCAACCATGTCCATTTGATAGAGCAGACTAGAAGAGAGAGAGAGAGTGCAATGCGTTAATGCAGGAAGAAAGAAAGGAGAACAGATCGATGTTGATAGTCACTGTTCCATCTTAACCGGGGTTCGACCTCATACTTGGCCAGCGCCACTTTCATCGGCAGTCCAACCAGACCAACGCCAGCGGTCTAACCTGACCAGTGCCAGCAGTCCAGCTCGACCGGTGCCAGCAGTCTAACCTGACCAGTGCCAACAGTTGTGTCGTGCTTGTGAAAGTGACAGTGAAAAGAAAAAGAAAAAGAAAAGAAAAGACAGTGATTCGTGAATAGTTAAGATCACCTGGCCAGGTAAAGTAGAAATCTGTTTATACCCGGGTTAGTTAATGATGTTTTAGATAAATGATTTTGTGAAGTTCAGGAAAGAGAGAATGTTTTATTTTGTTTGATTCCATATGCATTGATGTTTCGTTCTATGATCATGTGTAGTAAAGTTATAGACTTTACTAGTGGTTTGATGTGACGAATGCATGATATATGAATGAGATCGTAAGCAAGCTGTGAGTGTGTTTTGGGCTGTGCGCTAGTCCTTCCTCCATCGACATCACCCGAGGTTGACAGTATATTGGCGAGCCTGCCAGGATATTCTGGCCCATTTATAATAATTGTTCAACTTCTCAGAGAGGAAGCTGGGTGGGATTCAAGTGTTGTAATCCTAAGACAAGGTGTTGTCTTACTGTATGTTCCCAAGATAGTTAAATACTAGGCTTGGCATTGCTTCCAAGATAGTTAATACTAGGGTTGGCATTTCAGCCCCAGAGTACTTATTTCGCACAGATTGCCTATAATTCGCTCTCATAGTTGGGTCAGGCGCTGGGCGTCTTATAAAAACTAATTACGTTGTCCCAAGCTAATATTATCATTCATAGGGTTGTGCTATTACGTCACTCGTGTCGGTAACCACCAGTTTGGCTGTCGTAGTTATAAAATCTTGTTCAAAACCAAAAAAGGAAGATATAATGGCGGAAGAAAAGAACACCCCTATTGAACAACTTGTGAGTGTTGCTCGTGATTTAGGCTATTCGGGAGAGAGAGTTGCGAGCATTCGTTGAAAACCAACAGAAGATGGAAAGAGATGAACGCGCGGAAAGACGATGCGTTGCAGTAGAAATAGCATTAGCAGAGCAGGAAAGGACTAAAGCTAGCGCAACGCAGGAAACAGAAAGACAAAGGGAAGCGCAGGAAACAGAAAGATTAAGGATTCAGGCTAATGATAATCAGGCTAGGGAAAAGCAGGAAACAGAAAGACTAAAGGAAGCGCAGGAAACCGAAAGATTAAAGGTTCAATTAGAGTTAGAGAAAGTGAGAATACAAAGGGAGACCACCGAGGATGGGAGTTCAGTCTCCAGTGACTCTGTGCGCAGTTACGCCCCCCCGACCAAAGTTGCCCAAATTCTCTGAAGGAACCGATTCGATTGATGCATACATCAGTCGGTTCGAAACGTTTGCGACCAGTCAGGGTTGGCCTCCAGAAGAGTGGGCAGTCATTTTGTCGGCGTTACTGACGGGTAAGGCATTACAAATTTTCACTGCGTTACCAGCAGAACAACAGTCTGATTTCGGCGCTGTGAAGGAATCGTTGATGAAAGGATTTGACCTCACAGAGGAGGGATTCAGAAAGAAGTTTCGATCAGCTAGATTGCAAGCAGGCGAAACGTACACTCAGTTTGGTGCACGTTTAGATCACTATTTTGAGAAGTGGTTAGAGTTGAGTGGTACGAAGAAGGAGTTCGCTGAGTTGAAAGAGCTAGTTATGAAGGAACAGATTTTGTCAGGTTGCGGCCCTGAGTTAACCATACATTTGAAAGAGAGACAGCCAGAGACAGCAGGGGAGTTGTTGAAGTTAGCAGAGGTGTACAGGGAGGCACGTTTTGGGCACTAAGGTGCAGGAGAAACAGGTGCTAGGCACAGGTGAGAAGAGTGCAAGGAGACCAGGGGAGTTTTCTGCAAAGTCTGCAAACCCAGTGGTGGGGCAGAAGGAAGGGCAAAGGGACATTAGGTGTTTCATTTGTCACAAGAAGGGACATGTGGCGAGGATTGTCGCATGAGGTTCCAGAAGGCAGCAGCCTTGCAAGAGGTGGATAAGGGTCGCCAGGGGAAACGACCTGCAGTGGAACCAAAGGGGATTCAGTCTGAAGAGGGTGGAGTGCAGCCTATGGCTAGCACTGGACAGCAGTCAGTGTCAGGGATGGAGGGCACTAGGCTGAGGGTTTCGTTACCAGTGGAAGAAGGGTGGATTGGCCAGCAGAGGGTGAAAGTGTTACGAGACACTGGTTGTTCATGTGGTGTAGTTAGAACAACGCTGGTCGAGAAAGGGGATTTGACAGGGCAAATCCAGACCTGTACTCTAATCGATGGCACTGTGAGGGAGTTTCCAGTTGCTAAGATAGAAGTACGTACCCCTTACTTCTCAGGCGAGTTGTCTGCGTTGGTGATGGAGAAACCCCTTCATGATTTGATCATTGGAAATATTCCAGGGGCAAGGGATCCAGGGGATCCTGAGTTGTTGACTGCTACAGGGGCAGCAGTTCAAACAAGGAGCAAGAAGGAGAAAAGGTTGATAAACCGTTAGTCGTTCCAGCAAGGAAGTCAGGCATAGATGTGTCGCCTGATAGTTTAGGGCAGCGCAGGAACAAGACCCTTCGCTCGTGAAGTCTTGGGAGTTGGCAAGAGGTGGAGAGAAACAGGTGGTTAGAGGAGGTGAGACAGAATTTCTTGTGAAAGGCGGGCTGTTGTACCGAGTGTTCACCAAGGGGAAGACAGGTAAGGTGACCACTCAGTTAGAGGTACCAGCAGGTTATCGTGACACTGTCATGTCAGTGGGTCACGAGTCGCTCATGGCGGGTCATCTCGGCACCACCCAAAACAGCTGACCGAATCTTCGATGATTTTCATTGGCCAGGAGCAATGGCAGACATTAAGCGGTTCTGCATGTCATGTGATGTGTGTCAAAGGTCAGCCACAAGAGGGGTGAAGAGGAAGGCTCCTCTTAAACATCCCCCTTTAATTGACACACCGTTCAGGAGAGTGGCTGTTGATCTGATTGGCCCAATCTCGCCCTGTTCCAAAGGTGGGCACAGGTATGAGACATGTAAGGTTGCAAAGGAAAGTTTGCAGAAGGCTAGGGTCGTTCAGAAGAAGCGATATGACAGGAAGGTGAGGAAGCAATCCCTCAAGGTGGGAGATCAGTTCTGGTACTGCTTCCCACGGGTCACAACAAGCTGCTGATGCATTGGAAAGGACCATTCACCATCACTGAAAAGGTCGATCGGGATTACCGAATTGATGTGAATGGGAAACTAAACTTTTCCATGCGAATTTTCTCCGCAAATATATTCAGCGTGGGACTCAGCACATAGGCGCAGCGGCAATCATTGATGAGGTGAAGGAGACCCAGCAGAAGAAGGGGAGATTTTGTTGCCTAAGTTTCCAGAAGAGTCATACAGGGATGTGTCACTGTATGAAGGGCTAGACAGTAGGAGTTCCTAGTTTTGTTGTCGAGGCGACACAAAGCAGCCGGAAAGAGGAAAGGTGGAGAAGATGATGAATTCAGAGAGACCAAAGACCAAAACAGAAGTCAGGAGTCTGCTAGGTTTTATTGGTTTCTATAGGGAGTTTTTTTCCAAATTTCGCAGCAATCACGAGTCCTCTCAGTGATTTGGTCAAGGCAGGGAAACCGGCAGTGGTCGAGTGGTCAGACGCTGCAGATCAAGCACTGCAGACGGTGTTGGAAAGACTAGGTTCCCGTCCCATCTTGAAGCTACCAGACATGTCCAAACCATTTTTGTTGCGGACGGATGCATCAGGTGGTGGGATAGGTGCAGTATTGTTGCAGGAGCATGAAGGGTCGAGTTTCCTGTGAGGTATGCTAGCAGGAAGTTGACAAAGTGTGAAGAAGGGTACGCAACTGTAGAGAAGGAGTGTTTAGCCGTTGTGTGGGCCGTGCAGAAATTCCACAAATACTTGTATGGGAAAGAGTTCGTGATAGAGACTGATCATCAACCACTCAAATTCCTGCAGGAGGCGCAGTTGAAAAACAGCAGGGTTCTGCGTTGGGCAATGGCATTGCAGCCCTACAGGTATCGAGTGCAGTACATCCCAGGTCGACAGAATGTCGGAGCTGACTATTTAAGTCGCGTAGTCTAGCAAGCTGCAACTCAGAGGAAGTCAGTCATATCCAGGGTGCTTTGTTGATAATATGTGTTGATTACAGTTATGTTGATTGGATATGGGTTCATTCCCAGTGGCTATGGTTCATAATTTTTGTGTGAGACTTGTTCATGTAAATGTAGTTATGCTTGGAGCATACAGTCGCTTGTGTAGTGATGCATTATTTGCAATAAGTGAGGATGGAGATCCCTCAGTGAAGTGTCATGAATCGTGATCATATTATATTGTGCTTTTCATAAGAATTGTGAAGAGAAGATGTGGCAAATCCGCAGTAGGGGAATTGCATAAGTGCGCACAGAGGTTGTTATAAAATGAGTTGAAATAACGCAAGAGCGCACGTCAATGATAACTCATTGGAGTGGTATTCACTAATGATATATTCTATAATTTATAAACCGTTCGTTGTAAAGTATTTTTCAAACTTTGCACGTGTAGCTGTGTGTCAGCAAATTCGGTTGTTGTTTTTTTGTACCGTTGTTTTGAGACAATGCGGTGCATAGTCTTTTGCAAGGGGGAAATTGTCACGGTCAAAAATAAACAACCAAAGTCGTGGTCCAGGTTGTTCGGACATAAGCTCAAACTCAAATATTCTGAGCGCTAGGCAGACGGCCCACGTGTCGGGTCCAGCCAATTACGCATAGCTGAGAGGCCCCACGGAGACGGTCTGTCCAGCCAGACGGACTAAGTAGCTGACCGACGCCTCGATGTCTGGTCAAACGAGTCTCGACGCCCGGATCAGACTGATCTAGCCAATTTACGACGTCGCCGGAACGAAGAGAGGGGAAGGTAGTGTGTGGTGGGGGTGAAATCAAGCTAATCAATTAAATGACCAATTGACCACCACAGAGAGTAAGGCGTGTAGGCGTGACTGTCATGATTTGAATATCCAATGGAATTAGAGGGAGATAACTTCGGGTACGAGGCGGTAAAAATACTGACCAATGGTACTCGCCCTTTGACAGATGAGTTTCAAGATAAGATAGGGATGCGGGAGTGGAGAAAAGAGAACGAGAACGGGGAGAACGAACAGAGAGGGAGAGAGGAAGAGGTTCTGGGTGTAGGTCTGCTTGAGAGAGAAGCAGAGAGATGAGGGGAGGAGAGAAGAGAACCAGGTTGAGAGATTAGCACGAGATAGTCTGCAGAGGAAGGACTAAGGAGAGATGTGGAGAGAGAGAGTTGCTAACTAATGAAGAGGAAAAGAAAGAAAAGAAAAAGAAAAGAAAAGCAACCATGTCCATTTGATAGAGCAGACTAGAAGAGAGAGAGAGAGTGCAATGCGTTAATGCAGGAAGAAAGAAAGGAGAACAGATCGATGTTGATAGTCACTGTTCCATCTTAACCGGGGTTCGACCTCATACTTGGCCAGCGCCACTTTCATCGGCAGTCCAACCAGACCAACGCCAGCGGTCTAACCTGACCAGTGCCAGCAGTCCAGCTCGACCGGTGCCAGCAGTCTAACCTGACCAGTGCCAACAGTTGTGTCGTGCTTGTGAAAGTGACAGTGAAAAGAAAAAGAAAAAGAAAAGAAAAGACAGTGATTCGTGAATAGTTAAGATCACCTGGCCAGGTAAAGTAGAAATCTGTTTATACCCGGGTTAGTTAATGATGTTTTAGATAAATGATTTTGTGAAGTTCAGGAAAGAGAGAATGTTTTATTTTGTTTGATTCCATATGCATTGATGTTTCGTTCTATGATCATGTGTAGTAAAGTTATAGCCTTTACTAGTGGTTTGATGTGACGAATGCATGATATATGAATGAGATCGTAAGCAAGCTGTGAGTGTGTTTGGGCTGTGCGCTAGTCCTTCCTCCATCGACATCACCCGAGGTTGACAAACGCATTGTTAAAGAGACCTCAATCCGTTGTTCACACAAAAATCGAATCTGTTTTTAAATTTATAACATTTTATCATCTAAAAGGGGAAAAAAACACATTTCACTCAATCAACAAAAATTAATGAAGCAGGGAATGCGTTTTTCAATCATTAATGTCTTTCTATCTTTGATTCCTGTTGTTTGTTATGTATATTTCTTGTGTTAAGTCTGTTCAAACATATTCACTGCATTGCATCCTCCATGCCCCAAACAAGAATCAAAGATCGTAAATGTTGTTTGTTTTTGCCTGAAGAAGACCCGAGAGGTCGAAATGCGTTGTGTTTTGTTCTGTTATCTGTTTGCCCCTATCCTCTGGCAGAACTAATCTCATTTCTTTCTAAAATTTGCTTCATTTCCTGCCCTCAATCACCTCGTTTTCAAACTAAAGAATCAAAGATGGAAAACATTTGCAACTTTTCACAATAACAGCTCAATTTCTGACTGATTTAAGACCATTTAACCCGCGGGACATGAAAGAAACAAGCGAAAGAAAATGGAGACCAAAAACCAGAGACAGTTGAAAGTTTCTAAGAATTTTTTTCATGCAGCAGTTAAGTGGTTGACACTACACTGCAACTCCTGTATCTTTTTGTTTTCGTAAATTACCATTCTTCTGAACTATCAATTCACAGGAATATACCCATACATACACTGCTGACACACACTCACACAAATGTTTTCGTAAATTACCATCTTCTGAACTATCAATTCACAGGAATATATCCATACATACACTGCTGACACACACTCACACAAATGTGCACACATACTTATGCTCAGGCACACACACACACACACACACACACACACACACACACACACACACACACACACACACACACAAACACATGCACACACAAACAGAACAGTAGTGGCACACACCGATTACAGGCAACCCAAGGGTTAATCAGCACATAAGATTAACGCATGAGTCAGGCACAGTCAAGCGTCCACTTCATCTTTTCCAAACATCCCCTTTTCCCAAGCTTGTTGTCATTCATTTATTCCCATTTTGATTTATCTGAGGTGGCTTCAGGCTTTAGAAGACGTGGTGTGGCCTAGAGTGCACATGCACTGACACCTCCTGGTTGAAAATGACCCTGAGATCACTCGAACCTGATATTTCTTGTGGGTATTTTATCTTGTCACATGCCTTACACAAAGCAGCTTCACAATAACCACCGCTCTAAGGATTTCCATTTCAGTCTGAGGCTGCATGACAGGGCTGTACTCTACACGTACTTTCATAATATATCCCAGCGTCAACCAGGCCTGAGAATTACAGACACCTGCAGTGTTGGTAAAGAAATTTGAGCAACACTCTCAACTTCATCATCCTCATTCTCATTGATCAGCATAAAAAAGAAGTCTCAAAATTCTGTGGCCCTTCTCTCATGGTGACCTCAGTTTCGATGTCCTCTCCATGTCTGTGGCCTTGGTTTGATTATGTCGGGGTCACCGTATCGGCGAGTCCATGGGGGCTGTCATTTGGACAGACGTGGTGGCGCCCTCCGGAGGGAGAGCTCACTCACTCCTGTTCTGCGACCTAGCAAATATTGACGCCAGGAGGAGGTTGAGTAGGTGGTGTCCTGCGTATGTTAGATCAGAACAGGCGCCACTGAACACCACCGAAGTGACTCAGCAGCAGTGCAGTGTCTCCTCTGGTGGGTTGCCTCTTGCCGACTTGACACTGACTGCTCCCTGTGAACTGCTGGTGCCAGGGTTGTAGTGGGCCAGGCTGGCTGTGGCTGTGGACGGGGGTCAGAATGAGCGGCGTGGGTGCACTGCCACTGAGGTGGCACGGAAGATGGGAAAGCAAAGAAAAAAAACAAAAATAAATAAATAAAAATAACCACCATACCACTCTACTTTGTTTGTACCCCCTCTTTCGAAAGCTGCTTTTGAGCTGGAGATACTGACGGTGTGACATTCACCCTAACAGAACACCGAGGCTCTGCGAGTCTCCGAGACTCGCACACCACCACCATCACTATCTTCAGGGTCCAGACCTACCAACACCGGAATTGCACATCGTGCTATGCTCCTCATTGTCTAGCATGTGTTTCCTGTTGCTTTTGTTTCACCTGAAAGAGTAATAAATACATGAGGGTGGGGGTGGGCACTACGACAAAGCTTGAGGGGAGTAGTAAAGAAAGGGAGGAGGTGAAAATGTGAGAGGAAATAAGATGCAAAGCATATAAACATGCTCCCAGTTTAGATCTATCTTGAATACGCGTGTAGAAAAACGTCACAATCAAATATGCATCATAATAAAAAAAAGAACGTCACAATCAAACATGCGTCATAATGTATTTCATCACTGAGATAAGAAATCCGCGAAGTACTTTCAGTTATACTCCATAAAGAAGAAAAAACATTTTGGGCCGTTATAGCCATTAGTAACGGCTATTCTGGTAAAACAAAACATCGGGCATCATCTGTGACCCATAATGAACATACCTACAAATTTTCAGAAAGATCGGCCCATAAGTTTTGTCTGGAGCGAGTGGAACACATTTTGACCACAGATAGACAGACACACAGACAGACACATAGACAG
This sequence comes from Conus ventricosus, assembly GCA_018398815.1. Lineage (NCBI taxonomy): Eukaryota > Metazoa > Mollusca > Gastropoda > Neogastropoda > Conidae > Conus > Conus ventricosus. The sequence continues at coordinate 26,165,246 of CM031625.1, read as the reverse complement.
CATTTCTTCGTTCCCATTGTAAGGTACTCCCTGTTCTATAAGACCTGGGAGCACAAAAAAAGAGGGGAAGTGGACAAAAAAATTAATTTAAAAAAAATGAGTCAATGAGTGGGCAGCGGAAATCAAGTGAAAACAGAGGGGGACATGGAAGAGAAAGAGGGAGGCAGCACAGGGTGTTAGTGCAGAAAGATGTTATTTTCTAAAATCATAGAAACAAAGCCATTTTACTGCTGAACTATTAGAAAACCAATACCTAGACAAACACATTAACTGTGAAAAAAATTATTTGAGAAATTTCAATATATTGCTAAAAAAAAAATCTTTTTTAAACCCAGCAAAAAACTGGAACAATCATTATTTAAGAAATTTTAATATTTGAAATAGTCATTGCTTTAAAAAAATTATTTTAAAAAAAAAAAGCAAAAAAAAAAAAGCAAACGCCATTGAAAGCTTGCATAAACAAAACTTAAACATGGTTTGATCGAAAGGCGGGGAGGGGCGGGGAGAAAGAGACAAAGACGGGGAATCAGACCATGTGTGTGTGTAGGGGTGGGGAGGTGGTGGGGAGGTGGGGGGGGGGGGGGGGAGGGCAAATGAAAAGGCAGTTGAGGGAAAAGAGCAGAGGAGAGGAGGAATGAAAGGAAAGGCGTTGGAGTGAAAGCACAGGAGGCTGGAGGAGGTGAGCGGCGTGAGCAAGGTGAGGCGGCGGGAAGTGCCGTGCATGGCTGAAGGGTAGGAAGGAAAAGAAGGGGGGGGGGGGATGTTCTCCCTCCTAACCCTCATCACTTCTCTCCCTTCTTGCAGGCAATCTTTCAAACCAAAGTCCAAAAATTCCTTACTAATCCGCCAATGGCCTGGTAGAACTGCAGGGCGTACTTAGCACAGACAAACGGGACGAGGTCGCGTGTACCCTGATTGAAGAACTGCTCTGACAGAGACATACCCCAGCACGCAGATGTACTGGGTGGGGAGATCAGGGGCTGGAGATCTCGTCGAATCCACAAGAGGGCGCATCCCCGGGGTGTGTACACCCACTTGTGTAGGTTCCCTGGGCAAAATGACACAAAGGATTGGTTGATTTGATGATGAATGTGTGTGTTGATTTGATGATGAATGTGTGTGTTGATTTGATGATGAATGTGTGTGTTGATTTGATGATGAATGTGTGTGTTGATTTGATGATGAATGTGTGTGTTGATTTGATGATGAATGTGTGTGTTGATTTGATGATGAATGTGTGTGTTGATTTGATGTTGATGATGAATGTGTGTGTTGATTTGATGATGAATGTGTGTGTTGATTTGATGATGAATGTGTGTGTTGATTTGATGATGAATGTGTGTGTTGATTTGATGATGAATGTGTGTGTTGATTTGATGATGAATGTGTGTGTTGATTTGATGATGAATGTGTGTGTTGATTTGATGATGAATGTGTGTGTCACTAATGAACGTCGCACATCTTAAACTCATGTACTGCGGGGACCCCTTGCTGAAGGCATGTAATTTGTTCTGTTTTCTGCTGGTTTCGTTTTGCTTCTTGTTTTTCAGGGCATGTTTCTTTGTCATGATTCCTGTGTTATTTCTAGTACAGTTGAACCTCTCTTCCCTGACTTTGACAATGCGTGGCAAAATAGGCTTTTGTGGAGAGGGGCCTCCACAGCATGGTAGACTGACCATTCCACATCAACACACACGCACGCACGCATGCACGCACATGCACACACACACACAGGCATGCATGCACGCATGCATGCACACACACACACACACACACACACACACACACACACACACACACACACACACACACAGATACATTCTCTCTCAAACACATACACACTTATACACACACACACATACAATACACATATACACAAGCACACACACACATACACACACACATACACATGCTCAAAAACACATTCACTCACATACACATATGGACCCATGCACGCACAGACACACACACGCGCACACACACACGCACGCACACATACACAACACGCACACACACACACACACACACACGCACACACGCACGCACACGCACACGCACGCACGCGCACGCACGCATGCACGCCCACACACACACACACACACACACACACACACATGTGCATATGTGCACGCATGTGTATACATCCAAGTTGAAAATAGTTGAAAGACAAGAGGAAAGACAGATGCCTACATCACATTTGACAAGGCTGATAATTATGTGAATACATTTTCAGCTTTCCTAGCTCTCCTTGGTACAAAAGAGACACATTTTCAAACAAAGAATTGTTCACAAAGAAATCAAAACCGCTCCAATCAATACCACTGACCCCACACAAGACACCATTCCCAAAGTTTCAGGTGACTGAAACTAAAAATATCCCCCATCAGTTAACAAAACAAAACAAAAGAAAAATATCCCACATCAGTTAAAAAAAACAACAACAAAAAACAAATATCCCCCATCAGTTAACAAAAAACAACAACAAATATCCCACATCAGTTAACAACAAAAAAGAACCCCAAATATCCCAATTCAGTTAACCAAAAAACCTAAACAAACAAAGAAAAAAACAAACCTACGCAGAAAGAGTGACTGCAATATGACAGAGAAAGGCAAAATCTTAAACATATCATTTCTCTAATGTCTGCTATACAAAAGTGTTAACTCGTCGTTTTCTCTGTTATTTACAGGTGGCAACATCCTCATCGCTGCCTACCCTGTATGCTATCTGTTTCATCCTTGTATGATAATCATCTGCTTTTGCATTAGCTTTCTCCCCAGAAAAAAAGGCAACAATCAGTCGGTTTCGGATCTTTATCAGAAATACTGTGATCAAAGTGTCTTTCTTCCGCCATATTAACAACATAAAAACATCTTTTACCCCCCACTTTCATTCATCCACAAAAAATGCATGTGCATACACATCAGACACAACTGATGAATTACTTTTGCCGAGAAAAAAAGCACAGGGCAGGTACAGTGACAAGCATCAAACAAAATCAGGACGTTTCTGATATCCCATACACAAAAATCATTTCGATCACACAAAATGATAGTTTTCGAAACATGCTTGCTGCTCCAAAGGTTTTTTTTGTTTTTTTTTATACAGTTTCTCACAGAAATGACAGAAAAATTGAAGGCGCAGGCAACTGTGTCCCGTTTCATGACAGACCAGTTTTTATACACAGCAGTCCGCGGTTGCATACACTGCTACAGAGTTTTCTGAGCCTGTGTTTTCTGAACACTCCCAAGAGCGTTCTCTCTCCAAACAGTTCCATTGCCCCAGACGCCTCCCCTCTTCCTCCCACACATGTATCCAGCTCTCCCAGATCCTAGCCCTCCTCCTTTTCCACCTTCTGCACCTCTCTCCTTCCCCCCCCCCCCCCCCCCTCCCCCAATTCCTGGGTACAGACCAGTGTAGAAGTCTATGTCAAGGTCGTTCAGGTTCAGCGGCAGCTGTCCTGGTGCGTGTGCACCATCCACCATCACCATGGCGCCATGACGACGACACACCGCTGCTAGCCTTTTGACCGGCATTAGTATGGCGCTGGGACTTGTGATGTGATCTGTAACATTGCATGTCTACACTAGAATGATCTGTAACATTGCATGTATATACTAGAATGATCTGTACCATTGCATGTCTACACTAGAATGATCTGTAACATTGCATGCATACACTAGAATGATCTGTTACATTGTATGCATACACTAGAATGATCTGTAACATTGCATGTATACGATACACTACATTGATCTGTAACATTGCATGTATACACTAGAATGATCTGTAACATTGCATGTCTACACTTGAATGATCTGTAACATTGCATGTATACAATACACTAGAATGATCTGTAACATTGCATGTATGCCCTAGAATGATCTGCAACATTGCATGTATACACTAGAATGATCTGTAACATTGCATGTATACACTAGAATGATCTGTAACATTGCATGTATATACTAAAATGATCTGCAACATTGCATGAATATACTAGAATGATCTTTAAAATTGCATGTATACACTAGAATGATCTGCAACATTGCATGTATGCACTACAATGATCTGCAACATTGCATATGTACACTACAATGATCTGCAACATTGCATGTATACACTAGAATGATCTGCAACATTGCATGTATGCACTACAATGATCTGCAACATTGCATATGTACACTACAATGATCTGCAACATTGCATGTATACACTAGCATAATCTGTAGCACTGCATGTACAATCTCAGAAAGTTGCTCTGCTCCTCTCCACCAACAGAGAGGGCAATTTGAAGGGAAAAGAGATGATGTCCACTGAAGTATCAATTTAATCTCTTTGACATATGGCCCATAACTTTTGTTTTTCATAAATCTTCTCTTTTTTCTTTTGTTTATCATCATGATTTTTTACTTGTTATGTGATCTGTAACATTTCATGTATACACTAGAATGATCCGTAACATTACATGTATACAATAGAATTATCTGTAACATTGCATGCATACACTAGAATGATCTGCAACATTACATGTATACACTACAACGATCTGCAACATTGCATGTATACACTAAAATGATCTGCAACATTGCATGCATACACAAGAATGATCTGCAACATTACATGTATACACTACAACAATCTGCAACATTGCATTTATACACTAGAATGATCTGCAACATTACATGTATACACTACAATGATCTGCAACATTGCATGTATACACTAAAATGATCTGCAACATTGCATGTATACACTAGAATGATCTGCAACATTACATGTATACACTACAATGATCTGCAACATTGCATGTATACACTAAAATGATCTGCAACATTGCATGTATACACTACAATGATCTGCAACATTACATGTAAACACTACAATGATCTGCAACATTGCATGCATACACTAGAATGATCTGAGGCTACCACATAGAACAGGTTGTCAGGTTTTTCGTCCTATCGGTTGCATTACTCTCAAACGTCACTGCAGTTCCAAGCTTTCTTGAAAAGAAATTCAATGATGTAAACAAATTAGTAACAAGTGATGTTCAGATTCAGAAGAACTGCAGGTTTTTGTTTTTTTTTTAAAAAGCATGAGTCGACAGGAAGAATCCGGTGGCTTGTTTACTTGTTTGTCTCTCTTTATATGCTGGTGATACAACTCAGAGCAAAGAAGGTCCTGCACATGCATGGTCTTGTGAAGCAGAACACAGAAAGCCTCCTTATGGTGCCTTGCCATGATCACTGCATGTTCACACAGTGTTGGACAGAAAAGACTACTGGCACCATTTTGCATGCTACGGGTGTCATGATCATCCAGGGCAACCCAATTCTGACGTCAAGATTTTTCTTTAGAATGCTATTTTTGAGCTAAAAATATGTATATGCACAAAAATACACACACATAAACACACACACACACACACACACATGCAAAACACGCACACACACATACACACACACATTCACACACACATTCACACACACATACACACACACACACACACACATGCAAAACACACACACACACACATACACACACACATTCACACACACATTCACACACACACACACACACACACACACACACACACACACACTGCTTACCAATCAACACCAACTTCACTTGTGGGTGTTGAGCCAGAAAGTCATCGTACTGCTGAACGATGGCATCTTCACTGACAATGGGCAGCTTCACCTCCATTAGTAGCGCTTGAACTGCACGCACCAGTAAATTAACGTTTTATTCCAGGAGTCTCAAAAAAGCACCTGCAGAGACCATATACAGTTTAACCCTTTCCCAGACACAGTGCCTCAGCCTCTACCTGATGAGTGACTGTCTGCTAGTCTAAGGTACACTATATTGCAAGGTTACCTGGACACACACAGGTGTGTTATGGGTTGCTTCATTTCATCACCTGTATCTGACCAATCAAAACGTCACTTATCATCTTTTCTTTTTGCATATTCATGACAAATGTTTGGTTTAAAACACTGATGTTTTTAAATCATGTTTCGTTTTGTTAGATTGGCTCTCTCTTCCATTAACTTGACAAATAAAACACAGGAAAAAAAAAGAAGACGCTATCTGAAAACACACACACACACGCACACACACACAACGCACATACACACTACATACATAAATACACACACCACACACACACACACACACACAACATACACACACACAACACACACACACACACAAATACACGCTCGCACACACGCACGCAAGCACACACAAACCAGCAGACTCACACACAACCCTCACAGAGAAGCATGACAAAGCACCATGTGTCAACTGACTAAGTATCTTCTCCCTAGTTTAATGAATAAGAGGAGAGTAGTCAGCAATATTTTCAAATCTAACCAGCCGCCGTGGCGAAGTGGTTAGCGTCGCGGACTCCCGGCTGGGAGGTCGTGGTTCGAATCCCATCAGAAGTCATGTGGGTTTTTCTGCCCCGACCGGCTCCTACCCAGAGTTGAGTTTGCTGCGGACTCAGTTGGGAAGACTGGGACCACACAGTCGAGTTTCATCCACTTAATGGATGCGTTTCTGAGAGTGTTGCTCAAACTTCCTGACCAACACTGCAGGTGCCTGTATCTCTCGGGCCTGGTTGACGCCGGGATATATTATGAAAGGAAGCGTAGAGTACAGCCCTGTCATGTAGTCTCAGACCGAAATGGAAATACGTAGCATCATCTTAATCATCCTCATTCTCATTGATCAGCATTTAAAAAAAATGTCTCAAATTCTGTGGCCCTTCATGCCCTGCTCTCATGGTGACCTCAGTTTCGATGTCCTCTCCATGTCTGTGGCCTTGGTTTGGTTCCGTCGAGGTCACCGGTATCGGCGAGTCCATGGGGGCTGTCGTTGGACGGACGTGGTGGCGCCCTCCGGAGGGAGAGCTCACTCACGCCGGCTCCGCGACTAAGCAATTATTGTCGTCAGTAGGGGGCTTAGTAGGTGGTGTCCTGCGTATGTTAGATCAGAACAGGCGCCACTGAACACCACCGAAGTGACTCGGCAGCAGTGCAGTGTCTCCTCCGGTGGGTTGCCTCTTGACGACTTGACATTGACTGCTCCCTGTGGATTGCCGGTGCCGGGGCCGTGGCGGGGCCGACCGGGCTGTGGCTGTGGACGGGGTGTTGGAATGAGCAGCGTGGGTGCACTGCCTCTGAGGTGGCGCAGAGGTTGGGACAGCAAAAAAAAAAAAAAAAAAAAAAAAAAAAAAAAATCAAATCTTCCTTTAACTAATCAATGATCCCCACCAACGGTAGGTGTCAACAGGTGTTGCCAACATCAGTTTGGCTATGACTACTGTGGCCAACAGTGACGACAATTTTAAACCAGACCTCATGACCATGTTGAAGCTCATGACCATGTTGAAGCTTTCCTATCAACTTGCACACACACCTAGGATGGGTCTCTCAGTCTGGTTATCTTTTGGTGGCTATGGATGTCACAGCTGAAAGGAACCAAGCACCATATCCTTTCGTTTGTCCCGTGTACCAAGGGGGTTGTGGTTTAGTCCTCAGCGGTCAGTTTTCATGTTTGTCAGTAAGATCATATAAACACTGAAAAACCTACATCACTGAATCCGGTGGAAAGGTGGATTGGGGCCCAAGAACAAACCAGATCCGGATCAAGTCCGTTCCAGGAGTTCTTTTCACTCTCTCTCAGACACAGCAAACTATGACCTTTTTTTCTACATTTTTTGCAAACTTCTCCAGAAATAGTGTGGATCTCATGAAAAAACAAATCAGACTTATCTGAAGTACTCGTATCTAGGAACTTAAAAGATTTCCTGTGGATCTGGATTATGAGCAGGGTCCAGTGACGAACAACCTTCATGCTGGAGAGGATGGGAGAAAGAGGGTGGCCATTCAAACACTGTGCAGTGACAAACTGATCAAAAAACCTCCACCTGAGACAGCGAGAATTCAGAAAGACACAAGTTTTGATACATGTCTCTGCGATAGTTGTAGAACAATTTATCAAGTGAAATACGATGGATGGGGGCCGGAATAGCTCAGTTGGTAGAGCACCGGACTCGTAATCCAAGGGTTGCGGGTTCGAATCTCCGCCGGGCCGTTTCGGTACAGGGGGATTTTTCCCTCGGAGTTAACATTAGTTCTGACTCCATTTCCAATATAGTCCTTTGAATGAGACTATAAACCAAGATTCCATGTGTGAACGCACGCATAACATCTTGCACACACGTAAAATCCCATCACCAACTATCGAAAGAGAAGGCCAGTTTGGCCGCTGGTATGGATGACACGTTACACATAGCATGCACCTTCCCCGAAGATGGAGTATGGCTGCCTTAATGGCGGGATAAAAAACAGTCATACACACAAAACTCCACTCCCTTTGTTGGGTAGATGGGATTAATACTTGTCTATATATATAGGGAGTGTCCGCAGGAGTATCAGCCTGCGTACCCAGAAGAAGAAGAAGAAAATACAATGGATTAGGGACGGGTTTGACTGAAGAGGATTCTCTGAATGTGAGAGGTTTTGGATCTCAAAATGACAATGCTGGTAAAAAAAAAAAAGAAAATTTCCAGCTGAAACACGATACACAAGACTGGCAATCCACAGAAAACCAGAGTTAAAGCGTTCCAATAATTGGTCACATGACCCCCAACCCACCCTCTGGATGTACGTTTCCAGGCACGTCTTTCCACAGCTGTTTCATGGAATGGTAGGTCAAACTGGTTCCCAAAATGGCGTCCCCGGGTTTCCACTTGAGAGACTTGATCACGCAGTTCACTCCTGCCAGCACAGCCACAAAGTTCACATTATTTTCTTTTGCTATATCAGCCAGTTCTTCTTATTTAATGTATGAGGTCTAAGTGTGGTTATCTAAAAGTTTATTGTTCAGACCATTAAATAAATATTTTTCAAATTCTCCATCTATAAAATGTATGAGGTCTAAGTATGGTTATCTAATAGTTTACAGCCCTGATGTGGCCCTTTGCGGTCGGCTGGGCTATAAGCAACATTATCTTATCTTATCTAATAGTTTACTGTTCAGGCTACTTTCAAATCCTCCATCTACAAAATATTGCAAAGAAATCGCTGACATGTACATATGATGAGAACTGACATTTAAACACATTTCACTTCATTGTACACGAATAAGATCGGAAATGGATCACCAGTTTTGAATGTTCGGTCTTTGAAAAAATAAACATGTATAGATCTATGTAAAAATGTACTTTTCTAAAATTGGCATAACATCTTTTTCATAGTCTGATCATTCATGTCATGTAAATCCATCCCTATCCCAAAACCCCACTTGACTTGACCATTATCCCCTTTTTGTTGTTGTTGGGTTGGGTTTCTTGCTGGTTGGTTGTTTTTTGTTTTTTTTTTTTTTTTGGGGGGGGGGGGGGGGGGGGGAGTGAGTAGAGGGGGACGTGGAAGAGGAGGGGGGAAGGTTGTCATTTGTTTGTTCTACGGATAATCACTGATCTACTGACTACAGACTAATATATATATTGATGTAGTGTCTGAAATGATCAACTTATGTCAACAGACCATAAATAAATGCACCGACCAACCCAAACCTTTCTTCTCTTTAGTGAAACTTCACAGGTTCTGGGAATCACTGGCAAAATGAATTAAGGCCAAAGCTCAAATGTCAGAGAAGTGAGGCAGTGATTTTCACTTGCCTGCTGACAAGTGAACAAAACCAAATATTCATTTTGATGTATGAAACACAATCAATGACAGGATAAAAGACCATGATCATACGTCTAAAAAATAAGACAGAATGAAAAGCAAGCCATAATTACAAAACTGTTCCCAACCAAACATTTTTTTAAAAGTCAAAAGATTAAATGTTCTGACATAAAATCTGTCATGTGAACTGCCATGTGTATCAGTGTATCATGGTCGCACAAAGAGAGATAACCCAGCAAACCACTGACCAGCCCATCTCAACTGGAGCAGGCTTGAACTGTCTCCAATAAAGCTGAAGCCAGAGTGATCTCAGCAAGGGAAGGTACGAAAAAGCTACTGACTTGCCATTCTTCTTCAAACGTGAGCCGATATAAAATCACAAACTTAAACGATAAAGCTGGCGTACCAAGGTGTCCACTGAAATAACACTACCACGCAATTTTTTTTTTCCTGCTCTCATTTCTTATGTGACGTTCACACCTCCTTCTTGTTTAAATCTCACACTGAACCACGGCCGTGGCAACTGCCCTGACATCCCAGCATTCTAGGAGTTGGACTGAAAACAAGACACTGAGAAACAGCTCGGTGAAGTTTTCTGAAAATTAGATGCATATGTTGTAAGGGTTTAACATCCGTGGGCACAGAATTTTAACAATTCCTGACCTGTTGGTGCAGGAGCTCTTAACAACTCTTCAGTTTAAATGATAATTTAACAGAATCAGTAATCGCAACAGTAGAAATACTGGGGTACTAGATGAATAGAACAAACAAATTGCAAAGTGATTTAACAGAATATAATCTGTTTCCAATAACCCATCGGTCATATTCTGAGTTTGTTGTTGCGTGTCCAGTATCCAAGTGATGTAGCAAGCAAAGGCGCTCTTTGAATACAAATATGACAACATACAGCAAATACTGTTGCTTTCCTTGACACAAAACAGACACATTTTGACCTATTGGACATCTTCAGGCTATGATATTCAAAACAATGAAAACATAGGACCAACAAACGGTAACTTTCCTCTTCAATCTAAGTGCAAAACAACGTCTTGGGTAAAAAACGAAATCTGTAGAATGAACTGAGGTGATTCGCCTTGGCTTAAAGCTGTGACATTGGCTAGAACACCAAGGCTGCATCAAAATGTTGTTATGCTCTGCATGGCTGTGCGGGGATTCTTTTCAGTCGTGACAAACTCCTAGCATAACATTATCAGTTTCCAAAATCCCTCGAAGTGTTTGTCTCGTTTATTCATAGTCAAGTAAAAGGTGTTTAACTGTTCTTGTTTGTTTATTCTCGTTTGTTTTCCACTACAGATGTATATGACTCCTTCACAATATTTTGCAACTGGAGAATTCAAAATTATTCTGAAGGCTAAACTTTTGATAGCCTTGTTATCAGTCTCAGACTCGTGTGTACTTAACAAAAAGATTTTGTATCTATATTGGGGAAAAAAATATATCAACATGTCTTTTTCTTCTGTAAAACAAATTTGTTCTAGTGATGAATAACAAGAAAGTTCAGCTCTAAAAAGTCTCTTGCTCCCTGTTTCCCATCACAAGCAGCAAGTTTAATGATGAATAATCTCAAAATACAAACACTTCAGCAACAAAAATCAGTTGTTCCATATCAGTTTAGAATGATTAGTTTGGTACTATACCCACAGCTTGGTTTATTATACCTATCATACCAAACTTCTGCAAAGCTATGGCAAATTCGCTAATCCTGTTTAGAGCTCAGTAAATCACATATTTCAAAAGTATTCAATATCTATAATTTGCAAACTTCTCTACATGCAATTTGGGATTTATCATGCTTCACTTCCATGCCAGATCTCCTCATGACAGCTACAAACAGAAGAGCCTGGAGAGAAACGGCGGCTGCCTCATCACGTCCTCCCCCAACGACCCCAGCGGTCTGGGGAATGACTGACTGACTGACTGATGCTTCACTAACAACAGAACAGAATTGCTTTAAACAACATTTTGCAGAAATTCTAAGAGTTTGTTCTTTGTGAAATAATCTGAAACAAGGGAGTGGTGCATTCACAGTTCATCTGTCCCTGTCGATGCTTGTGTATGCATTCGTTCACGATCAGCTCCTTAGCTTTTGCAGTAACAAAGAGAAAATTGTGTGTTGATTTTTCTACATGTGTGTGGCTGCATCTTAATCATAAATCAAAACAACATGTACTTATGCATGTTTTTATGTGGACACAATTTTTTTAGTCCTTATTTCTGTAAAAAACAACAACTTTTGTTTATCATTTTCATAGCTACCCACCTTCTTGTGTCACAACTCAGAAACTGGGTGATTGAGACAGCCAGTGAAGGGCAGTTTGGCTTTTGACTGAATGCAGTTTGGCTTTTGACTGAATGCAGTTAGGCTTTTGACCGAATGCAGTTTAGCTTTTGACTGAATGCAGTTCGGCTTTTGACCGAATGCAATTTTAATCCCATTATGTTGAGCTGACAAATGTGGGGTTTAAAAGAAGCTGCATATTCCATACATATAACTGCCAACATCTACGTACCATAAGTTTGGACTTTATTCTGTTGAACACAATCATCCCTGTTAAAAAATGTCACCCCACCCCTCCCCCTTCCTTCCTCCCCAACCTCCCCCCCCCCCCCCCCCCCTACACACACACACACACACACACCCCCCTTGAGCAAAACTTACATTTTTAAAACAAAATTTTGACATTCTGGATTTTCCCCCTAAATTTGGGATCTTGAGAATTATCTCTTAAATCAGGAAAAAACGAGAACATTTTGGGAGGGTTGGCAGCGCTTCATTTTGTTCACATGCAGACTTCTCTCTCTCTCTGCCTTTAGTCAGCTCACCTGAGGTAGCATTGGTAACCAAAAAAATGTCCTGCTGATCGGCGCCAACGAAGTCCGCTATAGCCTGCCTGGCTTCGTTCCATTTCCGAATCCCGGTAATCCGGAACCAGCAATCAGGGTGACTCTCCACTTCATCTAAAAGCCTAAAACAAACAGATCAATGATTAAAAACAGTTTCCTTTGTTAGCTGCTTACCTTTCACAGATTTAAATGGGCTAAAAACTATTTCACCGTGCTGCACTAAACATGACCTGTGTGTGTGTGTGTGTGTGTGTGTGTGTGTGTGTGTGTGTGTGTGTGTGTGTGTGTGTGTATACATCTGTACAGATATATAAATAGACAGATATATATCTATATTTACTTATTTACTTAAATACATATGTATAAAGTAGAAAAAAAAAGAAGAAGAAAAATATCTCACGACACCATGAGAACAGACCTGTCAGCAGTGAGAGAGCGATGCTGTCTGAAGTTTTAGGCGTACACGTTGTATACATATATGTGTGTTTGTGTGTGTGTGTGTGTGTGTGTGTGTGTGTGCATGCATGTGTGTGTGTGTGTGTGTGTGTGTGCATGTACGTGTGAACACATGCATATGTGTGTGACTTTTGTGTGTGCATGTGCATTGCAGTGTGCACATGTGCAATGCATTTGTTTGGCTGTAATACATGTGTGTGTGTGTGTGTGTGTGTGTGTGTGTGTGTGTGTGTGTGTGCGAGTGTGTGTGTGTGTGTGTGTGTGTGTGTATGTGTGAGTGTGTGTGTGTGTGCGTGCGAGTGCATGTGTGTGAGTGTGTGTGCGCGTGTGAGTGTAGTAACTGTGTGCACATATTCATGTATCCTATGTACAGGTCCATGTTTGTGTGTACACACGTGATGCACAGTATATCAGTGTCAGAGGCAGTAGGCCTACCAGTCGCCTCACAGTTACCTTTTCTGTACATCCAGAACTCGCCGAGGCACAATGCCATATGAACCGTTGTTCAGCATACAGGTACCTGGTCGCAGGCAGAACTCCTGTCGAATTTCATCCCCAAATTTCACTCCGTCAAGACCATGAAGATCTATCTCTATGTCCCCATGTCCACTGAATCCAGGGCCTGAATCCTCACGATATGAACAGCTTCGACAAGACAGCAACTGAAACTGGTTTAAAAAAAATAAATAAATAAAAAAAAATAAGGTGCGAAAGGAGGGGGGGGGGGGGGGGGGGGGGGGGGAGCAAATGAGAATGTGAAAACAAGTACACACGCACACATTTTTTTTTTCTATGGCGCTTCCATGTGCTATTTTTCTTTTCTTTCAGAACCCACTCAACCAACACAGTTGACTACGGTTTTCAGTTCAATCAAGCGTGAACGACCTGTGTCACCGTGACTGTGTAAGGTCAGTGTGTGCGTTGTAACTGCAGTTATTGAATTCACAGCCAGGCTTGTCGAAGCCAGTGCACTGTTAGAATTCGAAAGCATAATGCTCTCTCTCTCTCGCTCTCTCTCTCTCCGCGCGCGCGCGCGCACACACACACAACACACACACACACACACACAGAAAGACAGAGACAATGTCAAGGAGAAATACCTACGCCTGATTTAATTAACAAAATTGTCTTACCGCAACGTCTTCAGCTACTTCCGGTATACGCCCCGAGAGGCGGGTTTCTTGAGGCGGGTTTCTCAAAATTGATTCGGTAGTATCCAGAGAACAAAATAAAATAGAACTTAGGGATTGACGCGAGTGGCTACCGTTTGCTCACGGCGAGAGAAGCGAGAGAGGAGAGACGCCAAGACACGGGCGCTATGAAACATTTTGAGATGCCAATCTAAAATAAGCCCATATGAAAAATACAGCATACGGCATGCCTTTATGTGCGCGTGCATGCACACATGTGCGTGCACGTGTTAGTTCTTCGGTTTAACTGACGTCTTTTCCACTTTCAAGTGATAATAGACCGATGTGTGTGTGTGTGTGTGAGTGTGTGTGTGAGTGTGTGTGTGTGTGTGTGTGTGTGTGTGTGTGTGTGTGTGTGTTTGAGAGAGAGAGAGAGAGAGAGAGTGTGTGTGTGTGTCCGGTGTGTGTGTGTGTGTGTGTGTGTGTGTGTGTGTGTGTGTGTGTGTGAGCGTGCGTGCGTGCGTGCGTACGTACGCACGCACGTGTGTGTGTGTGTGTGTGTGTGTGTGTGTGTGTGTGTGTGTGTGTGTTTTTCATTGTTGTAGTATCTGTTGTTATTGTTAGTGATGGTGGTGGTAATGGTGGCTGTGGTGATTATACTCGTATTGCTTGAACTGTTCTGAGTGACACCAGAAAATAGGATACGTTAATGATGAAATAAGAAGTCACAGAAAGAGAGTGGCGAGGCGGACAAAGATGAAAATTGCAAGGTCAATCGGCCTTAGCATCATGCTATAGTACAATAAGTCTAAAATACAACAACGAAGAAGAGTACTTAAACACAAATCAGTCACAGTAAAGTCTTGTTAAACTTTCTAACGGGACTACAGTATGCATCAAAGATTCGACGATTTCCAAGAAAAGAACAGGACAGCATGGTAATGATTTGCAGGAATGAAAATGAGTCCATTATTCCAACGGAATAAAGTGATTAAGTGTAATCTGTTCACCACAAATCAATATACATGAGAACTTAGTATCATATGATATATGGTTGAGAAGCCTAGTATCATATAATGGTTTATTCGACATTTTCTTCATAATTGTAATCTCCAATGGGAGTTTGTTATGCTTATCATTATTTCCATCAAATCTTTTCAATGCTGTTGTTTCTAAAAGACTGTCACTTCCATCAACCGATGGAGATAATAATAATATGTTTAAACCTGTAGCTTTCTCTTCTTTTTTTCCCCACTCTTTCAGCTGCTCTACCAGTCATTTCATTGCCATTTGTGTCACAGATAGTTAGTACCCGCGAAACTCGGTGACAGTGCCTTTTACTGATAAGCAATGATGTGTTTCGCAAACGAGATCATGCCGCGTTTTTTGTATCGAATGAACGGAAGGTATATTAAGCGAATTTGAGCGAGCCATAAGAGCAATGCTTAATACGACCATTGAAAGGTTTATTAGAATTATCCAAAGCTAGCATTCTAAAGCATGCATGCATGGTGTGTGTGTGTGTGTGAGATTGAGGTTGACT
>CM031625.1:26134550-26144550 GCA_018398815.1 Conus ventricosus | reverse complement strand
GCATCACTGTTGTGCCGGTGTCGTATATAATACTGTCGCTCATAAAATCGTGTCGCAGCGACAGTATTTCCCGGGAAATACTGCATTTTATGGACAGCTACAATATTCTATGGGACATTTTTCGTGAAAAGTTGTCGCGCGACTTTTTTTTCCAGCAATTATTGTCGCTGCAACAATATTTCACGTGAAATGCTATCGCTGCGATACAATTCCACGGCGACAGTATTATATACGACACCGGCTAGCTAGCCAGCGGCATTTTTTAAGATATTCCACATACAGCATGAACTGCAAAGAAAGCGCTGTCAAGTCGCTGATTCAAAACGATGTAATTGTGATCAGACGCGTAACATCCACACGGGAAGGGAACAGAGCTGGGGGTAGGGGGGGGGGGGGGGGGGGGGGGGGAGGTAGGTGGGGAGGGGGGGGGGGGGGGAGGGGGGGGAGGGGGGGATCGGGAAAGTTTGACAACTTTGTGTTGGGGGTCTGGAGGTCGCATGAGGAGAAGGGTGGACTGGAGAGAAAGGAGAAACGTGGAGGGAGGAACGGGTAAAACAAGCAGTGGTTATACATGCATACATACATACATACATACATACATACATACATACATACATACATGCATGCATACATACATACATGCATACATACATACATACATAACATACATACATACATACATACATACATACATACATACATACATGCATACATACATACATACATACATACATACATACATACATACATACATACATGCATGCATGCATATATATATTTTTTTACTTTTCACAAGAAAATGTAGCTTGTTTTGCTCTTTTATGATTTTCTTTTGCTTCTTAGATGGCACCTTTGGTTGTTTTTTAAAAAACTCAACAAACATACTACGGTATTGTACACCAACCTTTTCTGGGATTGCTTTCTTCTTAAAACTGAAAAGGCAGAGGAGTCAAATTACCACTTTCCGCGGTCACTGAGGGGGAAACCACCAAGTTTCGAAATATCGGTATATGACAAGGAGTTAGGTTGTTAGTGAGTTTCCTCCCTATTGGAGTTTATAAGCTTGCTGAAGGCTCAGTATATAATAAAATAAAACAAATTGATTTAATAGAGTACAATAAACAAAAACAAAGAAGAGATGGAAATAGGAAGATAAAGAAAGAAATAAGTACGAAATGAAAGACAGGGAGGACTGTTTGTGCCATGAAGACGTTATGAGAAGATGATTAGAAATTCAGAATAATAGAACTAATAACTAATTTACTAACTGACTAACTAACTAATGAATTCTTTTTTCACTTATTCCTGTGCAGCCTTCGGGGTTTTGTTTTCCATTTGGTTTATCTCTCTTTGCTTTTTTGTTCTTTTCCTTCCCTCCCTCCTTCCTTCCCTCCCTCCTTCCTTCCTGTCTTTCTTTCTTTCTTCCGTTTTTTCATTATTTGCTCTAGTGTATAATTGTGAAACGTCTATGTTATCCTCAATGAAGTTTTAGTAATTCACCAAAACCTTCATGGTATATGAATTATTCCTTTTTCCCCCCATTTATTTATTTACTTATATACTTCTTTACTTATTTATCTTTTTCTTGATATATTTATTTATTATTTCTTTATTCATTGAGGCATTCATTTAGGTATTTAGGTATGAAATTGAATACGTATTCAATTTGTGATTTTCAGAGAGAGAGAGAGGAGAGAGAAGAGAGAGAGAGAATACGTATGCCATTCTTTAACGTGGTTTACGCTATTAAGGCCCATTCACACACAAAAAGGGACTATGGAGGAATGGGATGGGGGAACGGGGTAGGGGTGAGGGCTGGCGGAAATGGAGTGAGGAGGGAGGAAGATATTGGAGACTTATGTGGAAACAACATTGTACAATTGGCCTTTACAAACGTTCATCATGACATGGACCCACATCGTGGTATTAAACATATTTGTAACTAACCCTCAGTCTGTCAATGACACATAGTAATAGTCCACTTCACAACTTTGCAACACAACAGTCGCGATGGGTCGTAGTGAGGATTTCCTTTCACAACATTTTTTGCTCCAGGTAGAAGTGATGTGTTGAACTTGGGCCCACAAACACGGACGAGATTGACCAAGGTCTTCCCTCTTTCCACAATAGTTGCCATTATTTGCGTGTAAATGTTTTGTTGACAAGATTCTGTGTGCTGCTGCACATTAGCTTCTGTAGTGAGCTAGACGCTGTTGTGCCACATGTGTTTGATGTACTAACATGAGTTTTCTCTGTGTTGGGTAAATGCATCGATTTTGAATCACGTTCGGTTGTATTATTTTCCTGTTGATAGCTTCAGTATTTTTTTTTTTTACACTACAGTGATGTCCACATCTGTTTTGGTACGCACCTTTTCTCAGAGTGATTGCACACTATCAGTCACTGTGTACTGGCGCCACACAGTTTCATGCTGATTTCCCGTTCTTGTTTTGAGTGTCATACAAAGACTGGGAAACAGAAGTAGGCAAATGATGATCATTGTCAGCTACATGTGTATCAGTATATACATTGTTTTCACTGTCAGCATCAGCACCATCGACGAATCTGGGCAGAGTTGGCAAAATAAACAGATGGAGATGAAAGGCTCCCTTGCCTACCATTGGCTTTTTCTGTGTCTCACAGTGTTACCCCTGTTTAGCTGGAGGGGGCACTTTCTGCGATACCCAGCATGGACGCTGTGGCAGTAATGTGACAGGGAATAATCGGTTATAGTATTGAACCTCAGAACGACGACAATGTGGTTACCTTTGCCTTCAGTTTTGAATGGGGATAGCATGTTCTGCAGTGCTGAGTTCAGCATCCCTTCTAAAGTTGCAGGGAGACTCCTAACAGGCATCGATCAGACTTGTGTAGGAAACAACTGAAGATTTGAACTAGCTGTGGTTAGCGAGGAAAAAAAGTGAACTTCATAAGGCATAATTTATCAATGTAGAGTAGGTGTCTCTTAGCAGTTGGGTAAGACATCCGTCTAAAAAGGCGCGCCTTCAGACGACCACCCATCCAAAAGTTGCGGGTTCGAGTCCGGCCAAGCAAAGAAAAATGTGAAGAAAAAAAATGTGAAACAAAATGAGAAAAATAGTTAATTAGTTAGTTGGAGAAAGTAAGGTAGTTAGTTACGTAGGTAGTTAGCTATTTAATTAGTTAGTTAATGAGAATAAGCTTTATCTCTTTTTCTTTATTATTTTTTTTGGCTTCTGCCAGACTACAAGTAGTAAAGAGCCTCTTTCTGTATGTCTCTGACTTTGTAATTGTCTCTTTTTTAATCGAAAAAAAACAAATATGTATGTACATACGTATATAATAAAATAAAACAAATTGATCAATAGAGTACAATAAACAAAAACAAAGAAGAGATGGAAATAGGAAGATAAAGAAAGAAATAAGTACGAAATGAAAGACAGGGAGGACTGATGTGCCATGAAGACGTTATGAGAAGATGATTAGAAATTCAGAATAATAGAACTAAATAACTAATTTATAACTGACTAACTAACTAATGAATTCTTTTTTCACTTATTCACTGTGCAGCCTTCGGGGTTTTGTTTTCCATTTGGTTTATCTCTCTTGCTTTATTTGTTCTTTTCCTTCCCTCCTCCTTCCTTCCCTCCTTCTTCCCTCCCTCCTTCTTCCCGTCTTTCTTTCTTTCTTCCGTTTTTTTCATTATTTGCTCTAGTGGTATAATTGTGAAAACGTCTATTTTTATCCTCAATGAAGTTTTAGTAATTCACCAAAACCTTCATGGTACATGAATTATTCCTTGTTTTTTATCATTTATTTATTTACTTATATACTTATTTACTTATTTATCTTTTCTTGATATATTTATTTATTATTTCTTTATTCATTGAGGCATTTATTTTGGTATTTAGGTATGAAATTGAATACGTATTCAATTTGTGATTTTCAGAGAGAGAGAGAGAGAGAGAGAGAGGAGAGAGAGAGAGAGAGAGAGAGAATACGTATGCCATACTTTAACGTGGTTTACGCTATTAAGGCCATTCACACACAAAAACGGACTATGGAGGAATGGGATGGAGGAACGGGGTAGGGGTGAGGGCTGGCGGAAATGGAGTGAGGAGGGAGGCAGATATAGGAGACTTATGTGGAAACAACGTTGTACAATTGGCCTTTTCAAACGTTCATCGTGACATGGATCCTCATCGTGGTATTAAACATATTTGTAACTAAACCTCAGTCTGTCAATGGGCACATAGTAATAGTCCACTTCACAACTTTGCAACACAACAGTCGCGATGGGTCCTAGTGAGGATTTCCTTTCACACATGTTTGCTCCAGGAAGAAGTGATGTGTTGAACTTGGCCACAAACACGGACAAGATTGACCCAAGGTCTTCCTCTTTCCACAATAGTTGCTATTATTTTGCGTGTAAATGTTTTGTTGACAAAATTCTGTGTGCTGCTGCACATTAGCTTCTGTAGTGAGCTAGACGCTGTCTGTGCACATGTCTTTGATGTTCTCACATTAGTTTTCTCTGTGTTGGGTAAATGCATCGATTTTGAACCACGTTCGGTTGGATTATTTTCTGTTGATAGCCCTTTAGTATTTTTTCACTAACAGTGCTATGCACATCTGTTTCTGCTACGCACCTTTTCTCAGACTCATGGCACATATCAGTCACTGTGTACTGGCGCCACACAGTTTCATGCTGATTTGCGTTCATTGTTCTGAGTGTCATACAAAGACTGGGAAAAAAGAAGTAGGCAAATGATGATCATTGTCAGACAGAAAGAAAGAAAGACAGGAAGGAAGGAGGGAGGGAGGGAGTTATAGCCCATGGTGCTCTCTCTCTCTCTCTCTCTCTCTCTCTCTTTTCTCTCTTCTCTCTCTTCTCTCTCGCTTCTCTCTTCTCTATCTCTCTCTCTCTCTCTCGCTCTCTCTCGCTCTCTCGCTCTCTCTCTCTCTCTTCTCTTCTCTCTCTCTCTCTCTCTGTCTCTGTCTCTGTCTCTGGCATATACATGCACGTGCCAATACCAATACAATACAGCAAAATTATCGCTATTGTGAGAACTTGATTCTGTCGTTCTGCCGTTTTCACGTGTTACAGAATATGAGTGCAGTGGTTCTGCTTTAGATTGTTTTTAGCCACTCTTAGAACAGTCTGAGAAAAAAAAAGGTGTGTCTGAGCTCTGGTCGAAATTCATGTGTGTTGGACTCTGTTCCATTTTCCATGTTGTTTGGTTATCTTGATGTTTTGCTACATGCATTACCCTTGTTATCAATTATTCCTTGTTATCTGGTTGTTTTTTCTGAAAATTTTCAAATTCGCTGTCGGATAGTATTCATCCTTCTTTGGATCATGATTGTTTGAAAAAGTATCGGCCTAACTCACATTTGTCAATCTGTCAAAATTGGTAGAAGAGATTGTACTGTCTCACCTCTTGTCCCATTTAAAATAAAATCACTTGCTTATTTTTCATCAGTTAGCTTACAGACATGGCCGCAATTGCAAAAACCCGTGGCTGCTCTTCTGGGATTATTTCAGTGCCTTGCTTTGTGGATTTGATGATGACATAATATCTGTTCTTGCTCTTTTAGACTTTTCAGAAGCATTTGACACTGTTGACTACTTCATTCTGTTGACTATACTGTTTTAGTTTTCTTTTATTTTTGACACTGCATCAGCTTGGGTTACTTCTTAATTGACGGACCGTACACAGAAAGTATGCAGAATGCTATACTCTGATGAATCTGATTGATGTATGGTGTCCCACAGGGTTCTGTCCAGCATCCTGTTCTTTTTGTGCTGTACGTGACTCCTCTGAGTTCATCAGTCGCCATGCGATGTTACATGACAACGTCGCTGATGACACTCAACTTCAGCTACAGTCGGCCCCGATAGCTTAGTGACATTGATGCACTGATGTCTCAAAAACAGGAGCACATTGCTAATATAAAGGACCAGTTGACTTTGAATACGCTGCAACTTAATGATGATAAGACGAACTATAAGACTAGCCTATCCCAAAACGTTCTTCAGCATCCACCCCCTTCCTGATTCCGTTCTCATTAATGATGCACCTGTTTCTCCTTTTTCTTCGTTCCGATCGCCCGTCTTGGTGTAAATCTTGATCCGTCTGTTTCCTGTTAACAGCACATTTCAAAACGTCTGTGAAGTGACCTGTCTATAGAATTGCATAGTATCAGTTCCATCCGTCACTATCTCCCTGCAACTAAAACTGTCGTGTGCGCTTTTTGTCCTCCCAGGGATGTATTACTGTGATTCTCTTTTGTCTGGTTTTCCCAAAATGTTATGTTAGACAGACTTCAACGAATCCAGAATAACGCTCTCAGACTCGTCTGCAGAGCAGCTAGGTAAATCAGATCAGGTTCTTCCTCTTCTTCACTCTTTCCACTGGTTTCCTGTTTCCGACGAATAGACTACAACTGATCCAAGTACGCAAACTTAGGCCTACTCTATCGTCAATGGCATAGGGCCAAAGTTGTTTTTTTGATCTCCTCCAATCTATACTCCGTGCCCCCAGCTAGCTCCGTTTGTATTTTTGGGGGTACCTGATACCAGAACTCTGACTTACGGCAAGGATCCGTTTCTTTCCAAGCCCCCAACGACATGGCGCCAACTTCTTGACAACTTCCGGCACTCTGATTCTTTGGACTCTACGTTGGGCTTCAAAACGCATCTCTTCTCTCGGAAATAGGTCTCGTTCTGGGTTTGCCCTTTCATAAAGAGCTCACTTTTGTTTGGGATCCCCTTTCATAAAGAGCTCACTGTTGTTCTGGGATGCCTTTATAAAGAGCTCACTGTTGTTCTGGGATCCCCTTTTCATAAAGAGCTCACTGTTGTTCGGGGATGCCTTCATAAAGAGCCCCCTGTTGTTCTGGGATGCCCTTTCATAAAGAGCTCACTGTTGTTTGTGGGATGTCCTTTCATAAAGAGCTCACTGTTGTTCTGGGATTCCTTTAAAAAGAACTCACTGTTGTTCTGGATGCCCTTTCATAAAAGCTCACTGTTGTTCTGGGATGCCCTTTCATTAAAGAACTCACTGTTGTTCGGGATGCCCTTTCATAAAGAGCTCACTGTGTTGTGGATGTCCTTTCATAAAGAGCTCACTTTTGTTGTGGGATGTCCTTTCATACAGAACTCACTGTGTTTGGATGCCCTTTCATAAAGAGCTCACTGTTTTTTGTGGATGCCCTTTCATAAAGAGCTCACTGTTGTTCTGGGATGCCCTTTCATAAAGAGCTCACTGTTGTTGTGGATGCCCTGTCATACGAAACTCACTGTTGTTCTGGGATGTCCTTTCATACAGAACTCACTGTTGTTCTGGGATGCCCTTTTCATAAAGAGTTCACTGTTGTTCGGGGATGCCCTTTCATAAAGAGCTCACTGTTGTTCTGGGATGCCCTGTCATAAAGAGCTTATGTTGTTCTGGGATGCCCTTTCATAAAGAGCTCACTGTTGTTCTGGGATGCCCTTTCATAAAGAGTTCATGTTGTTGTGGGATGCCCTTTCATAAAGAGTTCACTGTTGTTCTGGGATGCCCTGTCATACAGAACTCACTGTTGCATGTGTATGATAAGTTTGATTGGTGGGGCATGTATTAATGTATGCGTTATTGTTGTGTGACGTATCAATTATGGGTTATTGTCATGTGCATGTGTTGATGTATGCGTTGTTGTAGTGCGTATGTATTAACGTAGCTTTATTGTAGTGTGCATGTATTAATGTATGCGTTATTGTAGTATGTATGTATTAATGTATTGGTTATTGTTGTGTGCATTTTTCGATGTTTGCGTTATTGTAGTGTGCTTTGTTTGATGTATGCGTTATTGTATACGTATGTATTACTGTACGCTTTTTTTGTAGTTTGCGTGCATTAATGTATGCTTTTGCTGTTAGTGTGCATGCATTAAAGTATGTGTTCTTGTAGTGCGCATGTATTAATGTATTTTGTTATTGTAGTGTGACGTTCTAATGTATCGTTTTGTAGTGTGCACGTATGGATTTATTTTATTATTGGTAGTGTGAATGTTTTAATGTATGCGTTATTGTAGGGCAGTGTGCATGTATCAATGTATGCGTTACTGTAGAGAAAAGCGTATGCGGGTGTGCTTCTTTCTTTGTTTTTATATGCATAGCTTGTTGAGTGAACTTTTGTGTAAGATTTAAATAAGATAAAGTTGCTTATAGCCCAGCCGACCGCAAAGGGCCACATCAGGGCTGTCACCCACGTTAAAATCAACTCACAAATCATAAAAAAAAACTTTCACACATCTCTTTAAATGACATTTCTAGAAACGCACCAGAAACTTCGTTAAAAAATCTTTCTTCCGTAAAATCTTAAATCAGATGAAAAATGTTAATTTTCTCTCAAAAAAATCAAGGATCACGTCAGGCGGGACATCCCTGAACAGGGTCTTTATGGACTCCGCTGTAAAATGTTTGTGTCTCAAAATCGTGCAAGTCCCAACACTCTAAAGTTTCATTGTGAGTGGCGCTGACATGGAATGCACCCCGGAGCTTCTTCACTCTTTAAAAGGTAAGAATGGGTAAAATACGAATGGCCGGTGTGCAGCCGGCACAGAACCGTTCCTCTTTTCGACCACCAGACGTAGATGGGGAGGAACTCCTTAAGGTTTGGACGGATCTGAAAGAGTTTGTTATCCGTCTGCGTATTCTAATCCTCCCGCCAGAGGTCTCTCACATAATCATTAAATTTTGGGTTTCACATCTGAGCAGGGGATATATAGTTGGACTGTTTCTCTCTTTTGGCATTCTTGGCTAAACGATCAACCATTTCGTTCCCGCCCATGCCAACATGACCAGGAACCCCAAACCAGAATAATGGTGTAGCCATCCCCTTTCAACTGGCTAAAAAGTTCAAAGAAATGTAAAAGTTCTGGGTGCTGAAGGTTGCGGCCAGCTATGGCCTTTCCCAAAACTGACAGCGAATCCGACAGAACCAGAAAGTCCCTCTTCGTAGACTGTGAAATTATCTTTAATGCCAGAGCCAGAGCAGTAAGTTCAGCAGAATAGACAGAAGCATCTGGAGGTATTTTGTTTTAACAATATCTGAGAGGAGCCACAGGGCAATAGGCTGCACAGGCCACTCCATCCTCAGACTTGGAACCGTCATGAAATTTTCTGATAGGATGGGAATTTGGAAACAGAGTCAGCATACAAGGCCTTGTATGCCAGAGAAATGGTAGCTCTTTACAAGGCGTAAGATCAAAACGATCTCTGGTGTGAAAAAGTCCACGGAGGCTGATCTGGAAACTTGGAAAATCCGACAAAAAACTCCTGGTTCTAGACCTGCATTCCACACGTGAGGCTGCATACGAATTTTTGTGTATGTGTACCATTGACATAATGTGTTAAGTAGAATTGTGTGTGTGCATTATGTGCATGTAGCAGTAGTAGCAGCGAAGCAGCAGCAGAAGCAGCAGCAGAAGCAACAGTAGTAGTATCATTTATGTTTATCATCATCATTGTACAGTGCCCAGAGCAGTTTTCTGGACAGTTTGCTATGTGCGTGTCCGTTACTATCATTAAAAATCAACAATCTTACGCTGTATCACACACACACACACACACACACACACACACACACACACACACACACACACACACACAAACATGAACACACACACGCACACATACGCGCGCGCGCGCACTCACTCACGCGCATACGTACACACACATATGCACGCACATGCGCACTCGTGCACAAAGAGAATGAGGCAGAGAGTGATGTAGTTTGATTGCATCTGTATTGTGTGTGTGTGTGTGTGTGTGTGTGTGTGTGTGTGTGTGTGCGCTCTCTCTCTCTCTCTCTCTCTCTCTCTCTCTCTCTCTCTCTCTCTCTTGAAATGTACATGTATATGCTTCATGTTTTGGTTTGTTTACATCCGTATTATTTCATCATCCAAGCATTCATACATTTACATTCTTCATCCAGAGACATGAATTCTCTCTCTCTCTCTCTCTCTCTCTTTCTCT
>CM031625.1:26119550-26127050 GCA_018398815.1 Conus ventricosus | reverse complement strand
GATGCTTGGAGACAAAGGGACATTGTACGTGGTATACAAATAGGTAATTGACCAATTAACACGGCGCGGCCGAAGTGGTCAGATGACAAACAACACTAGGAGAGAGTTCGGACCTGCCTGGTGGCGAAAGGGGGAAGGGTTGTAACCACTACGACCTCGGGGCCCCAAGTGAGCGCTAAATGCTCGGTCAGCTGAGGTTCTTGTGTAAACAGTCAGTGAAGAGCAGGGGGGCCTTGGATTGGTTCAGATGGTATTGCCGTGGGTCACTGTGTTGGTTCTATTGTCAGGCTGGTTGAATGCGTGTGGAGGTTGTAGCAGCCCTCCTTAAGATAATTACTGTGTTAAGTAACCACCGAAGTCGGCGGGAATGTTCGATGTCCATCTGAGGCTAAGTGTGTGTTTGCTAATCAATTAGGTAGGGGTGTGTGTAAATGCTGATGTGTGTGGAATGTAGCGAGTGGAGAATTCAGGGTACTTGTGAACTAGGGGTTTGGAAGCAGCGTGGACAAAGGCATGGCCCGAAGGGGAATCCTTTGTTCCCTCCCTATATAAACTGAGGGAGAACAACGTGTCGAGAAGAACAACACCAGGAGAGAGAGAGAGAAGGCAGAGGAGAGAGAGAGGAGAGGAGTGAGCAGGACAGAGAAAGGGTCGAGAGAAACGTGGTCTGGGAGATAGAAGAGACAGCTAAGTCTTAGGGTTGAAGACAAGCTGGAAGAGAAGGAAACTAAGTTTGAAGCCCAGAGGTGGGTGAAGGACAGACAAACTGAAATTGAACCCAGAGGTGGGTGAAGAAGACGAAGAAGAAGAGTTCGACGTCGAGATCCCAGAGACGACCACGAAGACCCAGTCCTGAAGCCTGGAGCCAGTCAACCAAGGGCATCACATCAAGCAGTGCGGAAGAAGACGTGAAGAGACTTTTTCAGAACTGTGGTGTGGTGTGAAAGCGTGGTTGTGTGTGTGAAAACCTGGCCAGGTAAGAAGTCATTTTATTATAACCCGGGATTAGGATGTATTGATCTTTTATGTTTTGATATTTCATTGTGTGTGATTTGATTGTACATGATTAATTATAAGTAGCATAGAAATTGTATTTCTTGTTCTCAGTCGTGTTAGGAGAGAAACGAATGCGTGACATCCCATTCCCAGAGAGAGGTGAATGTTTGGTGTGTGCATGAGTGTGCATATGCGTGTATGAGTGCAAAGATAACCTTGGTGTGTTAAGCCTGACTAATAATACATCAACTTAGTGCACTTAAGCAATACCATCACGATTTCCCCCGTCCTGGACAAAGTGGCGAGCCTGCCAGGATTGCATGGCCCAAATTAGTCTCAGGCGGGAAACAAAGTGAGTACTAGAGTAGTACTGGGGCGAAGCGTCCACTAAAGGCAATTTATAATTAGCTTTCTAATTATTTCGTTAGTTCTTTGTGTGCTGAGTATTGACTTGTGTGTAGGGTGGTTGTATTAATCAAAGGTCGTTCATAGAAACGAAGAACGAGGTTCTAGTCTTAACTCTCACAGAAGCTGGGGTTAAGATTAAGGCTCCTTTGTGTTAGGAACACTACCACTGGTTAGTGTACTCATAACGTTTAGTAAACTGTTTACTGACTTTTTCGGGTTTATAAGCGTAAACTGTTTTAGTGTTGCTAAAACATATCAGAAAAGAAGATGGCTGAGAAAGTTTTACTCCCATTGAGAAACTGATGAGCTTCGGGAGAGAAACTAGGATATCAGGAGATGAACTCCGCATGTTTATTGAATCTCAGCAAAAGACTGAGAGGGATGAAAGGGCTGAAAGAAGGAAGTTTGAAAAGGAACGTTTAGAGGCAGAGAGTGCAGCTGCCAGAGCGAGAGCAGAAGCAGAATCGGAGATTTTAGCCAAACAAATTGAGTTGGAAAGAATAAAGTCTGAAAATCGCAGTGAAATAGACACCAGTTCTGAGTCAGTAGGCGCAGACAAAGTTGCGCACCTAGACTTAAACTCCCACTGTTCAGAGAAGAAAACTGATTCAATCGACGCCTATATCAGTCGGTTTGAATCGGTTGCCGAGCACGAGGGCTGGCCCGAAGATAACTGGGCAATTAAACCTGTCTGCCTTGTTGACAGGTCGTGCGTTACACACAGTATCCACCCTACCCAAAAGTGATCCAGAGAGATTTTGACAAGGTGAAACAGGCGGTGCTAAAGGCATATGATTTGACTGAAGAAGGTTTTAGGCGTAAGTTTCGCGAGGCGAGAATCGAACAGGGTGAGACATACACTCAGTTCGGAGTTAGACTGGACCACTATTTCAACAAGTGGGTAGAACTGAGTGGAGTGGACAGTGATTTTGAAGGCCTCAAGACACTGGTGATAAAGGAACAGATACTTGATGGTTGTGGGACGGGCCTTACCATCCACATTAAGGAAAAAGGTGCAACCACAATAGCTGAGGTACTTGAGACAGCTGAGACATACCGGGAAGCGAGGCGTGATTTGCCTGAACAAGAGGAAAGCCTGGAAGTATATTCAGAGGATAGCAGGCCAGCACATGACTCACGCAATGAGTCAGTAGTACACACCCGTAGGCCCACAGCGTCACGTGAGCAAACAAGGTTGAAAAACAATAGCCACGTGGCTAGGAATGAGCGTACCTGTTTTCTGTGCAATAAGACAGGGCACTTGGCTAGGGATTGTATATTCAAGTCACAGAAGGCAGCAGCAATGAGGATCAGGCCAAGAGAGAGGCAGATAGAAAAAGATGAACAAGATGACAGTGTTATTTTGTCTGGATTGTGCTGTGTGTTCACCGATTCAGGCGATAACATGGATGTGCACAAAGGCAGAGTGGGGGAAAATGTGGTTAATGTCATTAGAGACTCTGGGTGCACTGGTGTCATGGTGAAGGAGTCCCTGGTTAAGAAGGGACAATTCACAGGAAAAAACACAGAGGTGTAGACAAATAGATGGAACAGTAGCAGAATTCAAAACGGCACTGGTGTTCATTGACACACCATTTTATAGTGGAAGTGTACAGGCTTTGGCTGTTCCGAAGCCGCCGTATGATTTGGTAATCGGAAACATCCGGGAGCACGTGGGTACGGAGACCCAGACCGGGATTTCTGTGTTGAATCAGGGAAAAGGAATCACGTGAGGAAAAGCGTGTCCAGTGAGACCTACCGCACTCACTTTGGGGCAGAACAAAAGGGCGATCACTCGCTCAGAAAGCTGTTCGGTTTTGCTCATACAAGGCAGAAGAAACGTGTTAAGGAAGGGACAATCGGTTTTGAGATAAAGGATGGGGTATTGTACCGAACGTTCACTCACTCGAGTTCGGGGAAGACAAAACGACAGATCGTTGTGCCTATAAAGCGCAGAAAGGCGGTGATGTCAGAAAAACATGTGACGTCAGCCTCGGGCCATCTCGCTAAGAAGGCCTACAAAAGGCAGTGACGCAAGAGTACTACTGGCCCGGTATCCTGGGCGATGTCAGGCGTTTCTGTTCACAATGCAGCACATGCCGCGGGGTAGGCAAGGTGTGTGTACAGAAAGGGGATCAGACTGGTCTTACCAAAAAGTTGGCCAAAATAAAATGGTCGGTCGAGAAGTCAGGTAGTGGGTGCGTGTGTCTTTTGCAGTGTCGCGTATGCGTGACGTGGCTAGTTGCGAGCCATGTGTATGAAGAGAAGGGGAGAGAATTTCCGTAAAAACATAACGTTTATCTTTATATGGCCACACGACTTAGAGCTGGTGGAGATTCCAGATATATGTTGACATTTGCTTTGATAGTGTGGATGTATTGATTTTTCTCTATAATTTTGTTGCAAGACAAATCTTGCGTGCGTTCTCTGGTGTAAGTAGGCTTATGAGAGGCCGATATTAGCACTGGTTTAAATGGGAAAATTATGAGTTTCATCTCCTTGAATGTTAAGTTTTAGCCAATGCAGGGTATTGTCTTCGAGTGGGGGAATTTGTCAAGGAGCGTGAAACCTCTCACAAAAGGCATTAGATGCTTGGAGACAAAGGGACATTGTACGTGGTATACAAATAGGTAATTGACCAATTAACACGGCGCGGCCGAAGTGGTCAGATGACAAACAACACCTAGGAGAGAGTTCGGACCTGCCTGGTGGCGAAAGGGGGAAGGGTTGTAACCACTACGACCTCGGGGCCCCAAGTGAGCGCTAAATGCTCGGTCAGCTGAGGTTCTTGTGTAAACAGTCAGTGAAGAGCAGGGGGCCTTGGATTGGTTCAGATGGTATTGCCGTGGGTCACTGTGTTGGTTCTATTGTCAGGCTGGTTGAATGCGTGTGGAGGTTGTAGCAGCCCTCCTTAAGATAATTACTGTGTTAAGTAACCACCGAAGTCGGCGGGAATGTTCGATTGTCCATCTGAGGCTAAGTGTGTGTTTGCTAATCAATTAGGTAGGGGTGTGTGTAAATGCTGATGTGTGTGGAATGTAGCGAGTGGAGAATTCAGGGTACTTGTGAACTAGGGGTTTGAGAAGCAGCGTGGACAAAGGCATGGCCCGAAGGGGAATCCTTTGTTTCCCTCCCTATATAAACTGAGGGAGAACAACGTGTCGAGAAGAACAACACCAGGAGAGAGAGAGAGAAGGCAGAGGAGAGAGAGAGGAGAGGAGTGAGCAGGACAGAGAAAGGGTCGAGAGAAACGTGGTCTGGGAGATAGAAGAGACAGCTAAGTCTTAGGGTTGAAGACAAGCTGGAAGAGAAGGAAACTAAGTTTGAAGCCCAGAGGTGGGTGAAGACAGACAAACTGAAATTGAACCCAGAGGTGGGTGAAGAAGACGAAGAAGAAGAGTTCGACGTCGAGATCCCAGGAGACGACCACGAAGACCCAGTCCTGAAGCTGGAGCCAGTCAACCAGGGCATCACCATCAAGCAGTGCGGAAGAAGACGTGAAGAGACTTTTTCAGAACTGTGGTGTGGTGTGAAAGCGTGGTTGTGTGTGTGAAAACCTGGCCAGGTAAGAAGTCATTTTATTATAACCGGGATTAGGATGTATTGATCTTTTATGTTTTGATATTTCATTGTGTGTGATTTGATTGTACATGATTAATTATAAGTAGCATGAAATTGTATTTCTTGTTCTCAGTCGTGTTAGGAGAGAAACGAATGCGTGACATCCATTCCCAGAGAGAGGTGAATGTTTGGTGTGTGCATGAGTGTGCATATGCGTGTATGAGTGCAAAGATAACCTTGGTGTGTTAAGCCTGACTAATAATACATCAACTTAGTGCACTTAAGCAATACCATCACGATTTCCCCCGTCCTGGACAAACACCAAGGCTGCATCAATGTTGTTACGCTCTGCATAGTTATGCGGGGATTGTCTTCAGCCATGACAAGCTCCTAGCATTACATTATCAGTCTCCAAATTCCCCATAGTCGGGAGTGCGGCTGCCCACGTGGCGGGGTAATCAAAAACGGTCACACACGTAATGTTCTCATCCCCAGCTGATGCATTTGTACCATAGTGTTCAACGTCTTCGGCTGTTCGGATAATCCCTGGAGTCTTTTAGCCAGGATTATGACAACAACAAACAACAACAACAACAGTTACTGAGTTGTTTTAGTTCTGTCTTTTATTTTTCATCTCTGTCTGTTAATTATTTCGGCGAGAGCACTTTTTTTTCCCCATTTCGCCCTCTACAAGAGAGAAAAATCACAAGATGTCATTAATGTTGCCCCAGCCAGCTCCGTTTGAGGTTGCCCGTTCTAGTTATGCGTTATGTAGGCCCATGTGACTTAAAAGAGAACTGTCTTCGCGCGGCTCGTGTTCATCATAGCATGAGAAAAAAAAAAATCTATTTGCACGCGTAGTTCTGCCAGTTTTTCTCTGGTGGTGGTTGTAATTCTCTTCCTTCGGTTCGTCACACTGTCAAGATTTTGTGTTTGATTTTGACCCGCCGTTTCTGGTCAGTTTTTGTTGTTGTTGTTGTTGTTGTTGTTGTCGTCGTTGTTGTTGTTGTTGTTGTTGTTGTTGTTGTTGTTGTTGTTGTTGTTGTTGTTTTGTTTGTTCGTTCGTTCGTTTGTTTCGGATTTCTAGAGACGGGTTTTGAAAGTGATTTAAAAGCACAGCATGGACGGGAACGTCTTTCTGTTAATGGGTTTGGAGTACGGGCGCCACTAAACATGGAAACAGAAACGAAGAAATAAACAAACAAACACTTAACAGCAACGACAACAAAATCAGCGGAAGTGTGTCGAGAGAGGATGGTCGTTCAGATGCCACGCCGATATTTATTAATATCCCCTGTTCTGTCCCCCCCCCCTCGCTCTTCTCTCTCTCTCTCTCTCTCTCTCTCTCTCTCTTCTCTCTCTCTCTCTCTCTCTCTCTCTCTGCGTGCAAACGTGCGTGTATTTGTGTGTTCAAAAATATGTACGCACTTTGTCATATTCACTTCACTGTCTGTTTTCATACATGCCAGTCTTGTACGTTGTAGTACACTTACATATGTTTCCCCAGCCCACTCACTCCCTACCCCCGCTCTCTCCTTCCTCTTCACTATTATTATTCTCATTTTTATTTTATTTTTTTTTTTTTTGTTATTATTATTTTTTTGTTGTTGTTTTGTTTATTATTATTCTTATTTTTTTGTTTTGTTTTCATTTATCTTCTATTTTCATTTGATGTTCCTCTATGATTACATGACTGCTTTGCTTGCTTTCTTGATTTCTTACATTAATTGATTTCACTGCATGTTGTAGTCCCTACTCAGGGCGAGGACTGGATGTAAAAAAGCACGTTGTGCTTATCTATTATCCTCGTAAATAAAGATTTTTGTCTTGTCTTGTCTTTGTCTTGTCTGTCACACACACACACACACACACACACACACACACACACACACACACACAACACACGCACACGTGATTGGATTATTTTCTCTTGTTCAGTTGCATGTACATCCCCCTTCAGTAAGGGGCCTAGGCCTTTATCTGAATAAAATTTGGAGTGTTGGAGTCTCTCTCTCTCCCTCTCTCTCTCTCTCTCTCTCTTCTCTCTCTCTCTCTCTCTTCTCTCTCTCTCTCTCACTCCCTTTCTCTCTGTGTCTGTCCGCCCGTCCGTCCGTCTCTCTCTCTCTTCTCTCTCTCTCTCTCTCTCTCTCTCAGTTCTGGTTCAGGAGCACCAAGCCAGGTCACTGGTACGCAGCGTGCAGGCAACACGGGAAACTTGCGAAATCGCAGGCAGTCACTGCGGCCGCGTTCATACACTGGCTCCCTTGCGGGTGATAATGCACGGCAGACAATGATTTGGGCAATTACCTTAGCGGGCGAAACAGTAACTTGAACAAGCTAGCCCACAAAGAGGGGGACGTACGTCATGCTCGAGTACCAGCAATAATAAATAACATAAGGCCGATCACCAAACGTCAAGACTTAATTTCCTAAATTACAATGTTGAAAATTTGAAAAATAAACTCGCTGACATTTCTTTCCTTGATTTTGTTAACAAATATGATATAATTTGTTTAACAGAAACTTTCATTGATC
>CM031625.1:26110423-26119450 GCA_018398815.1 Conus ventricosus | reverse complement strand
CTCCCCGGGCTCTGTACCCTACAATTTTCGGGTAGCACACAAGTTTTAAGGTGGGTGGTGTGGATACCACCCCACTTTCACGCCCCTTTCCCACCCGCGCCTTTTGACTGGAGTGATGGTGTTTTGCGGAGCCGGCTGATGCGCTGTGAGCGGATGGAAGGAGGAGTAGGGTGGGGGTGATGGAGGGGCGTGGGAGGGGGGGGGGGATGCCTGTGTCGTAATGCATGGGGGATGCTTTGTGGGGTGTGGGGTTAGTGTCATATGGGAGGGAGGACACTAACGAGGGGTGTGTGTGTGCGTGCGTGTGTGCACTAAAGAGGTTGTGTGTGTGTGTGTGTGTGTGTGTGTGACTGTGTGTGTGTGTGTGTGTGTGCGCGCGCGCGTGCGTGCGTATGTGTGCGTGCGTGCGTGGGTGTATGTGTGTGTGTGTGAAGAAATCGCTGGATTTATTGTTGCTGCTCTGACAAGGTGCGTTTATCTTGCCAGCTCTCTCACTACCTGCCTCTCTCTCTCTCTCTCTCTCTCTCTCTCTCTCTCTCTCTCTCTCTCTTACCCACGCACGCACACACGTGCGCATACACACACACACACACACACACACACACACACACACACACACACACACATCAGAACACACACACACACACACACACACACACACACACACACACACACACACACACACATGCATGCATGCGATCGTGGGAGGGTCTGCAAATTTATGACGGTTTTTGTGGTGTTGGTGGCGGTGGTGATGGTTGTCCTTCCAGTGTGTATTCCCAGCCATCTTTAATCGTTCAACTCTGCCCCATCACTGTTGTCATTCCACCCTGTGTCCCCAGTTAGTCATGTCTCTGCAGTTTGTATTTCCAATAATGTTTGTGTTGAACATCAAAAGTCTGAGTCCCCTATCATTTGTATCATTTTGACCGTGGGTCTTCAATCATTTGATCATTGTTTTCGGTCACAATATGTCTCTGATGCTGTGTCTCCTGTCATTTTAGTCATTGGTCTGCATACAGTTCATTAACATGTTGAATCCTTTGCCCTCTTCTAATCTGCATCACCCGCCTCCTTCCATCTGCTCCCAACATCCATCCTTTCTTCTTCCTATACATCTCTCTCTCTCTCTCTCTCTCTCTCTCTCTCTCTCTCTCCTCTCTCTCTCTTCCCCACCCCCCTCTTTCCCTTAACCTTTAGCGTCAGTAGCAAGTAACAAAGGGGAGAGGAGGCTAAAGACAAAGGAATGGGGGCCCTGGTGACCGCTATCACCGATCAGTCCCCGTGGCAGTTTCTGCTCATTTCCTATCAGAACCCGAGGTGCAAGTCCTGGTCCACTTCAGCGAAGGGG
The DNA here is from genome assembly GCA_018398815.1 of Conus ventricosus. Taxonomy (NCBI): domain Eukaryota; kingdom Metazoa; phylum Mollusca; class Gastropoda; order Neogastropoda; family Conidae; genus Conus; species Conus ventricosus. Next base: position 26,118,099 of record CM031625.1, on the reverse strand, counting down.
GGGGGGGGGGGGGGTGTTGGAGAGAGGAGAGAGTTCAGGGAAATCAAAATCACCCACAGCTAAAAAAAAAAAAAACCCAGCCAGGTGATAAGGGTTTCCGCCTGATTTATGAATATGAAAGTTAAATTAGCGTGTCCGATATCCCTTTGAACTGGCCGACTGAAAGATTTATAGAGATGCAAAATCTGCCTGAGGTGGAAAAGTGCGGTAAATAGTCAGCCACGGCGAACTGAGGGGAAGGGGGGGGGGGGGGGGGGGGGACAGATGTCCTAACCGATAGACGCTCGTGAGCTTAGGTTATTTTGACTTTGTGCATTGTGTGATAATTGATGGGTGATTAAGGCCGTCTTGGAGCTTTATATGATGTGCCTCTATGCATTATGTGGAATTTATCATCTATAGTAGTGTTTAGCAAGCCATCCACTGCCAACTTCCACAATACACTCGGCTGGCCTCGCATCTTCTCTTATGTCGTGATGAACATTCAGACAGCAGCAGCACCACCATTGTTGTTTGTGTGTCTGCCTTGGCGCGCGCGCGCACACACGCACACACACACACACACATATGCATATATCTGTGTGCGCGCACGCGTGCACGCGTGTAGTGTATGTGTGTGTGTGTTGCACAGAAGAGCGTATTTGTGCCCAAATGCACAGGCTCGGAGAGACAAAGAGAGGGAACAGGAGATTCGCCCTTTGATGGTGCCCTTTAATGGAGAGAGAGAGAGAGGGAGGGGGGAGGGGTTCATCCACCATTTATGTGACAAACGATAACTGTTGCTGATTATTAGAAGTTCGAGAACAAGAGTTCAGGCGTTTTGTAAGAGTTAGTGGCCTAAAATACAACTGACGTGGCAATCGGGATCACTGGCCACTGTTTACGTATGAAATCAGATGCAAAATCTCTCTCTCTCTCTCCTCTCTCTCTCTCTCTCTCTCTCTCTCTCTGTTCGTATAGGCACATGCGTGCTCATGCTAGATCCTCAAACCTTCATGGAAATGGTATTCATGTCGTAATGTAATAATCCATGACTGTTGCAGTGAACTACAAGAGAGTGATGAAAATAAACGGCTTCTGGTTTCCTTTTGGCACAAAGACCTTCAGTCAGGGTGAGTACAAACTGTTGCCACCCCCCCCCCCCCCGCCCCCCCCCCTCCGCCTGTGTGTGTGGTGTGTGTGTGTCTGTCTGTCTGTCTCCCTCTCTCCCTCTCTCTCTCTCTCTCTCTCTCTCTCTCTCTCTCTCTCTCTGTCAGTCTGTGTCTGTGTCTGTCTTTGCTTTTCCCAGCCCCTCTCTTTGTCTTTCTGTGTGTGTGTGTGTGTGTGTGTGTGTGTGTGTGTGTGGGTGGGTGTGTCTTCACCCTCCCTTCTCTCTCTCTCTCTCTCTCTCTCTCTCTCTCTCTCTCTCTCTCTCTCTCTCATCGCGTACCTTGTGTATTCGTGTGGGTATGTATGAACACCGTTCTGCCTGTAACATGGCGGTCAGTGTCAAGTTGCTAGACCGTTGAATAATAAAACGGCTTATATTGTACACTCGTCAACCAGCGGTGCTGTCAGTGATTGGTCATTTTGTCCTGGGTACGTGTCGGCCTGACTTCTGCTCCCGAGATCACATGGGGAAGTGCAAACTGAGCCTTGCCACAGTGTATTTCTACAATGCGCACACCAGTTCCGTGGATTTCAGGTCTTCGTCCTCCGCCCAGCCTCTGTCTACGGCACCGTCTGTCGTCCTCCACGACCGGGTGAGGGAACTAGACCCCGGGAAAGCTAGAGAGTGTGTGCTGCACTGTGTAGCTGAGCCGAGCAACGATCTCTTGGCTTTCAAACAGTAGCGCATGCAGCTACCACTTCGCTTTCAGCAAACAAACCCAGGGCCATCCCGCTACTTCTCTCTCTCAGCCAAAGTGTTGTTGGTAGTAGTACAGTCACGAACTCAGATTCCAGCCGCTGCGGTGATGGGTTTGCTCAAGCCAGCCCAAGTGGAAAACGACTCAAAATCACTCATTTTTGAGGTCAAAGGGCTCAGGCACACCGACTGTGAAGGCCTCCACGGTGGGACCGGGTCGGCCTCTTTGACGCTTGGCTGCTGATGGTTCTTCAAATCGCCCACTTTCGATGCCCCTCTGTTTGGGGAAGGAAGGGAGACAACAGCGCTGTGTGGGGAGGGAGGGGGAGGGGGGGGGGGGTAAGGCCACTCACACAGGTGGGGAACTGGAAGTCTTTGTCTTCCTTTTTTTCTTTCTTTTTTTTGCTCTCTCTCTCTCTCTCTCTCTCTCTCTCTCTTTGCCTACTTTGTAGTCAACTTTTGTTCAGGTACGTGCCAGCGAAAATAGCGGATGCTATCGGAATTTCACCGCGCGAAGTTGATGGGTGATGTGCGTCGTAGAACGGGCAAGGGACGTGCATAGCAGTAGGTCGACACTACCGGCCATACATGGTCAACAAACAGCTGAAAATCTTCACGCAATGAACAGAGATAAGAGGAAGAAAAGCGCGGATCAGGAAGAACGAGCACGAAGAAAATCTGTGTACCGACGTGTCTCACCATGACGAATCAGAAGCCTTTTAATAAAAACCATTAAAAGGAAAGGAAAGGGTGTGGGGGGGTGGGGGGGGGGGGGGGGGGTCGTTTACGGGAGCGAGTCTTTTTTGTTTTCTTCCTAAGTCGCTCCAATGCTGCCCATATGGATGTGGATGGAGAGAGACATTTGGGGCGATTTTTTTTTTTTAACTGTTCGTCACTACGTGTGATGCCCGCAGAAGACCGTTTTTTTTTTCCTTCGAAAATTCACGTTCCTGTCTGTTGGTTTGTGTCTTTATTGGTGTTTTGGCTTGGTTTGCAGTGACACTGCGCCTCTGTTTGTGTCCTTGTCCAAGGTAGATGAAACAGACTACAGTGTTGCTGACTGCTGAAAAGAAAGTCCCATTCAAGTGTCCAAGTGGAGAGTTTTTGTTTGTTTGTGTTTAAATCCTCTCCTGTGCTGTTTTAACGCAGCTCCGACGCCGCTCATTCTTGCTCTGGCATGTCCAGCGTCGTCCCGTGGCAGTATCAGTGCCGGCAGTCCCACACGGGCCACTGACATTTAAGTCGCCTTTAAGCAACCCACCAGGAGAACGCCGCACTGCGCCGACTGATCCACTGGAGCGTTGTTCAGTGGCGCTACGGTGATCCACTGCACGCTTTACTCCATCGTGAGCCTCTCTGACAAAAATGACTCAGTCATGGGGTCAGTGGAAGCGGTCCCGCACCAGCCCCGCTCCACCCCTGAGGGACCCATCATGTCCGTCGAAGGACGTCTCCAAGAAGCCGTTAACATCGACCACTTTGACGTGGACTCCTCATCATGAGCGCGGACAGCATGAGGACCACGTTTTCTTTTTTAGAACTGAAGTAGGCCAGCACGAGAGGAGTGCGTTTATTAAGAGCCGCACACTAAGTGACTGTTTTTCTTTCTTTTCTTGGTCAAATGAGGGCTAAACAGAGGAATGAAGCAATTAGTGCGGCGTTTCGTTCCGATCTGAGAAGGAGGAATTCTTTTTTTTTTCGAAAGGGAGACTTTAAGGAGGGGGACTTTACGGGAGTTTTGCTGTTACAGTAAAGATTTGTCCGGGTGAAAAGTAACTGGCGGGTGGAAAAGGGGTAGGGGTGGGGGGGGGGGGGGGGGGGGGGGGGGGGGGGAGACGCCGGAAGCTAAAGTTAAGAGTGAGGTGGACGCGTCTGCCGCATGATGTAAACGACTTCATGCTGCAGCTTGCTGTGGCGACAGCTGTCCCTCAAAGCTTTCGCAGTGAGGACGTAAAACTCAACCATTCCGTCTGCCGCATGTCCCGTACGTGGACCTCGGGCATAGGCCGTGTTACGCTCCGTAGTTGCTCAGTCGCGGCACTCCACATGGAGTAGTTATGTGAGGTTGTCTTCGTCAGCGACACCATTGACTGGGGAATGGAAAAAACAGTGGACTTTTGAGGCAAAACAGGCGCGTTCCTAGGAAAACCTGTGTGTTACTCGGAGGATGCCCCTTTGAGCATGCATTTATGGAGCAGCTGCGCGAAGACACATTCATACATACTCATGCTTGCATACGTTCGTGCATGCTTATATACAAGCAAGCGCGCACGTTCACACTTACAAACACACACACACACACACACACACACACACACACACACACACACACACACACTCTCTCTCTCTCTCTCTGTCTCTCTCCCTCACACACACACATACACACACACACACACACACACACACACACTCTCTCTCTCTCTCTCTCCTCTCTCTCTCTCTCTCTCTCTCTCTCTCTCTCTTTCCACACACACACACACACACACACACACACACACCACACACACACACGCAATTACGAATCAAGTAGTGAAAGGGATCTTGCAATAATATTTCCACTCCGTCAGAGGTGATGGACTGCCAAGGACGCTAAATAATCTAGGCGATATTACTAAAAGTGGATACACAGAACGTAAGATGGCAAAAACTTAACGAGCAAAAACGGTAGAGCAAGCCAACAGTAAACCCGCCGGGGATAAATCGTCAAAAAATCCGACGAATGGAGAGAAACGAACGTGACATAAAGCAACGTCGCGCGCTGCTATCATCAGCAGCAAGGATTTGATTGAGGGGAAGGGGAGTGCAGCCTGTTCCATGCCTGATTCTGTCCAGGGCTGTGTGGGGAGGGGGAAGAGAACTGCATCCTGCCTCATGGCGGATTCTCTTCAAGGCTGTGTGGGGAGGGGGAAGGGGACTGCATCCTGCCTCATGTCTGATTCTGTCCAGGGCTGTGTGGGGAGGGGGGGTGGGGAACTACAACCTGCCTCATACCTTACTCCGACCAGGACCTCGCGTCTTCCAAGACGGGCGCTGTGCGGTTTCGTTGCTGAGAGACGCACACGGTGCAAGAATCCGCGCACTGAACTGACCGCCAGTCTTTGGAATCTCGCAGTGGCGAACTACCAGGGAAGGAACAATGAAGCTGACACAACACTTGACGTGAAGAGAAAAAGAACGAAAAAGCCCGTGTAACGAGGGAGTTAGGGCCATCAGGTCTTAACCTCCTCGTCAGTTGATTTTAGGGATGAGAAAGTCGCGTCAGCCGATCAGTCGTTGTTAATAAGAGGTGTTGGGTTAATCCGACGAAATTGGGCCGAAGATCAGTTTCGGTACGAAGCTCGCTCATTCGTGTTTTGATGTGGATTTGAGGGCTCCCTGACTATAATCCCTCCACAGCTGATGACTTTGACCTGAGCACGGATCAGAGCCACTTTGCGCTCTGCCCCGGACAAATTGCTTGTCCAAGAGGATTGGACCCCTCGCTCGGATGGAGTTGGATGCCCCCCCCCACCCCCCTGCTCCTCCCACCGAGCTCAACTCCCCTTCCTCCCCCCCTCCCGCTCCCGTCTTCCCGTTTCTTTTGATCTCAGAAGGTATGCCGACCAAACGTTGGTGGAGTGGGTGTGGGTGTGTGTTGGGGGTGGGGGTGGGGGGAGGGTCGGTTGGTGGGCTTGTGTGTGGAGGGACGTTGTTTTGCGGTACTCGCGTTTGTTTCATCGCAGTGTTGTAACACCATGTGGCAAGATGTGTGGTGTGACAGTAACCGTCACAATGCCATGACCGTTTTTTGATCTACCGTTGGAGGCCGGTGATGAGAGAACAGAGGGGCTTCAACGGCGTAAACACTGAACCACAACTCTTGTTTTGGCAGGCGTGTGCGCCGCCGGGCGAAGTGGGCGGTGCTAGGAAGGCCCTTGGACCAATCGTCGGCGCCACAAGGCTGACAATCAGCTGTCCCACGAGACGGCGCACCTGTCGTCGGCGTCTTTGGCGCGGAGAGGAGGGGAGGGGGGGGTTGTAGCGGTGGCGGGCTGAAGGGGGAGGGTTGGGGGGAGGAGCCAGTTTGGCCGCTTAATCGGGCATCGAAGCTGTCACCGCGCTTGCGACGGTCAGAGCGTGGGCAAGGCTGGCCCGATCAAGACGCGCGTGCCTGGAGGCCGGAGAAGGAAGAGTGAGTGGGTGGCTTTGCCGCGCCGCTGCTGTTGCTGTCACCGGACCGTCGGTGGCGGATCTGCGTACTGACCATTGCGTCTTCAGTGTGTGTGGGATGCTGGGTCCTGTTGTTAGTCAGGGCAGTGCTGTTGTTGGTGGTGCGACCGTCAAGACGTGCTGTCTTCGCTCATCGCTCTGTTAACAACACGTTCCTGTGAGATTTGGATTTTCGTTCATTCACTTCATCGACAGCAGGATCGATGAGTGTTGTTGATTCTGGTTTTGAACGTGCTGTGTTTGCATGTTTTTGATGGACGGGGGATTCTGACAGCACCAGACGTGGACTGATCTCTGTGTGGCGTTACGAAAGTGAAGTGCCTAGATTCGGATTTATTGGTGGTGGTGTTGCTAAGATTACTCGGTGAACGTGTTGGATATTGGATGCACATACAGTTGCTGAAGCGGCGTGTGTCCCCATCGCCGTCAACGACCTGGCTGACTTGGCCGACCGTGTGGCCACATATCGGTGTTCCCCCGTCCTAAATGAACCCTCATTGTCGCGGAGAAATCAGTCGATTGCCCTCATGGGGTCTCCTCCAAAGAGGAAGAAGGCGCTGGGTGAGGTTTCCACCCATCCCGCCCTGACCACTCCCGTGCCCAGTGACGTGCACAAGTCCAAGCTGGGGCGAGTGCTGAGGACGGTGCAGCAGCGTCTGCCCAGGCTGCCAGGCTCCCAGCAGCACGGCTTGAAGGCTCTGCAGGCTGCGGACTCGCGCTGGAAGTGTTCTTGTAGCAAGTGTAAAGGCAGTGCTGCCGTGCGCCGAGAGAAATCGGTCAGCGCCCGCGCTGTTGCCCGCTTCGCGGACACGCCTCTCCGTGCGAACGGTGCCAGTGAGGATGCAGAGAACCAACCACCCCGGGTGGATCCCGTGTGTCCCAACCTCCGGAAAGAGACGGAGCAGCATTACTTGTCGACCTCAACGCTTCCCAGTTTCGCTGTCCATGACATGACGTCCACAGAGACCTCGAGTGCCGTCGCAAGAATGCCGGATGGTGATGGGGTCGGCGAGACGTTATCCACCGACGACAACGCCGACGTGACCCTCACTGCTGTGAACGGGGAAACCCCAGAGCCGAGTCCCAGGACAACGTCAGGGGTGACGGCACGGCCTCGTCGTTCGGAAGGCAGCATGATGACAGCGTGTCCACCTCCTCGTGCCCATCTTCCCGTGAACGGCTGTGGACCGGGTCCCTCCGGTCAGCGCGTGACTCAAACGCCCTCCTCGGTCGCACCGTGTGGGAAGACGCCGCCCAGGATGCCCGCTCACGTCATGCGTCTGAGAAGCCTGCGTAAAAGTCTCAGAGACCGACGCTCGTGGTCGAGTTGGAAGCGGAGAGAAAATCTTCTTCACGAAAGACAGAACTTCGACCCGCCTCCTCCGCCCCCTTGCTCTCCAGCGGTGCCGGAGAGACCGAGCCGGGCGGCACCTACCTCAACCCCGCTTCCGTGGAAACGACCCGGGTCCCCTGTCTCTGGGGGGAGAGAGGGACCACGGAGCCCCGGGTGCCCCTCCCGAGGCGTCTTCCCCCGCCGCGAACCCTGTGATAACGGCTGTGATAGAGAGCCAGACGCTGACACCGATCTGGATGGCCTCACCAGTTTCGAGCTGCACAGCCA
>CM031625.1:26091601-26105323 GCA_018398815.1 Conus ventricosus | reverse complement strand
TTAGGCGAAAGTAACCGAATTTTAATGAAATTAGTTGTAGGAGTTTTTGCGAAAGCGTGGCCATTTAGAAAAACCAAAACTGACGACAGTGTTGGTGCACATCTGGATCACACTGGGAGCCGTTCAGCAAGATGACGCAGCAATTATTGAACTGGTTTCAACAAAACTTTATAGCAAGATGGAACATGTCTGAAGGACGAACAGAGCAAATTCAGGTGTGGGTATGTGATGTGTATCTCAGTCAAAGGGTAGATCCGGATCTGTGTGACCATGGCAGAGGTCTATGCTCTAGTGAGTGCCCTTCTAATTATTCTATAAAAGAAAGTTAAGAGGTGATTCCTTACTGAAAAAGAAACAGGAGTAATATTCATAAACATTATCGTTTCATCCACACAGTTCAACTCTCAAGTGCACAGTTTCAGTGCTTGAAAAGTATGTGCAGGTAAAATATACTCACTATGTGAGTAACGTGTAATGGACATTGAAACATAATTGTATGTTAACCTTTCCCGTAACGTCGCCTAAAATTTTGCGCGCCGTACATCGTGGGTCCGCATGGACCCATGCTTTTAGTGAAGGAAAGAGGCTTTGCCGTACATCGTGGGTCCGCATGGACCCATGCTTTTTATGAAGGAACAAAGCCTTGCCGTACGTCGTGGGTCCGCATGGACCCATGCTTTTTATGAAGGAACAAAGCCTTGCCGTACGTCGTGAGTCCGCATGGACCCATGCTTTTATGAAGGAACAAAGCCTTGCCGTACGTCATGGGTCCGCATGGACCCATGCTTTTTATGAAGGAACAAAGCCTTGCCGTACGTCGTGGTCTGCATGGCCGACCCATGCTTTTTTCATGAAGGAACAAAGCCTTGCCGTAGGTTGTGTTTGTGTACGGAATTTAAGAAAGTCATATGTTTTAGACGGATTGGAATAGTATTCTTTTATAAGCAGCAACAGAGTTTTCGTGCAAGAGAATGAACTTTACTGTTTGTTTCAAAATGCTTGGTAATGTGAAAACCATCGATCGAGGTGACAATGTGTACACGCATGCAGCACACACTCACTCAGGCACACATCTGGCTTTTGAACATCACTCCACTCACACGTTGTGGTAATCAAACCAGCTGTGACACACAAAATGAAAATGCGCTGGTATGTGTGTGTGTGTGCGTGTGCGTGTGTGTGTGTGTGTGTGTGTGTGCGTGCGTGTGCGCGCGCGCGTGCGTGCGTGCGTGTGTGTGTGTGTGTGTCGTTTTCAAGTTTGTATGTGTGTTGCTGTGTGTATGCGAGTGCATGTGTTATGTGCGTGCGTGCATGCAGGTATGTTCGTCAGTCTGTGTATGATAGTGCAGATCTTGAGTGCAAGTATGTACGGGATATATGTATGAGAGGAAAGTGTGCTTGTGGTGGACTTAACAAAATATGGCACGGAAATGAGGGAGTGCGTGTTTAGGAGTGACTGTAGGCCTACATGTATCCGACTTGATGCTTCTTTAGCATACTAAAAATAGTTTCAGCCTAATTTTCAATAACGAGAGCCTCCAGTGAAGAATTTACACGGAACACTCTAACAATATGTCTCACACACAGAATGTAAAGGCCACTCACTCTGTATTGGGGGAAAACATACACACACAAACACACAAGTACATTCTGTCAACAATGGTTTATAGGTTTAGTAAAGAGACTTAAATTTGTTCAGTAGGCTGAGAAATCACTCGCACACATTTTCACATTCTCTCCTCTCTCCCTCTCTCTCTCTCACACACACACACCACACACACACGCACTTACACACGCACTTACACACACACACACACACACACACACACACACACACACACACACACGGAAAAATGTCATTGCGATCCACAGGTACTGTTAGATGCTTGCGCTCATATCTAGTCGCCTTTGTTTTTATGTAAAAGGCGATTGCTAACAGCAGTGGTACGTGGAAGGGGAACATTTGGTCGTTGTGTCTTGAGAAAAACATTGGTAGGGAGCAGTTTGTTCTAAGCAAGAGAGAGAGAGAGAGAGATTGAAAAACCTAAACATAGGAACCTATTAAAATCTGGGATGTTCCCATTTCGTTAGAAGTGTGTCCGTGGGACACTTTCGTCCAAACTATTACAAATATAAAAATTTTGAGGGATGTCAATGTAGTGTAGACAAAAGAAAATGATCAACACAGTCGTCAAATGATAACTTTCGTACCCTCTCCAATATCTTCGCCATTTGCGATGTTCAGAGCCTCAAAGATGTTCATTCTTTCAGCCATAGGGTTGAATTGAACTGAAAGGAAATTCGATTTTAGGTGGATAATGCTAACTTATTTCCATGTATGTAGCAGACAATATAATGGTGAAATTAGGCAAGTTTGCGTCCGCATGCACACCGACACACTCACAATCACGCGCGTCGCGCGCGCACATGCGCATACACCACTCACACTGGCCTACAGAAGCTGGAGCACCAGGAGGATGTTTATGTTACCAGGTCTGGCCTGCTGCTGGTAAGAAAAAAAGAGAGCGTCGGTATCCATACAGTACCGTTACAAGCAGTGTGTAGGCCTACAATCCAAACACAGTACTCTGATGAATTGGTCACTGCACCTCTGCTTTCAAAATCGTTAGTTGTCATGTATACATGTATTGTCATTTTTGTAAAGCACAAAGAGCAGTCTTCTGGGCAGTCTGTATATAAATATCATTATTATTATTTAGAAAGCAGATCTGATGAATTTGACGTCGGACTTGCAGTCCCAGAGACACGTGGAGAGAGCGATTCCGCCACTGTAGCAAAATTTGGCCACATGCGCATGCGCAGCAGTCGCGTGTTTATGTCAGTGATGTCAGCCATTCTGCTGAGGCTAGCGCTTTGCGGGAAAATGGATTGCGAACGGGAGGTTCAGTTTCTGTGTCTTTAGAAGGCATGGGTCCGCTTGGACCCACGACGTACGGCGCTCAAGGTTTGTTCTGTTTCAAAGCATGGGTCCGCTCGGACCCACGACGTACGGCGCTCAAGGTTTGTTCTGTTTCAAAGCATGGGTCCGCTCGGACCCACGACGTACGGCACTCAAGGTTTGTTCTTTGAAAGTATGGGTCCGCTTGGACCCACGACGTACTGGGACGTTTGTTGTTTGTTTACTCTTTTGTTTTTTGACAAAAACAAAGAAAATTTGGTACATAAGTGGGGCTATGCTATATTGACAAAGTCATAAAATTTAGTGAAGACAGCTTTAAAACTTTTTTTTTAATCAATTAAAAATTACCCCTGTGGGTCCATGGGGACCCACGGCGTACGGGAAAGGTTAATTAATGCGCATCTTTAAGATTGGCATTAAAGAGTGTATTTTGCTGAAAACCATGCAATCCTGATGTGGCATTCATGGTTGGCTCGGCAAGAAACAGCGTACCTTGACTAGCTGAAAACAGCAGTGTTGCCATTGATGAGGATGGCTAATTGATAACGACAAATTTATTAACATAATGGAGACATATCAGAAATGCTCGTCATCATCTCATGATGTAACATTTCTGCCAGATTTTACATCGATATATTTCTTATTAACATTTTTACTTCAGTGGTTTATCTTGCGACAGGTAGCTGGTTGTTCCACATGGTTGCAAACACCTCAATGTGAGGGGTTCTCAGAACTTGGCATGCAGGCCTTGTTCAACATCACTTCTGACGGGAGAGCCTGGCCCTTCCTAATGATCTGGAAGAACAAGCAGATAGATCATCATAGACTGACACAAAAGTAAAGAGATATCGCTAATAAGTTGTTATTATTATATTGGGTATTTATATAGCGCCTATCCTCGGTCACAGACCAAGCTCTAAGCGCTTTACAATAAACACACTACCTCACTCACTCAACGGGCTGCCTACCCAGGTAGAGCAGGCCAAAGAGCAGCCTACTGGCGCTCATTCAGTCGTTTCCTGTACCATTCAAAAAATCAGTCACTCATTTTCATTTATCTCATTTATTCCTCCAGTTTCTCACATAGGATGCATGCGATGTTTTATAACCCTCCTTTTCCCACCAGTACAGGGAGGGGCACCCGATAACAGTAAGGGGAAAATTTTTTTAGGCTTGGTGGAAAATTTCCCAGGGGCTATTTTAATTTCTAAATTTTGCCAGGGCAGGGGGGAAACCCCCCCTGCTCTTTTCAATTTTCAACTCCCGGGGGTTTTCTTTAAGGGGTGGGGGGCAGGAAGGCCCCGGGTCGATCGCTTTTTGTCCCATCCGATGGATTTGCGTTCAGTTCGATTTGTTTTTCAAACGGGAAAAAAAGGGGCAAAAGGGGGGGGAAAAGTCAGGGCTCAAACCCCACGCACTTCTCACTGTTGGTTGGCAGGGTTAAAGCCCCTGAACGGGCCCCACTGGGGTTTTTCGGAAATGCCCACGGGGGGTTGGGTCTTTGCCCTGGACGTCTTGTCCCCTAAATTTTGAGCCCAGTAGCAAAAGGCAATGGGGAAATGCTTAAAATTGGGACGGTATATGGTCTGTCTCCCCCTGCTGGGACCAAACCCCTTTGGGGTCCCCAGGCCCAGGGGATAAAGGTGTGAGACACCCTAAATCCCCACCCCGGGGCCCATAAAGTTGTGTGTTTGATGGAGGGGGGAAGCGACAAACCCGGGGCCCCAACCAACCCCGGCTGACCCAATTTGGGAAAGGCAGACAAAAAAGGTCTGGGCATGGGTGTTGGACTTTCCCAATTGGTCGACGATAACCCTCAGAGCCCACTAAAGGGGTTTGTAGATAGAGATGACTAAAGGGAAAAGGCTTATCAGCCATGGAGGAAAGCCCTATCATTGTTGGGGCCCTTGGAAAGGGTGCAGAGGGGAATTATGGAAGGAATTTGGCAGAGGATTGGATCTTTTCGCCCAGGGGGTCCGGTGAGGGAAACCGATTTCGATTTGAAGATATGCATAGATGAACAAAAATCTTGAGAGGGGACCCTTTTTGCACATATGAGGTTTCGGGAAACCCCAAAAGAAGGAAAAAGGCCCTGGTCGGGGTTTGGGCAAGACCCTGGGAAAGAATTTTGGGTGGGTTTTTTGGTAAAGGGCACCCAGTGTAGAAAAGTGAAAAAGGGTTTGAAGGCACCAGTGAAAAGAGAAGTGTAAAATGGTAAAGGTAAACCCAGTGTAGAGAAGGTAAAATGGTAAAGATCACCAAGTGTAGAAAAGGTTTTTAAAATGGTGAAGGTCCCCCAGTGTAGGAAGTTTTAAAAATGGTAAAGGGCCACCCGTTTTAGAGAAGTGTAAAATGGTGAAGATCATCCTGTAGAAAAGGTGAAAAATGGTAAAGGTCACCGTGTAGAGGGGTAAAAAATGGGAAAAGGGGTCACCAGTTTTGGGAAAAAATGTAAAAGGGTTTGAAGTCATCCAGTTTTGAAAAAGTTTTAAAAGGTTTGGGTCACCCAGTTTTAGAGAAGTGTAAAAGGGTTTAAAGATCATCCAGTGTAGAGAAGTGTAAAATGGTAAAAGGTATCCGGGGGTGGGAAAAGTGTAAAATGGTGAAGGTAAAAGTGTAGAAAAGGAAAAAATGGTGAAGATCATCGTGTAGAGAAGTGAAAAAGGTGAAGGTCCCCCGTGTGGGGAAAAAGTGAAAAATAGTAAAGGGTTTCCCCCCCTAAACCCAGTGAAAGAAAGTGTAAATGGTAAAGGGCCCCAGTGTAGAGAAGTGTAAAATGGTAAAGGTCACCCAGTGTGGGAGAATTTGAAAAAGGGTTTGAAGATCCCCCAGTGTAAAAAAGTGAAAAATGGTAAAGGTCACCCAGTGTAGAAAAGTGTAAAATGGGGGAAGATAAACCTAGTGTAGAGAAGGGTAAAATGGTGAAGTTCCCCCGTGTGGGAAAAAGTGTAAAAGGGGAGGTCCCCCAGTGTAGAAAATTGTGAAATCATTTTGCTGCTGGGGATGAATGAAAAAATTGCTAACAGGAAAAAACCACGTTTTCCCGGTGTTTTTAAAAAAACCATTCTGAACACGAGATTTTGGGCTCCCTCAAGAGTGTCTTTTGAAAAGGGTTTTTAAAAGACAAATTCCCCCAAGGGAAAAACCCCCAAAGTTCTGGCTTGGGAAAAAAAAACCGCGGGACCTAAGAGAGGGGGAATAAATGATTGTTCCTATGCTTTTTTCCCTCCCCTGGAAAAGGAACAAAAAAAATTTTTCCCTTAAAAACCGATTTCCCCCATCAAAATTTGGGTTGGCTTTTCCAAAAAAATTGATTTTTTTTTTAACCCCTGTTCTTGTTAAAAGCATGAACCCCATCGAACTAGTATTTACCCCCCCCCATAAACCCAAAACCCAACCCCCCCCAAACCCCCCGATGGAAAGGATTCCCCCCTGGGACCCGCCCCATAAGATGGTGAGACCAGGAAATGTGTAGGTGTATTCTTTTTCGCTTTTGGGCTTACAGCCCACACCGTACAACACAACACGCAGAAACCCCACACATGCACGCACAAACCCCGCACGCACGCACAAAAAACCCCACCACCCCAAAACACCACACACACCAACACACACACCACAACACCACCCAACACAACACACACACGCACGCATCCCACACCCCATGCAGCAAAAGACGAGCAGAAATGAAGAAAATTTTAAAACTGCGGGTGACAAAGGGCCCCATCACTGAGAAAAAAAAAAAAGGTTTGGTTAAACTTGAAAAATGTTTCCCTTCGTGGAAAAGACTTCCCGATTTTTTTTTTCTTTTCCTGGTTAAAATTTGGGGTTCAGTTGTCTTTTTGTGCTTGTCAGTTTTGAAAGTTGAAAGGGAAAGAAAGGAAAAGTTTTTTTGGAGAAGTTTTGTCCCCCACCCCTCCCCTCCCAATTTTTCCCTCCCTCCCCCTGCCTCTTCTCGGGCATGGGGTTCTGTCTGCTGTCCCTGAGTCGTTGCACTTGGGATAAAATAAAAATCTAACGAAAAGCCCCCTTCCATTCAAAAATAGCCCATTCAAAGTTTTTTATTTTAGCCATTTTTTTTTGTACTCAGGGCCTTAAATTGAACGGGGGAGTACTTTAAAATTTTAGGAAACAAAGAAATGCGGTCTGTGTGTCGGGTGTGGTCAAAATGTTTTCCGCTGCCCCAAAACAAAACTTTTTGGGGCCAATTTTCAAAAAAATTTGTAGGTATGTTCATTAGGGGTCCCGGTGATGCCGATGTTTTATTTACCAAAAATACCCTTTTTTAAAACGGTTTTTAGGGCCCCAAAATGGTTTTTTTTATGGAATATCTCACGAGAAATTTACTTTTGGAGGCAAGTTTGATTGTGTGTTTTTTTATTTGCCCAAATATCTATATGGAAGTACTTTTAATTTTTGACGGATTTTAAAGTAGCTTTTATACTGTATTTGACGGATTTTAAAAATTAGCTTTAGATTTTAGTAATTTATGGTAGTTCATGGGTATTTTAAATTGTAAATATGTCTTGACATGTACACGCAAAATTAAAGATAAAATGGGGGGAGTTTATATGCTTTGCATTTTTTTTTTCTTTTTTCAGTTTTCTGTACTAAAAAAAACCCCCGTAGGTAAAGATAAAGTCGTATGAAATTATCAGTTTTTAAAGTTTTTGTTTGTTTTTTTTTGTTGGGGGTTTTTTTAAAAAGAGCATGGTGTTGAGTTCATTTTTGGAAAAAAAAAAAAAAAAACAGGGGGAGGAGGGGAAAAAAAAAATGAAGAAAAGGGTTAAACCCTTTCATTGTCCTGTTTTTTCGTTATGACAGAAGTCCCCTGGGAACCTAAGTTTATTTTGGAATTTGCTCCCCAAATTGGGTACCAACTTTAAAAAAATTTTAAAAAAAAAAAAACTAATGGATAAAAAAATTTCCCAAATTTTCAGCCAAATCTATGGAAAGCTGAACTTTGGGTTTTACTTGTTTTTTTTGGGGGATGTGAAAATATTTTTTTGGCCCCAAGTCACTCAACACCTGATTTTTCCCGGAAAACACACCTACCCTCAGTGAAATAGGGTGTGACAGGCCCCAAAACAACACCCCTCAAATTTATAACACCCAACCCTTTTGGGGGCAAAGTGGGGCAGGTTCACCATCTGAAAAGAACTGATGGGGGTTGTGAGGGGTTAGTAGTTACACCCGGTAGCTTTGGGGGTATACGTGAAATTTTTTTTTGACGCTTTTAAATCCCCCCATAAACAGTTACCCTAGGGAAAAAAATTAAAATATAAAAGATAAAGGTTTAAAATCATCCAATTTAAAGAAAAAAGTATTGGAGTGCCCTGCTTTTTTTTTCTGCATGGGTTGTTTGTGTTTGTGAGGGAAAAAAAAATTCCTTTGATGATAATATTTCTAACTATATGCAGGTGTTAGTAGGAAGGGAAAAAAGGCAGGCATCACAACACAAAAAAAAACTCAAAAATTTTTGTTGTACTCACCTTTTGGGTTTTCCCGTGTAATGAATTTTATAATCCCAAAAAAGGGTCACACAAAAAAAACAAAAGTCATGGAAATATTTTTTCTTTTGATCCTTTTGCACCCCACGGATCATGACATGAAATTTTTGGAAGACCAGCAGCCATTGGGGGGCCCTTTGTCTTGCCTTTCCCGGTTTTGGGTTTCCCTGGGGCCATGGATGGAAAAGCGTCCAAAGGAAAAAAAAAGTGAAAAAAAAAATAAAAGGTGTTCGAAGATTAAATTGTGGATGGGGGGGCCCCTTTTAGCTAAAAAAACGAACTTCAGTCCGAAAGTCGTTGTTTGACCACTGCGGGTGATGTGCACCCACCCACATCAGAAAACACCTGCTGGGCCCATGTCCCAGTCCCCTGTCACTAACCCCATTCACTCCCTTTGAACTTTTAAAGTCATGGCGCTTTCGGGCAGAGTAAGATCAATGTCCGATTTATTCCAGTCGTCATTTTCGGTCGGGGAAAACATTCATATTGAACATTTGGCCACAGTTTAAGTATGTCACTGTCACTGTCAGAGCGCGAAATTTCCTTTGTAGTCGGAAAATTTATGGGGACCAAAAAAAAACGATTAAAAAAAAAAAAAAGCCACAAACCGCTTTTGCCAAAAAGGCCCCTGAGAAAGGTAGGAAAAACCGGGTTTAAAAGGTTTGTCCCTTTTTACCCGTGGTCAACCCCAAAAAAAAGGGGGGCACACCCAGACAATACCCAAATGCCGGGAAGGGGGGGAAAAGGGCGGATCAGGAGCCCCGACGGGTTAGGGCGGAAAAGGGCGGATGGGGACAGAAAGGTTAAAGGTCTGAAAATTTTTTGTTAAATTTTTGGGTTTTTTTTTTTAAAATTTGAAAAACCCTGTGACAAATTTAACAGGATGCAAAGTTTTAGTTTTATATTTGAATACGGGTTCATTTTTAAATTTAAAAAGATACTGTAGATTTAAAACTTCCCTTTCCCCACCCCCTATAAATTGATTTGCTAAACTCTAGGGTTTGTGCAATCAGTGTTTATGCAGCGATAATTTTCATGGGCTGCAGTGAAGGGGGTTTTGGGGGGTTTAAAAACCCTTTAGAGATATTTAATTTGTGATTTTTTTTTAGCAGCGGGTGAGGGTTTTTGGGCTTTTTGGGGAGACTGGAAACTGCAGAGTCAACTTGTGAATTCGCCCCGGTTTTTTCTCCCAAATCGCCCGGGGGAAAAAATGCAGATGTCTGTAAACTACTGGACCCGATGATGCCAAAATTTTGTTTTGGGGCGGAAACGTTTTGTCAACCAGAACCCCCCCTTTGGGATCACCCTTTAAAACCCTTTCCATTCGAATGTTGTGGCCTTTAAAGCCCCGTTTCCCCTGGGATCTCATTTTTGTATCCTCCCCAAATCAGTGCAAGAGCTGAGTTTGAGTTGAAAAATTTCCCGTGAAGACAAGGTTTATCAAACTGTTGTTGGATTTGGCCCGGGTAAAAGGGACGGTAAGGTTTTTAAGCCCAGCCGACCCCAAAGGGCCATATCAGGGCTGTCAAACAAGTTAAAATCAACTCAAAAAATCATTCCCTTCACCCAAAATCTTTTAAATTTCATTTCTAAAAAAACCCCAACCCCCAAAATTTTTTAAAAAACTTTAAATGTTAAAAATTTGGGGTCTGTTTTAAAAAAGTTGATCTCTTTCAAGAAAATTTAAAAATCACATCAGGCGGGAAAATCTTCCCGAAAAAGATTTTTCCCTGGAATTGATGTAAAAATGGGCTGGGGTCTCACATCATGCAAGTCCCAAAACTCTTAAAAGAACATGTTTTACCCTGGGTGGTGAAAGGAAAATGGAATGCAAAAATGGGCTTCTTTACTCTTTAAAAAAATAGGAAAGCTCAAGGAGGGTGGTAGTTCCCATGAATGACTAATGGCAGGGTTTGGAGGGCTCCCAGAATGGGCTCTGGCGGGTGGTAGGGCTCCCATGAAAGATACTGGGAGGGTGGTTTGTCTTTCCCCCCGAAGGCCCAATGGGGATGGTATCCCCTTTAATGGGCCCAAAGGCCCGGGGGGGTAGTCTCCCCTGAAATGACTACTAGCAGGGTGGTAGTCTCCCCCGAATTGGACTATGGCAGGGTGGTTGTCTCCCCTGGGAAAGATACTGGCAGGGTGGTAGTCTCCCTGAATTTTACTACTTTCAGGATGGTGTCTCCCCTGAAAGGGCCAATGGCAGGGTGGGGAGTCTCCCTTTAATGACTAATGGGAGGGTGGTAGTCTCCCATGAATGACTTAAAGGAGGGTGGTGTCTCCCATGAATGACTAATGGCCCGGGGGTAGTCTCCCCTGAATGGGTAATGGGAGGGTGGTTGTTCCCCTGCTGGGTAATGGCAGGGGGGTAGTCTCCCCAAAAAAGTGCGTGATCCCGGTGGGGAAGGGGTGTGCCCTGGATCAAACAGGATTTTTGATTTCGCTGAAGTTTACTGTAGGGGCCCGCAGGCAGGGCTCCTCTGCGGGGTGTCTCTTGGCAAAACCCAAAGGGTTTTTTGGGCTGTTCGTTCATTTGTCAGTGGGGTTCCCCCCTCTCCTCGGGGCAAAGGGTGGGTGGTCCCTGGCGGTCCCCGGTCCTCCGGGGAGCTTTCGGGGGCCTGGTATTGGGTCGGGGCCAAAGGGTTTTTCCCCGGGAGCACTTGGTGGAGCGAGCAGGAAAAACCCGCGATGCTTGTTGTTTGGGGGGGGCCCGTTCTGCAGGGGCACTGCTTTTGTGTTGCCGATGCGGGGTTTAAAGAATAGGTGAAGTTTAAGGCGGTTGGGCCCGTCCGAGCCTGAAAAATGGGCTAACCCGCTCTCGTCGAAATCAGCTGGGAGTACGGGTCTGCTCTGTTGTGGCCGTGGATGCTGTGCTTCCCCTTGTTCTGCGCTTGGGCCCTTTAAAGATGGCCCTTTATTCAGAGGGAAAAACGATTGGGGAGTTCCCCGTAGAACCAGGCTAGGAATAAATGGGTGTGGCTTGTGTCGGAGAGGGAAAGGGTTGCGCGTTTGGGGGCTGTCACTGTGGGGTGTGTGTAAAACAGGGGGACCCAAAAATAAAAGGTTTGAGGCCCGGAAAAAAATTTTCAACCCTAGAGCTTGTGTCTTGATAGTAAAAAACTTTAAACCTTTAACATGCATGTTCGGAAGTTTTAAAAGTATGCAAAATTTTAGTCATTTTAAACACAAAAATGTTTTGGGCAGACCCAAAATGAAAGAAACTGGAAAAAATTTTTTAGGATATGTTTTTTATTGTGAGGTGGGGTTTTTTTGTTTTTTTCTTTTGTTAATTTTGTTAGTTATTTTTTTCCCCCCCTTTAAAGGGGAGGTTGCCCTAAGTGTTAAGTGTTTAGATTGTACATTATTTTAAAACCGTGGGGGAACACGAAAAAAAAAGATTTTTTTTTAAAATTTAAAAAAACAAAACAGTTATAAAAAAAAAAAAGAAAAGAAAAAAAAAGAGAGAGAAATAATGCCTCGTTGCTTTTAGTCTTGTCAAAGTTCTGTGATTTGTAAGTAAATAACACTATGTGTGCAATGTTTCTGTTGCATGCTGTAGTTTCTTTTTTGGATAACACTCTGTGTACACTGTTTTTTGTGGTAGATTGTAACTGAATACACCACAAAAGTAATTTTTGTAGCAGGTTGTAACTGAATTATACTGTAGTACATTATTTTGTGTGTAGCAGATTTAACTTAAATCACACTACCTGTGGACGATGCCAGTATACACAACAAACACAGGGGGGCAAAGTAACACCTATTTAGATACAAAATATAAAACAATGAAGTAATTTGTGACAAGAAGTCTTCTTCAGACATTATGAGGCCAAACATCAAAAATGCAAAAAAAACAACTTTTTAATCTTTTTCATGCTGGCTCCACTCTGGGGAATTATTGCGTGGATTTTTGTCTGTAAGGTTGTAAGAAGACTTGTTTTTCAAAACTTCATTTGTTTTGTACTTTGTATCAAAATAAGCGTTACTTAGAACCTTGATTTGTGTGTTTGTATCTGGATTAGGAGTAATTTATTTTGGCTCCATATATTCCTGTGTATACTGTGTGTGTGTTTGTGAACAGGATGACTCAAACCGATTTGGATGGAACATTAACTAGTTTCAGAAAAGTCTATTTCACATCCAGTTTCATTGAGGAAATGTCACTGTGTCTGGACTGTTCCATACACACAACACCACATCTGTTAATTAAGCCATAATGCCAAGATGCGCAAGGTCACAGCTGAATGGAATACTAAGAGAATAAAGAAGGAAAGAGTTGGAATAAAGATGAGCCACAGACCAAGCCTTATCATGCCTAACCGACACATGAACACAAACATGCCTGTCATCCATACCCAGTCATGTCTGCAAATGATTCTACTCTGAAGCCTGTTGTTTCAAAAAACTGATCAGAATGACAGACAAGGGAAAGAACTCTGTGATGGGAATCAGGCAGGTTGTGTATGTGCAGAGTAAGTCTTTTTGATCCCTTGTTCTTGTTACTGACAACACACTCTCTCTCTCTCTCTCTCTCTCTCTCTCTCTCTCTCTCTCTCTCTCTCTCTCTTTTCTCTCCACATACTCACACACACACTCTCTCTCTTTCTCTCTCACACACACACACACACACACACCACACACACACACACACACACACACACACACCACACACACAGAGTACCAGTTCTCAGAGACCAAGTTCTGAGTGCCTTATACTCCACACTGTTGTTTACACAGTGGGCTGCCTGCCTGGGAAGAGCCGACTGAAGAGCTGCCATGATAATGCTATTCATTAGTGTCCCATGTCATCAATCAAATATCAGTCGCTCATTTCCATTTTTCACAGCGGATGTATATAGCGTCATCCATATCAACGGCCAGACTAGCCTTCTTTTCCAAAGTTGGTGATGGTGATTTACATAGTGCGCAAGACATTACGTAAGATTCGCACACAGAACTTCAGGTTACAGCCTCATTCGAAAGAGATTGTTTTAAAGTTTGTTTTCTTTATTAACTTTTCCTGGCCTTTGTACTCTTCTCCCTTTTATCTGCCGTACGGAGGTCAGTAGGTCGACTGTTAATTTGTTTTCTTTATTAACTTCCTGGCCTTTGTACTCTTCTCCCTTTTATCTTACGGAGTCAGTAGTCGACTGTTTTAAAGTTTGTTTCTTTATTAACTTTTCCTGGTCCTTTGTACTCTTCTCCCTTTTATCTGCCGTACGGAGGTCAGTAGGTCGACTTGTTTAAAGTTTGTTATTCGTTTATTAACTTTTCCTGGTCCTTTTTTGTAAC
>CM031625.1:26086196-26088696 GCA_018398815.1 Conus ventricosus | reverse complement strand
AGCACCACCCCACAGAGACGTAGAGCTGACAACACTTCAGCACAGAGATCCGAAATCAGCAACGACAAATTACAGAGACCAGTTAGTGCCAACGCCACACCAGAGCAGCAAGAAATCAGCAATGCCACACAGCAGAGACCAGACAACAGCACCGCTCAACTGCGGAGACCAGACAACAGCAACGCTCAAGAAATCAGCAATGCCGCACAGCGGAGACCAGACAACAGCAACGCTCAACTGCGGAGACCAGACCCAGGCATGGCCAAATCTCGCAGGGCGGAACTAGGTCACAGTGAGCCGCAAGGGAGGGAACCGGGTAACGCTGGATCTCCCAGAGCAGGAGCTGACAAGCCTGCATCCCAGAGGCCACGAAGCACTGATGCCGCTTCTGTGAAACCGGACAGTGGTCACGTTGCCTTGAAGAGACAGAGCACCAGCGCTGTCCCGTTACATAGACCAGAGGTACACCGCTCCTCAGCAGATCAGGCCGACATTGGCCAGCCGTCATCAGGGAGGTCACCAAGAGGCAAAACTGCCGGGCCCGAAGAGAGCAGCTCCTCGCATGCGTTTCGACAAAACGGTGCCACTGCGAGGACAGACATGTCAAGAGCGAGCAACGCCCACCCACAGAAATCCGACAGGTGTTCGACGGGGGTGGTCTCTGCTCGATCTTCATCACCACAACAACCTCCCTCGGGATCTTTCTCCAACGACGGCCTCGAAGAACCACGTCCCGTCAACGGCACATCGGAAAACTCCGCAGAAAGACAAGAGCAAGATGCACATGATTATCGATTCTTCCCCAGGCCTAGAATGGGGTCCTTCAGGATGGCCATTGCGGCAGGACAGGTGTCCCCGACCTCAGACGAGGACAGCCCGCCGCTCTTCACCCCGCCCCAGCACCACTGCCAGGTTCCAGAATCAGCTTCAGCGGTCGTCAGATGCAGCGCTCAGCCCTCGGCCCGGAGAACTCTGTCGCAGTCCGGCTACAAAACAAAAACAGAAATCGGGGAACGTCCTCTGAGGTTCAAATACTTCCCCCGGCCAAAGTCAAACGCAGACGCCTCTTTGGCACCGGAACAAAGAAGCGGGGAACATCTTGTTAGAATGATGGACGGCGCGTACAGAGACAGCGGGGACCAGCTCGTGGCGATGATGGACAGTGGTGAAAGATGTCGAGCCCAGGAGAAGCGACGGGTTCGAACACCAGCGAAGAACAGTCATGCTGGACTCCCTCAGACAGACACGAGATTTCAAGACTTAAGGCGTGACAGAGATGAGACCAATCAAACCTCTGTGAACGAAGATTTACCCATACCCTGTGCCTGGACCTCACAAGGCTCACACCAAAAGCCGCGGCCTCAGACCGGGCAGACAACAGATGGTAGAAAACCCCAACACAGCACAGAGCAAGCCTCGGCCGTTCCCTTAACCGCTTCAGACGGGTCAAAACAGAGAAGACTTCAAGAGAGCAGCGTCAAGCCAAACCGGACGACCATGTCCTCGAGCGAACTACAGCAGAAAACCACCACGAGTCCAGTGGCGTTGCTGGGTAACGAGACTCGGGAGGACGCAGGCCACTCAGCCCAGCAGGCACGTGCAGACCCTGACGACTTCGAGGAGTGGACCAGAAGGATCCGGGGTCTGCAACGTCGGGTCATCTCTCAGACCTGCAACCGACCACCGTCAGGGGACGCCCACAGACCGGCCCGTGTCCAAGGCCCGGCAGTTCGACCCGCCCGTCATTCCTGGACCTCCGCCAGCCCCCGGCTGGCTGACGACTGCCTGTTGGTGGTGGACATCCCGAACGACAGCCTGGACGTGTTTCACGTGTGATGGACAGACTAAGGGGAGAGAAGGGCGTGAAGCCTATGACGCCGTGAGGTCGTGGGCCTGTGTGTGGCGTGCGTTCAGAAAGCATTCTCATGGATCACCTCGTGGCCTTTTTGAACACTGTGTTCCTTCCTGGATGCCATAGGGGGGGGGGGGGGGGGGGGGGGGAGGGGGGGGGGGGGGGAGGGGGGGGGAGGGGGGGGGGGAATTCGCCAAAACAAAACCAATGACAGATGGTTTGCACGTCAATTAATTTGTGATAATGGGGAAGTTGGTTTTGTGAGTGTTATGTGTATCACACGTTTTACCATATGAATGATTCGGGCTGCGTGAAACTTACCGGCGTACATCGTGACTGATGGTAACGTCCGTGACTGATGGTAAATTCTTGTGTGGAGGTGTTGTGAAAAAGCTGCCTTTCAATGGATACTGCCATGACTGCAGAAGAGCATCAGAAGCACGGACACTGGCAGTCCTCAAAGACTACACTTTCTTATTGGAATCGAAGATTTGTGGTGTGTGTGTGCGGGGGGGTGGGGGTGGGGGGGTCCCAGTGTAGGGGGGTCCCAGACACTGGATTCTCTCTCTCTCTCTCTCTCTCTCTCTCTCTCTCTCTCTCTGTCGTGGTGGTTTTATATATTAGTAAACTCCTCGTGGTTAGGACATT
>CM031625.1:26073696-26081196 GCA_018398815.1 Conus ventricosus | reverse complement strand
AGAGTTCCCATACTCTGATGTAGTGTAATGTCGGTGACTCGACAGAGCTCCCATACCTGACATAGAGTAATGCTGGTGACATAAAAGAGCTCCCATACAGTAATGCTGGTGACACAAAAGAGCTCCCATACCTGATATAGAGTAATGCTGGTGACACGGCAGAGCTCCCATACCTGATATAGTGTAATGCTGGTGACACAAAAGAACTCCCATACCTGATATAGAGTAATGCTGGTGACACAAAAGAACTCCCATACCTGATATAGAGTAATGCTGGTGACACAAAAGAGCTCCCATACCTGATTAAGAGTAATGCTGGTGACACAAAAGAACTCCCATACCTGATATAGAGTAATGCTGGTGACACGGCAGAGCTCCCATACCTGATATAGTGTAATGCTGGTGACACAAAAGAGCTCCCATACCTGATATAGTGTAATGCTGGTGACACAAAAGAGCTCTCATACCTGATATAGAGTAATGCTGGTGACACAAAAAAGCTCTCATACTGTGATGTGGTATAGTGTTGGTGTAGTGTTGTTGACACAGCTGAGCTCCCATACTGTGATATGGTGTGTGATGTTGATGAGACAATTGAGCTCCCATACTGTTATATGGTATGTGATGTTGATGACACAATTGAGCTCCCATACTGTGGAGCGTTGTGTGATGTTAATGACACAATTGAGCTCCCATACTGTGTGATATGGTATGTGATGTTGATGACACAATTGGGCTCCCATACTGTGGAGCGTTGTGTGATGTTGATGACACAATTGAGCTCCCATACTGTGTGATATGGTGTGTGATGTTGATTACACCAGTGAGCTCCCATACTGTGGAGCGTTGTGTGATGTTGATGACACAATTGAGCTCCCATACTGTGTGATATGGTGTGTGTGATGTTGATGACACAACTGAGCTCCCATACTGTGTGATATGGTGTGTGATGTCGTAGACACAACGTGAACAGAGCCCGAACCGCGAGGTGGTGTAATTTTGATGACACTTCAGAGCTTCCATAGCAAGCTGTGATCATTGTACCCGCTGTATGCCTTTACGCCTGATGTTGCCAACGATCAAAGACGGAACAGAATAATTGCCCTGATTCTTTCACTGACATTGTACTTGCATTATAATCAGGCTTATCAGGTTGCGCTTCCTGTTTCGTGTTCATCATGTTCATGATTCGAAAGGATGTCTGGAGGTTCTCTGTCAGTTGTAAACCGTCAGCGTCGCCGCTGGTCAATTCTGTAAGACAAAATTTTGTGTTGTCTATCATTGTTTGCAGTTGGTTCATGATTTGCTCCCCCCCCCCTCTCCCCCTCCCCCCCCTCCCCTCCCCTCTCCATGTCGAATAGTCTTTTCTCGTTTTCTGCTTCAGTAGTCCATTCAAGTTCATTTTTCCCCCACCCCCCAAAAAATCTCCATCGGTGTACCTTTAGATGCAGCTAAGCTGGCTCTATTCTGACAACTTCATGGCGACTGTTGTCTGTGGGGAGTAGGGCAGGCCATGGCTGTTTACTGTGCAAGGTTATTTTGTTAGCTTATTTATTTATTTTTTAGCGCATGGTTTTAACCGTGGGTAGCAGAACTAACTAGTCTTCTGTTGATATATTTTGACTTCTATTGCATCGTTAAGTTTGACCCTCAAGCATAAGGATTTTTTTTTCGTGGGGGGGGGGGGGGGGGGGGGGGATCAATTTTTGTGTATTTTTTCTCACTCATTTGTTCAGGCCAGTTATTTCTTTAAGGCAGTTCTTTTTGTCTACTGCTTCTCTGTCTTTATACCTCATTCCCCGGTCTTTATTCCAGACAGTTATTGCAGTTTCCCCTCTGGTGATAATCTGTAGCATGGCAGCCGTGTGTAGTAGTGGTGGCGGTGCTTGTCATCTGGCCTCTAGATGCTGTACGTAACCAGTCTGTTCTGGCTGCTGTCCGGTGTAGACACGAGTTGATCATTCTGCAGTGTCTATTTGCTCATACGGCTTTTTTTTTTAACTGCAATTTTTTTTTCTCGCAGCGTTTAAATGTTGCTGTAGCTGTTGTTGTTGTTGTTGTTGTCGTTTACATTTTTTTTGTACTAGGGCGATTTGTTTTAATTTCTTAAGTTGAGCGGAATGGCTGGTGTTCTCAAGGAGGCCAGGTAACATCCGCCTTGATTAAGGACGTCAGAGGTTCAGCCAGCGTGCTGTTAAGTGGCGTCAATAAGCTGATGAACATGGTCTTTGTTGTTCGTTCCTCCTGCTTCAGGGTAGGATTTTTTTTCCCAATGCGATGACAGTCCAGAAAAGGCTCCGTGTTGTCTGCTGGGTTTGACGATCAAACTATTCTAAACAAGAAGACATGAACAGAGTTGAAAAAAAATCATTGCTAAAGCTCCGCCCAAACCACATTGACGAACGAATCACAAGACAAAACACGACGCGTTTCGACCTCTTACGTCTTCTTCAGTCAAGATACACAACACTCAGGACAACGACAATGAACGAGCGATCACTTATCGTCATCCAGTTCGGCGCAATAATTTCAACTTCCATCTTGCGCCCAAGTGGATGAAGATATGTGATTGCTCGTACATTGTCGTTGTCCTGAGTGTTGTGTATCTTGACTGAGAATACCTAAGAGGTCGAAACGCGTCGCGTTTGTCTTGTGATTCGTTTGTCAATGTTTTTTTGGGGGGACGGAGCGTTAGCAATCATTTTTCAAATTTGTTTAGATTTTCGCCTACAGTCGCCTCACTTTGCAACTAAGAGACAACAGTCGACAAACCGTAGATGCAACAAGAGATTTCTGTCCGAAAGTCGGAATTCAACGGTAAACGTATCATGTGTATGGTGAGTTTCATATTTATACATAGACGACCTTCTCTTGACCTCAAACACCCCCCCCCTCCTCTTGCATCATCTCCTCTCTCCCCCCTCCTTCCCCTTGTGCTCCTCCCTCCCTCCCTCCCTCCCTCCCTCCCTCCCTGTCTCCCCTTTCGCTTGCTTTATTGTCATGTTCGTACGTGTCTTTGATTCATCCCTATTGTGGTGGAACATCGGGTATTCTTTCTTGGACATCTTTTTTTTTCTCTCTCCTTAATTGTTATGATTGTGTGCATGAGACCTACGTTTTGATGAGACATACGTTTTTGTGCGTGCATGCGTGTGTATGTGTGTGTGGTGTGTGTGTGTGTGTGTGTGTGTGTGTGTGTGTGTGTGTGTGTGTGTGTGTGTGTGTGTGTGTGTGTGCGTGCGTGCGTGCGTGCTTGATTGACGAAGCTGACTGGCTGGCACTTTCAGTAATGCTTGGCGGTAGATGTCGGGGGGGGGGGGGGGGGGGTTGTTTGTTGTATGTATTTCTTGCACGTGGTGTGCTGTGGACCAGAGGTTCGATCACTGCTGCCTGTTCCGACTTGTTGGGGGTTGTGGTATCAGTGCATGGGTTTTGTTAGTTTTCGTGTTTCTCATGGGATTGATCTGCTCTGTCTCCATGTCTTTGTGTCTGTTTGTTTGTCTGTGTCGTCTGTCTTCTGTCTGTCTGTCTGTCTGTCTATCTCTCTCTGTCTTTGTGTCTGCTCTCTGTGTGTCTTCCTGTGTGTGGTCTTTCTGTCTGTGTTTTTGTCTTTCTGTATGTGTGTGTCTGTGTCTTCTGTCTGTCTGTCCTCTCTCCTCTCTCTCTCTCTCTCTCCTCTCTCTCTCTCTCTCTCTCCCTCTCTCTCTCTCTCTCCCCCCCCCCCCCCCCCCCGCACAAACGCACTTTCATTGATCTCTTTCTCTTTTTCTCTGCCCCCCCCCCCACCCCTTCCCCTTTTTCTCTCTCCATTCCCTCTTTGTGTCTCCCCCACCTCTCTCTCTCTATTTCATTCTCTCTCCCTCCACTGCACACTTGTAGCTCACTCTCTCTCTCTCTTTCTGTCTGTCTCTGTTCTTTGTCTGTGTCTCTGTCCTCCCCCCCCCCTCTCCCTCTCTCTCTCTCTCTCTCTCTCTCTCTCTCTCTCTCTCTCTCTCTCCTCTCTCTCTTCTCTCTCTCGCAGAGATTATGTTTATTTATCTATTTGTACAAAAAATAATGTGTGTACATTGCTGATGTGTATTGTGGCGGTTTATACAGCTGTAACAACACAACTCTCTCTGATGGTTTTTTGTGTTTTAAAAACATGCTACGATGTTACAAAAGTGCATTCGTGTGGTTTTTGTTTTATTTTGACCATGTTTACGCCTGTCATACTGTGACAGACATGCCTTATGCTGTATTTTGCAATAGAGCTTTCATTCCCGATCGTGCTTCAAGAGTGTTCATTTCCAAAGTGTCTGAGTGTGCTGTTAATTAACAGAGCTCCAATTTACACACATTGTCTGAATGCTGGGCTTAGTGTGTGTATATGCATACTGGTCAGAATGGTTTTAACGAAATACGTACGCGGTTTTTGTGTTGTTTTTAAAGTCAGTAACAAACAGCGTTGACGATGCCTGGAAAACGTTTCACGAAAAAAAAAAAAAATTACCCATCACTTGATGGCAACGATTGAAGAGAGTGTGTATCTGCGTAATCTTGATTTATGTTTCCTCACCCGCTGTTATCTTCAGCTGTAAGTCTCTGCAGACAGCTCTAATGGAAGCGTGTCGCTGTTGGCGTGTCGGAAGCTCTGTGTCTAACTTCCCGCCTTCAGAAGTGCAGTGCTTGAAATTTCCTCTTTTCTGTGACTCTCGTCATCTCTGCGTTGCTCTGTGTTTGTCACGCAGACGGGCTGTCCGTTGTTTTGTGGTGGGCCGCTCTCCTGTCTCTCTGTTCTGCTGTGTCTTTGCACTTCTTCCGCTCACAAAGTTAGGCATGCCTGGGAGGGTTGCTCGTTTGTTTGTTTTAAGATTGTGGTCTGATGATTAGGGCCCTGAAAAAAGTGGGGCACTGTCCAGGGGGGACTCTGGTTTTTGTTGTGAGTGTCTGTTTCCCTGTGTGGGTTTTTTTTTTTTTTTACTTTTTTTTTTTTTGTCGCATCTGATTGGTTTCATTTTTAGTTTTCTATTCACTGTCCTTTCTCATTTGCTGATCGACGAGGATGAAGATGATGATGATAATGCTACGAAATTCCATTCAGGTCTAAGACTGCATGGCGGGGTTGTACTCTACGCGTATCTTCATAATGTATCCCTGGCGTCAACCAGACCCGAGAGATACAGACACCTGCAGTGTTAGTCAGGAAATTTGAGCAGCACTCTCAAGACGCATCCATTAAGTGGATGAAACTCGACCGTGCGGCATCGGTCTAACCAATTGATTCCACAGCAAACTCAGCTCTGGGCAGGGGCCGGTCGGGGCAGAAAAATCCCACATAGGAATGACTCTGATGGAAAAACCCAACCCACGACCGGAGTCGGGGGCACGACCGTGATGCTAACCACTTTCGCCATGGGGGCTAGTTTCATTTATTTTTCTTGTTGCCTTTTTCATTTTCAGTCCAGGAATACGAAGTCAAATTTCCGACAGTCTTTTCTGTCGTGCGGGTGCCCATAGATTAGCTACCTTGTCATGAACTACATTTGTCCTTTGCTTCTTGTTTTTAATGTAATCTGTCATGGTCTGATCTGTTCTTGATGTGACCTTTTTTTTCCTTCTTGTATGAGCCATTAAAAGGTCATACGAGGTCGGACAGGCTGTGACTACAATCATCATAGTACAGCGCAAAACAGAAAAGAAAATGTGATTTCGAAGTTAAAGAACGGGACTTGAAAATAGCTTTGTTTTGCTACATTTACAAGTTCTTAAGCGTTAAACCAACTTTTCTTTGTTCTGTCTTTTTTTTTTTAAATCTTTGCGAATGATGAATTAAAGTTTTCATATTTTCTTTCTGCCCAGTGACAGAGTCAAGAAACATCTCCATGATGCCGAGTGATCAGGATTCGTTGGTGAAGAAGGCGCTGTATCATTAAGGAGACAGCTTTGTCGGAACAGATTTTTATTGGTGCAGCGCCTTTCAGTTTTTGATCAAAATCTGTCTTTTTGAAATTGCCTAGAAATGCATTTCTGCCTTATCAAACAACAACAATAACAACAACTACAGCACACAACCCCACACACACACACACACACACACACACACACACACACATACACACACACACACACACACACACACACAACACACACACACACACACACACACACACACCCGCCCCCTCCCCAGAAGCAAACAAACAAAACCTCCAAAGAAAAAAAGAAAGACAAACAAAGTAGAAAACGTATAGGAAAACATTTTTTTTTGCAAGCAAGAAAGGCAACTGTCGTCTACATACCAGACCCCTAGGTAGCGAGGCCCCCATTTGTCGTCAAAGATAAGCATGCTGTTCGTGTTTTTTTTCAACCAGCTGGTCGACAGAGAAATGCTGCCCCTTAAACACAACCGGATCCTCTCGGTCCCAGGAACCCAACTTCAGTTTTCTCTGGTTTTCAGCAGCTGCACCCCATGGATTTTGAGGAGGCCGACAGATGTAGAGCCTGATCTTCAGTGGGAAACTATGGCGTCCTCTTGTGACCGGAAGGGCAGACAAGTCTGGTTGCCAGGTTGCCAGGTACCCATTCTCTCTCTTTGTTTTCTCGGAGAGAATGATAGTGGTTTTCCTCGGGGAAAATGCATTGAATACCTGATGTACCTACTAACAGTGTTTTCTTGAAGGATTTTGCATATTTTCCTCGAGAGAACAGGCATTAAAGAAGTTCCATTCGTCTGCCCATTTTGGGATGTGGAGGATACGATGGAAAGAGTCTGGGATGATTCATAACAAGCATCTTGATACAGAACATTCATCAGAAATGAACAAACTACACCTGTTACCCAATCCCAGTATGTATATTCGCTCGGTTATACAACGCTCACATTCAAAAGGAATGCCCCGACATTCTTCAAGTAGAGATCAGTTTACACTGCCTCTCAAGTTTCAAAGATTTCCTCATTCGAAGTTGTAGCCTACTTTTCGTCTAGTGTGAAATGAATTGACTGAATTGAGTACTGACAATGGAGACACAGGGAACACAGTTAAAGGTTTGTTGAAGCTAGAATACGCCCCAGTGACTGGAGCGACTAACTCCACAAAGCGGTGATAACTGGTTTCCAAATGGGGTGACTACAGACAGGAATTAGGTAGGAGAAATGAAAACGAAAACACGATTGTGCCTTCAAACAAAAGAAAAAAAAGAAAAGAAAGTACAAAGCAAACACTACGCGTTTCGACTTTGGTCTTCTTCAGGCCTGAAGAAGACTAAAGTGGTCAAAACGGTA
Source organism: Conus ventricosus (assembly GCA_018398815.1). Taxonomy (NCBI): domain Eukaryota; kingdom Metazoa; phylum Mollusca; class Gastropoda; order Neogastropoda; family Conidae; genus Conus; species Conus ventricosus. The sequence goes on along the minus strand of CM031625.1, from coordinate 26,073,935 downwards.
GTGTTTGTTTTTTAGTTGGTTTGTTCGTTGGCTTGACGACACAGTAATTCTTTTCTTCTTCTTCAGTGATAACTTTCCGTCTTTTCTTTTCTTGTTTTCTTCTCAAGATAAACAGTAATTATCCTGGCAGTTCAGTCACTGTCAGCAGTCAAGGGAGTGCGTGTTTGTCCCCCCCCCCCCCTCCCCCCAAGGAACCCTCATTGACCGGGTAAGACCAGTGCGTGTGGGTCACCTCACTG
>CM031625.1:26021196-26061196 GCA_018398815.1 Conus ventricosus | reverse complement strand
TATTGAAAAAGACAGATAGTCAATATTATCAAAATTGTATACAGCCAAATCGTGACATTCACCCCAAGACTCAATTAGACAAATTCGAAAGTCCGATGTCTAGAGGGGTAGTAACCTTAATTCACAGGATGCGTTTAAATTCACTTCGAACCAAATACAGCAAAAATGTTAAACGTGTATGTGGGGAAATTCTTAGTGTAAGTCACCTATCACTAGACTGTCCAAGAGCAAAGAATACAGTGCACAAGGCTGGTACTGATATTTCATATGATAGATCGACACCACTGACATTACCTAAAATGTTAAATAATGATGCTTTTCTTTGTTCGTTTTGCCCACATTTATTACGCAGTCCAGTAAGAATTTATCTTTAACCTTCAACAACCCCTCACGTACAAAAAGAAATCACACACACACACACACACACACACACACACACACACACAATGCGCGCACACACACACACACGCGCGCGCACACACACACACACACACACACACACACACACACACACACACACACACACACACACACATAATCTGTCTGTAATCACGTTAAGTGGGAAGACGTTAAATTGAACAACAACAACAACACACACGCGGGCGTACGCTCTTTTTTTTTTTATCGTCCCGTGTGGATATTTTGAATGTAGGTCTATCACCAAGTAAAGAACAATAATAACACCTCCCCCCTCTCCTACCCCCCCTCCCGCAACTGCCTTCGGCGTGTGAGCATGTTATGTACACATGAGAGGTAGGTAGTCCGAGAAAGCCACGCCTACAGAAATCGAAAGGAAAAGAACGAGAAGCCATTTTCAAAGGGAGTGACGCTGCGTTGTTAGATTGGAAATGAAATCTTACCTATATAAAACCGAACAGTTTGTATAGATCTTTGACCAGTATCTGCACTCTGCACTCCAAATTAAGAACCTGTTTTTTTTTTTTTTTTTAGTGATTACATACTGCTTTATTCAAGATGACTCGATCAAATGATAATTATTCGTTTCATTTATTTATTCCTACATATACTTAATCCACCTGTGGCCCTTTTTGATTGGAGAATGTTTTAGTTGAAATCGGTGACAGACGACGTTTACTTGTTTTGGCTAGGTATTTAGTTTGGATTCTGATTTGGATCAACTGTACGTATATGATTTCGAATGAAAACAAGTAAGAATATGTATTTCTTACAGGTTTTACGATTATATTTGTAAACTGTAGCCCAGCAAATACTTTTATTGGCATAAATACGAGTAGAAAACGACGTAAAAGTAAGAAAGTCAAACCTGGTTAACCATGCTATAGGCCGTGTGAGTACGGGTACCTCATTGACTCCGGGTACTTTAGTATGTGAGATGGAAACAAAATCACAGAAATGCGTAAGTTTAACACTAATGTGTTGTCTACTACAAAGAGATTTGCATTTTCGTTTTTAACTTGAATAGATGCCGAACTACTTTCGTCCTTAATCGCACTCTAGTAAGTAAAAATGTTCTGCTGTTTCTATTCATTTATGTATGTATTTTTTACAGTAAGTATAACGCAATGAATTGAAGGTATCTCTTTCAAATAATTTGACTTCTTACTTGTCCCAAGAATGAAGACAGCAACATAAAGTACGGACTCGCTACTGTGACGACAACAGCACAAGGGAGAGTACACTGATAGCTGGGAAAGAAAGGTGAGTTGCACAAGCTTTCCCAGCTCTTTCTTTTCTCACCACCAGCACCATCACCACTCCCCCCCCCCCCCCACCACCCACCAGCTTTCTCCTTTCCCCCACCCTCACCTGTCACCATCCACCCCTTTCTTTCCCATCCCCAGTGGAGGGTGACTGTCCCTGCTTTGAGAAGAGTTCACCTTGCATGCAGTACGAGAGGGCCAGTCTCAGAGGTGATGAACTCAGTGACTCTTAGTTTGAGTTCATTTTGTGTGGAGCTCACTGCTTGTTGGCAGGCTTCAGTTTGAGTGAGATGACAAAGCTAATGTTTGCGGCTGCAGCAGTTACTTCCTGTCATTTGGCTGTGAACTCTTGAACATTTTATTTTTCAAAGATTTTAAGTGTCCAGTCATTTTAACTGTCAGAAGAAACCATTGTGTTATTGACACAACAGTTCAGTAAATAGCGACTACAGTAGTTACACAATGGATGACTATGGATACAATGTAGTAAACAATCGGCAGTGGCCTAAAAGTTCTCGATATTTCACAATGCCTCAGCGTTGTGAACTCGAAGTGTGTCGTCTGCCAGATTGGCATCTTCAAGCCTACAAAGACAGGTTCTCCTCCTCCAGCTATGCAGGTAAGATCTGACAGTATAAAAACAAAATGGAAGGATATCCACCCTTTCCCCCTTCACTCATTGACTCCTTGTTCATATACGAAATAATGCATACAGAATAAAATATTTTAACTGATTTAGATGCACAGGAATTGTGGTGAAAAAATGAATGATTTAACGTTATTGAAAGGTTTCATTTCTAATCCATCTCCTTTGCAGATATTTTGTTCTTTGAAGAAGTTCTGTTTGACTGCTGAAAAATTGAGAAGGCTTAAACATGCCAAGCAGACATCAAGTTACTGAATTTTAAACTAAAGTCATTAAATATAAAAAGGGATTTGTGTATGTGTGAGAGAGACATTTGGGGGGGGGGGGGGGGGGGGGGGGGGCAAAGGAAAACCTTTCCATGGATGTTGGGAAATTGTTTAAATTGCACAGTTTAATTTTTCTGTGGATTATGGAAGCAGGGATTGGATAAATGTTGCTTTAATGAGTCGCTTGAAAGTAAAATTACAGCAGCCAAGACTGATATTCTCATCACTACCTTCATTTCACATAAGTGGAAGGGGGGGGGGGGGGGAGGTAATAAATGGAATCTTTAATTGTAAAGTATTATCTTTTCATTATAAATGTAAAACTGTGACATGTACACCAGTCAACTGGGTTGTGTAACATCTGTACAAAGATGCGAATGTAGCCTCAAGGTATTTGAACACGGAGGGGAAAAAAGCTGTGTTCAAACGGTGTAGGGGGACGTAACAGGGTAAGATTCAGAAAAATTAAGATGATAGTGTAATTCCTTGTAAACCCTCTCTTTTTCTAAAAACTTTTTTTTTTTGGTATTAACTTAAGCAAGTCTTTCAAACCATTTTTTTTCCTTTTACCTAATCTAATTAAAAAGCAGTCAAATGCATTGCTCTTCCTTATATTTCATGTCGCATTTAATTCATTCTGTGTTTTTCTTTCCATCGCATTGAGTGTAGTGGTAGTTTTTAAATCAGCAGGCCATACTCTCAGATTGTGACATTGGGTCAAAGTGCATTCTCTTTGTTCTCTGAAAAGACAGTGCTGCAGTCAGCAGTCGGTCAAGCTCATGGTCTTGGATCTGAGCCTGCTACCATGGCGAAAAACCAATTGATGAAAATCAATGTATCATTCTTTTTGCAAATGTGCAAAACCAGTGTAGAAAATGTACAAGGTCTATGTCTTCCCACAACTGTGACGGATCCAGATAAAATGCAGGCCTATCCTGGAGTCCCTGTCTCAGTGATCTATCTGTTGTCGCAGGCTTTCGTTTCTTTTGGACTGATCCTGACACTGGTGGATGAAAGACAGTGCTGGGACCGGTCAGAAAATGTCCTGGCACAGTCACCGAGTTGAGGGGGTCATGACAGCTTCCAGACATTCAGCTGTTGAAAAAACTGACCCCAGGAATGGAGAGCAGAATAAAAAGCCATCAAGTAATGCACAAGGGGGGATAGGAGAGAGGGAGGGAGGGAGAGGCATGGGTTTGGGAGTGACAGGACTGATCTTAAGGAAAGTGCCCGGCAGTTGGGGGATGGAAGGTGGGGGGAGTGGGATAGTAAGGGAGGGTGGGTGGGTGTGTGTGTGGGGGGGGGGGGGGGGCACAATTGTTCCTAAGTATTCAGCTATTGAAAATCATGTTGGTAAAAGTATTTCATATTTATGTGGAGAAAAAAAAAAAACTACACATAGACGCATGCATGCACATACACGCTATAGGAAGATGCACAATCAAACACACATGTACACACACAAAGCGTGCATACTGAGAGAGAGAGATGAGGAGAAACAAATTACAAGACGGTTTTGTCTTGTAATTTGTTTTTCCCTGTTTGGCAGACTTGCTAATAATCTTTTTTTTAATTTGTCTGTTTCTGCCTGCAGTCCCCTCACTTGGAAACTGAAAGAGATGAACTGAGTTGGCTCAGAATGAATGTCTCAGGCTAGTTGCATCACTTGTCCACTTGCATTCATGAGTGTAATTATCATGGCTGTGCGCCACCCTCCATCTCCCCAATTCCCACTTCAAATCTTTCGGTTCTCTTGGATATTGCACACCGTGAACAAGTGAATTGAGTTCTGTGCATGAATTGAAAATGGTGCAGCTCTGGGAACACAAAATGGCCAGGTCAGATTCACCGAGACGGTCAACCGTGATGGCCTAGTGTTTCATCCAGTTATTGAGACCAATTCAATATGAAGATTGTTCACATTGGAAAGGTACAGCCTGACCAAAACTGGGTACTGCAGATCATGTGTTTGCAGCAGCAGGTCAGTGCATGCAGCCATTTTGACATCGGCTTGTTATAAGAAAACTCTTTTCTGTGAACAGAACTGAAAATGTTAAGATTAACAGATTGATCGACACTTTTGTAGAGTTTCAGTCTTGATCTGACCTTTTGTTCTTTGATATCAAAGTTTTTTGAAGATGAAAGAAGGCTGCTCCTACCTGCACCTCCTGGTAATTTTTCAGTATTTTTTAGTTGTTTTCCACTTTGTTTTGATTGTATGTCTCCATAAATGCAGGGTATGCTAGGATAATATAATGCTGTGGGAACATATGTATTGAATTCTGTATTGAATTCTGAATATGGTGCAACAATGTTTTTGGGGGCATGCAGCACACAGTTCTGCAGTTTTATCGGAAATGGCCAGAGGTGTTTCAGAATTATGTACAAATTAAAGAGTTGAAATGCAGAATGTAGATCTATGGAAAGTGGTTCAGTGAAGAGTTAGGAATCTTTGTCTAAGGGTGTGCCTTCTAACTGAAAATGGCAGAATGAGTTTGTCTCTTGTATTTATGCAGTTTACCTCCTCCTTTCCTTAACTTTGGACACTGAAAAGATTGATAACATGTAGACATCTTCCTTTATCATGTCAGTAAGTTTTCGCTTTTGTTCGGTTTTTAGTGTGTGTGTGTTTTTTTCTTTTTAAGATACTATTTTTTTTAAATTTTCAGTTGTTGGGAAGACTTCAGATTGATCCCCCACTAGCATTACCCTCTCCCTCTCCCCTATTCCAGTTTACCGCATTGGAACAATTTTCCTTACAGTTCTGAAAATGATTAAACAGACAAATTAATAAATAATTGTGTATGCCTTCCCAGAGGAACTCAAGCGTTAGATATCTTCCAAAATGAAAAGTTGCCGTATGGTTCATCAGAGGCTATGACATCCATCAGTCTAATTAAACGACATTTACCACTAATAATAAGACTTCTACAGTGAAAAATAAGAAATCTACACCTGCACAGACTATGGACATGCTACAAGGGCCACCTTGTTGACGTGAAAGATTATTGCCTAATGGAATTTCTGGTCGCAGATTCGGAGTCTGAGGAAGAAATGACGAAGCGTTTGGCAGGGAGAGGAATCATGGCACCGCTGCACTCCCCTCCAAAGATGCGACGGGGTGGCACATCCCATTCTGGGATGATGCATGGCCACCACCCATACGTCGTGGACAAACATCACGGTCACATGCCAGTGTCAAACGGCCAGAACAGCAAACAGCATCTGCAGTTTTCCCACAGTAGCAGCGACGACGAGGTGTTTATGGACCCAGCGTCCATGAGAGAGCGGAACATTCCTCCGCCTTTCATGCGCCGACCCCCACCTTACCCTCAGGACATGGACCAGTTCACGGCTCACCCCAGTACAGAATACCACTACCCCGATAATTACAGTCAACAGCATTGCTACGAACAGTCCAGATTCAGCAACGGCGTTCCCGTCTTCAGACAGCGACAGAGGATGAGAGAGCGACATCACAGCATGCCACCTAGGGGCCGTGACTCTTCAAGAAGTCGCGAGTTGTCCAGAGGTCGTGAGCAATCGAGAGGGCGTGACCACTCCAGGGGTCGGGAGCTGTTGAGAGGTGCGGCAGCTCATCAGGATCGCTATGTAGAAGCGGCACTACATGACAGGCAGTCTGCGCTACCATCCAGTGGGGACTCCAGTGACGAGGGCTCACTGCACCCTAGGCTTTCTGCCGACGACGACTTCAATTCTGGGTATCGGTATGGGTACCCCAACAGTCTTGGTTCTTCCAGAGACTCCAAGACATCATCTGGCTCAGTGAGTATGCACTGTGCTGTTTCAGCGAGTTGAAGGTGATTCCATGCAATGAACTGACAACGTACATGCATACAAAGATAGAACATGTACTTGCTCATGTACTTTATACGCATGCCACGCAGCTGTCATTAGTTGAACTGCACAAGAAAAAGCACAAATACAATATGATTGTCTGTTTTACATGTTGTAATGATTATTAAAATGAAAAGTTAATCCATGAATAGCTGAGCCAGTGAGGATGAGAAAAGAAACCTTGAGAGTTCCATGGATATATTGTTTGTTTTAAATCACTATGCTGCCATATTTAAAGCGTTACAATAAGTTTGATGGGTATTGCATTATGAAACTAAAAAAACAACTACTATAGATTGCTTGAAGAATGTGTCTCTTCCCTTTTGTTCATTAAAATGAAGTGTATGCCGATATAATTTTGATCTTGAAAGACACTCAGTTTTTTGACGGATTGTTACAAATTGTAATTTTGTTTGAAGAACAAACATTTCAGATTGTGCAAAAAACCACTACAGAAATGATTCTGCCAAGAAACCACTCCTACTGGTTATTTGTTTCACCTTTGTGGTCCTTTTACCTGTCAAGTCTAGCAACTCTACACTTTTTCCTTTTTCCTTTAAAACAGATTGTAACATGCCCTTTATTCTGTTGTAATGTCTCTTCCCTTTTTGCTCACTAAAATGAAGTGTATGCTGATATAATTTTGATCTTGAAAGACACTCGCAGTTTTTTGATGGATTGTTACAAATTGTAATTTTGTTTGAAGAACAAACATTTCAAAATTACAGTATGACTCGAGACGATGTTTTCAGCTTACTTTAGCTTCTTTGACTGGTAGTTTCATGTGATTCCAGGTAATGTTAGACTGTCTTTGCTTTTCGTTTAGGCTACTAGCATTTGTAGTGTACCCATAAGTTTAGAAAGTGTGCTGATGAATCTTCTCAGTTTTTGGTGTAATGTTTTCTGCCACATAATGATTTGGTTGTTTTTGCCCATCTGTTGGCGTTTTAATTTTGAAGAGAAATCGATATGGCAACCTGCTATTTCAGACACTGACTGGCCTAACTTGTGTGTGTTGCAAAAAGCAGTCATCATCCAGTTATCAGAACACTCCGGGGACTAGAGGAGGCATGGCGGGACGAGGGAGAGGTCAAGGACCAAGCAGGGGAGGCTACCACTCGTACAGACCTGTGGGCGATAAATGGAGTAAGTTTGTCTTTAAGGATACGTGGTGATGAGAGAGACTGATGTGTTTTCCATACATCAGGTCTTCATTCCACATAGGATTTCATATTTTTCGTTCTTATTTGGTGTCATTGAAGCTGCAAAAAGAATTATGTTATTACCCGTGTCTGGCAGAAAGTATGTTAGGAAGATTGTGCAAAAAACCTCTACAGAAATGATTCTGCCAAGAAACCACTCCTACTGTTTTTGTTAGAAAGATTGTGTAAAAACTTCTGAACCAGTTTCAACAAAACATGACAGAAAAATAGAATTTGACCAGTGGATTAATCTTTTTTTGTTGTTGTGGGTCCACAGTGCAGATCAAATCAAGTAGGGGATCATGGATTCATTCAATGAGATCACACAAAACTATAGAACCTGCTTTTTAATGAAAGTCGGTGGTAGGATGGAACATAACCACAAGGACGAGTCCACAAAATTATGGCATGAGTCTGTAAAGCGGATCAGAATCGAAGAACGGATTCAGAATTCCACCAGCCTTGGCAAAGGTCTGCACTGTTCCGTGAACCTTTCTACTTCAGAATGAAGCCTGTATGTTCTTCAGAAATTATCTTGATCTGCTACCACGGAAAATACATGTTTTGTGACTCGGTAATCCTCTGCCTGTAATAAGGCTGGCTTGTGGGACCAATCAGGACATGGGTTTTTTACAGTTGTGTTGTATCATGACTTTAACACGGTAATTTTTGTGTGTGTGTGTGAGCGTAAAATTTCAGCACCTGTCCAGGGGATTGCACATCCCATAACATACCACTACTCATTCTTTTTTGTTTTGTTTTACTATCTGCATATGTGTTTGAACTAGAAAGCAGTAATCTAGCCAAGAACAACGGCTATCATGTATCATATGTGTGAAGAGTATGTTGCACTCAGCATTTGCATGTTATCTCCTCTGACAGATCAACTCTCAGACCTCACTTTTTAAGATCCAAGGAGAGGGGACGCATGCACACGCACACATGCACGCACGCTCCCATGCATGCAGGCACACACGCGCGCACACACACACACACACACACACACACACACACACACACACACACGCACGAAAATCTTTTGCAGGACTTCAACGACATACTGGGTAATTTCTTGATTCCGACTGATGCCATTCACCTAGCTACCAGGCATAGTCTTTGAAAAGCTGAAAGAAGTGAAGGAATCCCTCAGTGGATGTGCCAGTTTGCTAGGGGACCCTTCTGGTAGAAACTGATTCCCAGTCTTCTGGAAATTCTGTGCTGATGAATTCCTGTTTTCTTCCCACCTCAGACTTGACTTTTTTTTCTCTGCTTCTATTCTTCTGGTCTTTTGACCAGTTCATCTTGGCTCTGGACAACCCTTGCATTTTTCTCTTAATCCTGTGGGGTGCAGGAAGGGGGGGGGGGAGGGGGGGGGGGGGGGGGAGGAGGGTGTCCTGAAAATTGTTATTTCCTGTTTTATATCACTCATTGGCCTTTTTTTAATATATATATATATTTTTTTACATTTTCTCTTGTTCATTCATCATTTTGAAACAAATTTATTTGTTTCACCTTTGTGGTCCTTTCACCTGTCTTGTCTAGCAAATCTACACTTTTTCCTTTGAAACAGATGATAACATGCCCTTTATTCTGTTGCGATATTGCAGCAAGGTGATAATTTCAGCCACTGGACTGAGTTCTAGCTGTCGATTTTGCAGTGGTATTTGCTAACCCAGCATTTTGAATGTATTTTCATCATGGTGAAATTTCTTTTTTTAGCACAATTTTGTGAGGTGGGTAGTCAACAGAGGAGAAAATCTGGTGCCTTGAATGTGACCAAGTTTTATTTGCCTTGAAAATGCCAGTTTAGGTTACTGATTTATATTCGTTTTGTAGATAGTCTTTGGTGTTTCGCTTGATGATTCACATTCATTTTGTAGATGGTCTTTGGTGTTTCATTTTTAAGACCCAACATTTTTGTGTGTGTCTGGAGAATGTCGGTTTAACTTACTAATTCATATTCATTTTGTATGTGGTCTTTGGTGCTTCGATGGATAATTTATATTCATTTTGTAAACGGTCTTTGGTGTTTCATTTTTAAGATGCAACATTTTTATTTGTGTAGTGACGGCCCTTAAAGCCCTATGTATGGTCGGCCAGGCTGTAATAAAACTGAAACTTGAGGTTATGGCTGTCCAAAGCGCCAGAAACACTTCAAGCTGTCTAGCCTAGGTCCTGACATTTGATCCCACACTATGTGAGCAGATGGGATGAGCAGGTCCAGGTCCGGGCACCAGGACGGGGGGATGGGTCCCAGCCTCTCTCACCCCCCAGGCCTCTCACCTGGTCAGAGGGGGATGAAACATCACCCACTGTCCGCCAGAGCTAGCAACTTCCTGCACATGAATCATGGCGTCCATGGCATGCCCCACAAGGTGAGCCGAGTGTGCCTCGTTCCTCTGCATGCCCCCCCCCCCCCCCCCCCCACCATTACTCTCACCCTCCCACCTTCGCTGCCGTGAATTAAGGATGTGTTCCACATTTTTCAGACTTTGTGGTGCTTCTGAATGTTGGGTGTGCGGTGTGAACTCTTGATTCAGTTGCCAGAGGCCAAGGGTGACTTGAAGAAAATGCAGATATATCGGTGCACACAGTAAAGTTCACACACACACACACACACACACACACACACACACACACACACACACACACACACACTCGCACAAACATATATACTCGCGCGCACACACAACACACGCACACACACACACATGCATATACCAAAAAAAAACTGAAACGGTGTGTTTATGCAGACAGCACTTTTATGCATTGCAAGTCAAAAAGATGTTTAAAAATGGATTAAATGAATGAAAAACTATGGGCACTGGTCCAGTCCAGTCGAAAAGATAAATTTCAGTGTTGTGTAATTGGCAACTGTATGTGTATGCATACGCGTTCTGTCTTGCATGCGTGTGTGTGTGTGCATGTACACCTGAGTGAAAGGGGGCACAGATTTAATGAATGTTACACCTGAACAGGAGCCCAAACCCCTGGACCCTCCACCATGAGCATGGCCGAGAAGCTGCACCGCTTCATGCTGTTTGTGCGTCACGAAAACTCCAACCGCATCAACGACATCCAGACCATCGAGAACGCCATCACGGGATGCCACCTGGACCTCAAGACCTTCTACGAGGCAGAGGATGTGGGCGTGTACCAAGGGCGCCACACCTTTTCCGGCAAACTGTCGCTGAGTGGGGTCTTCCTGGCTCGGGCGGTGGGTCAGGTGAAGCGGGAGCTGAAACACGAGTGCTACAAGCTGGCTCTTCAGGTGAGCATTGTTCTTTGGTCTTCATGTGTTTAATCCTGGACAAAGGTGCTTTTTTTTTTTTTTTAAAGTAATATTCCCTTTACTACCGGATTAATTTTCTACAGCACCAAACTTAGAATTTGCCCTTTGGAACGAAGGGTGTTTTGAAAAGGAAATTGCCTACCAGTTACTGCAAATCTAAATTGTACCAAACATGGTGGTGAAAATGTTGTCTTGGTGTAGTTTGCTGTGCACGTGTCTTGTTTGAGGTATTTGTAAATGACCAATAAAGGTAACAGAAGATCTGGAATCTATCTGTAACCTTTACACAGACTGTCCGCTTCTTGGTTGTCTTACACACTGCCTCTGAAGTTTGAGGCAATTTAGTGTTAACACATTGGTATAGATTATAGGGCTTTGGGAGCTGCTATTAGTTTGGACCACTACATGAGCCACAGTTGTAATTTAATGGACAGCTCCATATCACTGTGACTGTGGCTTGTCTTAACACTGAAAGATTTCCTAATTACCTGTGTGGGAGAGAAATGGAGGATCACCTTTAAGGGATGGAATTAAGCAGAACAAGCTGTTACTTGGTAGCGTCAGATGGTTTGTCTTAACACTTAAAGCTTCCCAAATTACTCGTATGGAAGAGAAATGGAGGATCACCTTTAAGGGATAGAATTAAGTAGAACAGCTTTTACTTGGTAATGACAGATGGCTTGTCTTAACACTTAAAGCTTCCCAAATTACCTGTATGGAGAGAAATGGAGGAACACCTTTATGGGGTTAAGCAGAACAGCTGTTATTGGTAATGACAGATGTTGGAACTGTAGCTGAGTTAACGGATGTTCAACTGTGGTCATAGTACTCCCTAGGATGTTATGTACAAGGTGAAAATTTGGCTGGGGGGAACATGCACGAACATCTCTTGATACGATTAAGTTGGAAAACTTGTTGCCGTTGAATGCGATTCAAAATTTCTCATGCATGCAATTACATTAGTTTTTAAATGGGCAAAGAACAGGTAGTTTACTATCCATGATTACCAGGGCATACCTTTATAAATGACTGCTGTGAGAATGTCTGGGCAAAACACTTGAAAACCTGATGCAGTTACGTAAAAATACCTGGACAGAACAAAACGAAACCAAACAGAACTTGGGTTTAAACATCTAGCTTGTTTGTTACGTTTGTCATATAATGCAATTTTTGTACTTTTGCCCCATTTGAAGTCCCCTCCTTAAAGAAAAACAAAAAAACAAGACACACAAGATCTAATAACAAAAAGATATTGTTCAAAAGATTTAAAATGTACCCGGTACAAGCAAAACACTTCTTAAACAAAAATTGTACAATTCTTGATATAGGCCTAACTGATGGGCTGGACTATCAAGACACTAAAACTCATAGTCCTCATAAAATGAGTTCCTACCAGTGTCAGCCTGTCAGACATTGGAGAAATGTCTCTCATAATCCATCTCCTGTACCAGGTCCTGAGAACCAAAACGGTGACGGAGATTCTCAAACAGCACGACATCGGCATCGAAGCCATCCGACAGAAGTTTGAGGAGTGCAGCTCTGCGGACACGGATGCTTCGGTCAGCGAGGCAGTGGTCAACCTGGCCAGTGCGGCCCCCATTGCTGTAGCCATGGAAACCGTGGCCACCACAGAGGAGAGGTGGCAAGATTTCATCAGCTACCTGAAGGGATTGAACACGGAGATGGGCAACACTATTTCCAGGTGCAGTTCGTCTTTGCTTTATCGTTCTCTCTCTGCCTCTTGTTGCCCCGTCTTCCTGTCCTCTCCCTTCTTGTCTCGTTCCTTATGCACCTCTCCTTTTACCTTGCCCCAGTCGGCCCTCTTTCCCTCCTTATCCCTCCTGCCCTCCCTCTTTTTCTCTCACTCCCTCTCTCTCTCTCTGTCTCTCTCTCTGTCCTCTGTCCCTCTCTTCATGCTTTTTCAATCTCTCTTGATCCGTTCCTTCCTCCACCCCATTTTTTTCTTTCCTTTCCCCTGTCTTATTGAGAGACGGCTATTAAAACTGCACATTTTTGCATCATATTTCGCATGCCACCCTTTACAGTAGTGCACTGAAAAGGAAAAAAAACATGCCGAGCACTTGAGCGAGGCGGAATAATGTTGAAGCAACTTCAGCTGAATATTTTCTGTAAAGTTTCAGTGTGTTTATGTCCTTGGCGGTAACTAACCCCCTCTCTTTCTAAATTTTGCTTCATTTTCCGCCCTCAGTGTTTTGAAACTTCATGTGTGCTGTTAGGGTGGTAAAATGTTTTGCCAGCGTCTTTCGTGTTTGCTTTAAAATTACATTTAACCTCGTTTCAGCTTGGGTTCTGACACTCCATTGCTGTTATTGTGAATCTTACCTCAGGATTGAGCTGGCCATCTCGGGGTCCCGCTGTGGGTTGGAACGTGTCTACTCCGACACGACCATCATGGATCAGTACCAGGGCAAGCCGGGCTTCCAGGGCAGCCTGTGCCTGGGGGGCGTTCTGCAGGCCCAGGGGCAGGGAAGCAAGAAGAAGGAAGCCAAACAGAAGACGTACGATCTGGCCTACCAACGCTTCACCTCACTGGAGGTGGAGCACCTCCTGAAGGGAGTTGCACCTCAGGTAGGTGTCAGGTGGGAGCTGTGCGTGTGTGTGTGTGTGTGTGTGTGTGAGAGAGAGAGAGAATGTGTATGTTTGTGTGTGTGCATGCATGTGTGCGTAGTTTGGTGCCATTACAGCATAAAAAGAAAAAAAAATGAGGGGGAAACATTTAGTTACTGCTGTCACAGCACACACACACACACAACGATGTGAAACAGTTATCTATTTTCACAGCATTGAAAAAAATGACATGCGAAACATTGTTGCTGCAATCACAACAAAAATTGACATATTAAACATTAGTGAACTACTGTAACAGCACACAAGAAATGATTGAAATATTACTTTGCTGCTACCACAGCACACACACACACAATTGGATGAAATAGTAATGTGCTGTTTTCACACCTCAAAAAGAAAAAAAAAACCCATGACTTGTGAAACATTAGTTTACTGCCATCACAACACAAACTTCTGAATATGATTTTCAACAATACACACATACAAGTAGGTTTCTTAACGCATGCTTACATTCAAATATGCCATCACAGTGCATAGTATTTACAGGAATAGTCTACCTTTCCCATACTCTGTAATATTGTGTGAAAAACAGTGCAATAATTGTGTGTGTGTGCAGGCTTGAAAAACAGACTACAGTAATTGTGTGTGTGTGTGTGCAGGCTTGTGATGTACAAAAGTAATCATCTTTTTACATAATCACACGGACAGAATACTATAGACAAGACGTGGCTAATGATATTTCAATTTAGATTTTCTGTCTCATGAATCGTCAGTGTATTCATTTTTTAGTTATGGTTTTGTCTCTTCAGTTAGAGGTAATGGGTAATGAAAAACATTCATTTGCCAATGCCAGCTAAGAGGTAACTGTGATTGTAAAGGGTTAGAGGTGTGTGTGCATGAGTGTGAGTGTGCATTCGTGTGTGTGCATGTGCATGAATGCATGTGTGAATACAAGCAGTAGATCAGTAGAACGAATGTAGTGAAATGAACGAGTAATGAACATTTTTTGTAAGTATATGCTATATTATAAAATGGCAATCAAGTGATATAAAACATGAGGCGATTGTCGCAAAGATGAACAACTCTGTAAATTATTAGATAAATAGAATTGTCTGTTAGATATATGTAGATACTCCGAAGTCATTTTAAACACATACGGGATGTTGCCATCTCATTTTTTTTTTCAGAACATTGAAGAGTTCAAAAGGAACGGTCGGTCAACGTGGTGGTAAAGGAGATCCGCACGGCCGAGCACATCAAGAAGTTTGAGCTCTTCATCGATCGCATCAAGGACAGCTCGGTGAGGGAAGGGCCAGTAACCCTGCTGGACCTGACGGCCAATCAGCTGCAGCTGCTGATCACGTGCATGTACAAGAAGATCGAGGAGCAAGACGTCGTGAGCAACCTCTGTCAGCTGTTTGTGGGGGACATCCTCATCAGTGAGGGAGAAGGTATGCAGATTGCATGGTGTGTCTTTTGCATAGTCGGGTGTAATAAGCCTTTCTTCATTACCTCCGCTGTTGGTCTGCCTTGCACAAAACTGTCACCAGTTGTAACTTAACGTGGTAGCAGGGTGGAATATGGACCAAGGACAAACGTATTCACTTTGATGTGGTCCGTATCAAAAAGTGGACCTAGGGTTTGTTTGGATTTTTTTTTACACTTAAACATTGCGAGATGGGGCTTTTTCTTTTACATTTTTTTTAACATGTTTTTAAATTCCTCAAGACATAATTTTTGTACCTGGATGAAATGAAATTGGGCTCATCAGATGAATGGATGAATGACTTTGTGAGGCTTGATGCAAATCTAGATTACAGTCTGGATCCAGCGAGCAAAGCGAGATTCATGGAGGTTCAGGGGTAAAGGGGGTGGGGGGTGGGGGATAAATATAACAGTCAGATTGTAAACTAGAAATTAAGTTCCACCAAAATGTAGTTTAGACAAGAATAATTCACCTAAGTAGCCCAGTTTTGATGCATCTGTGATAGTTTTGGGCATAAATTGAGAGATAAACGGAAGAATCGGGTAGGGTTTGATGAAAGTTAGTGAACTGTTTGACCATGGCATAGGTCTGCAATCTCTGGAGTGCCCTTCTGGTTTTGGTCATGTGCTGGCATTGTTTGGTGCAGAGTGTCACTGCAGTTACACAGTGCAACCCCTATTTACATAATTCCTTAAACCGGGTCTCCATGGGGAGTCTGTATTGAGATGGAAAATTAGTATACACATAGAAATGGAAGACTAGTATACACACAGAGAAATGGAAAACTAGTTTACACATAGAAATGGAAAACTAGTATACACACAGAGAAATGTCCAGAAATACCACATCCGCTTTGACTGGGAAATGTTTCTTTGTAGGGGTGGTTTCTTTCTGTGTTTGTTTTTGTGTGTGTTTATGTTGGGGTGGGGTGGGGGTGGGGTGGGGGGGGGGTTGTAAATGTAACTGAGACAAAGCTAGAAATGTTCTAGACGAAGCAAGTTTTTGAAGGGAGTCATTATTTGGAGGATCTTCATTGAGAGGTCTCATTGAACTTGATTGGATGGTTGTCAGGTTTGTAATCATATGTTATGCACCGTGTGTGTGCCAGCAGTTTATGTACTGTGCACAATTTTGTGCAACATCTGGACTTGACCGTATGCCTGAATGCTGTTCAGGTGCCACTGAGCGTAATTTTCAGACAGGGTTCAGGCAAACTGCTTACTAAAACAGCTAAGTTCCGTGGTGGATATATACATCCAGGACGGGTTTGTTTCCGTTTTCCCCAAGTCACAGGAGTGTTCTCCCTTCTGTTAAAGCAGTGCCCGCCGTCTGTAAATGTGGTGGCAGCCCTAAAAGAACCATGTGCGATCAGCTGAGCTCTAAAGACTGAAACATTATGCTAAATTTTGTTTTGCCTTATTGGCAGTGATTGTCTTTGGCTGTGGCTGATTTTCATGTTTAGTGCATTTGAGATAATATGAAGTGATTGTTGTGACTGGACTCATGGCGGTAACATTGGCAGTACTGTTACATATATCAAGCTTGTGACTTTTGCTGTTGGTTTCCTGTTCATACCTGAACACACCCTAGCACAGTTCATGAGCATGTTTGTTTGCCTGGTCAGGGATTACAATAGACCGGAAACTCTGTTAACAACTCCTTTAATGACTTCTTTCCTCACAGCAGTTAAAAGTTTTATGACTGTGTTTTACGCTGTACGATGCTTTCCAGTTTTTTTTTTTGAATGACACAACTATTCCAACTAGCAACTGATCTATCCATAGTCTACAATTTTTTTTTCAATAAAATTTTTTTGAAAGAGTTATTTTAACTACGCAGTTCTTCACTTGATTTCCTCTTGACATCCCAAATGTCATTTGAGTCAGTTTTGTTTCTCTACCAAATGTGATGCTGCAGTAATAATGAAATGATTTTTTGATAGTATCGTGACATGACATTTGACCCTGATGAAAGATGATCTGAATAGGAATTTGGTCATTGAACTGTGCATCGACACCACTGATGACACATTTATGATAGTTGTGATTTTCATAGTGTGTGAACTGCTGGCCAGTCTAGACACCCTCTGTGCACAAAGATTGAATTTTGATGGCTTTTTCAAGGTTGTTGTAGAGATTCGACTGTAGTGTAAACTGTTGTATAGCGCCAATCAAAAACCTTTTTTTTGGTCGTCAATGGTGCCATTGCTGAAGTCATCGTTGGTGTGGCTGGCTGGGATATGATGGTCTGAGAGGAGAATTTGTCATACAAGTAAGGATTTACTGTTATATTTCTATCAGGACGTCAGAAGAAAGAGGCTCAGGCGGACGCTTACAGTAAAGCATACGAGATCCTGATCTCCACACCGGTGGAGACCCTCATTTCGGAGAGTCATCGCCTGAACAAAGAGGAGCTTCAAGGGGCAGATGTACAAGATGTTGTGGTCAAAGGTGAGATATGTAAAACTGCTGTGAAACTTCCATGCTGATTTAGATCTGCTGCGTTGCGTGCGTAATTCTGAACGGTTTTTTATGCATCATTTTGCAAGTCATTATGATTGTAGAGTTATTATTTGGCTAAAAATAGCAATTATGTTCAGTACCCTTACTTTTTTCTTTTTTTTTTCCATTTGGTTTGAAACGAAACATTTTGTTTAATGTGGAGTGGACCTGGCAGTAGTTGTTTGTGGAATTGTGCTGCCATGAATGAACACTAAAACTATTGCTAGTATTTGTGCCAGCATGATTTATGTTTAGACAAAATTGGATTTTTCTCCGTCCTCTCAGTCCTCGCACCACAATATTTGCATAAGTTTAATGTTAACACCAGTAGAGATAGGTTTGGATGAGCGCTAAAATATCGACGCGTAATTTTTTTCCAATTTGTGTCTGAATTTGTGATGAAAAAAATTTTATCTTGTATTTAAGGGACTCGTGTAAATGATGGGTTATTAAAAAGATGGTACTGTGATCATGATGAAGTGGACCCTGGTGTGTGTGACACAGGTCAGATAAAGAAGGAAGAGTCCAACCTGCCGCGACTTCGGCAGCAGTTCCTGAATGTGGAGGAGGCGCTGTCGGAGAAGCAGAGCGATGGGATGGTGGTGGTGGAGCACCAGGATTGGATCCACGATCGTAAACGTCACGCCTTCTGCATCCTGCAGAACTCGGCCCTCATGAACGTCATGCTGCTGAAGTGGTGCACCGAGATAGAGACCGGGTTCTTCACGTGAGTTGGATACCAAGGGTAGACTGAGCAGAGACTGCGTAAGTGCTCTGACTGCGTGAAATACGCATTTGAAGGGATTGCATAGTTTTCATTGGCAACATCTGTCACTGTGAACTAATTCAGGTTATAGCTAAAATTGGTAATATCAGTCTGGCTTTGTCTGTTTTGACTTACGTTTGAAAGAGCTATATTAGAAAGAGCTCACCCTGCACTTGCACTTTGCAAACAGTCGACAGGTAAAAAGTCTTGTCTGTGCAAGCAGTTCTTTGATTAATCCAGCATACCTTTATATGCATTCAGAAATCATTTCACAGATCACGAATCGTCCTTGAATGTTTATACTGTAATTTGTTTTGCGTGTTAGTGATTTTAGATCTTTCATGTCTTAAATTCAACCACATGCCCCATAATACTCTGCAACGTTTAACTTGAATAAAACCGAGGACTGTTTGGATTTTGGCTATGGCTTGGAACTTGTAATTTCGTTTTGACCAGTGGGATATGTACAAATAGCATATCTCAGTTTTTAGTCTGCATCGTCTGGAAATAGGTTCATCAGTAAGCATGTCTGCAGAAAATGGAAGTCAGATAGTGCTGAAAGGATATAGTCACATAGCAGAGATTAGAGGGTGAGCAGACAAGCGACAGCTGCTCAGTGTATTTGTAGGCTGGGTTGCATCAAACACTGCATTGAACTCGACCATTTCCGGAATAGCTGAGAGCCGGAATAGCTGGGAGCCGGAATAGCTCAGTAGAGCACCGGACTCGTAATCTTGGTGATCCTGGGGTTGCGGGTTCGAACCTCCGCCGGGGCGTTTCGGTACAGGGGGATTTTTCCCTCGGAGTTAACATTGGTTCTGACTCCATTTCCCATACAGTCCTTCGAATGAGACTATAAACCGAGGTTCCGTGTGTGAACGCACGCATAACATCTTGCACACACGTAAAATCCCATCGCCAACTTTCGGAGGAGTAGGCCAGTTTGGCCGTTGGTATGGATGACACGTTACACATAGCATGCACCCTGCGTGAGAAATGGAAAGAATGAAGGAAGTAAGGAAAATGAATGATTGATATTGAACGATACTGACTGGATGACACGGGAAACGACTGAATGAAGCGCCAGCTGGCAGCTCTTCAGTTGGCACTACCCAGGTAGGCAGCCCATTGTGTAAACGAGTGTATATTGTAAAGCGCTTAGAGCTTGGTCTCTAGCCGAGAATAGGCGCTGTATAAGTATTCATTATTATTATTATTTCCTGGTGGTGGTGAAGTGCTAATCTCGGACAGATCTTTCATTCACCTACTCCACTCTTTGCTGTTCCCATCCCACCTCATATGGTTCATGAATCCAACCGGCCACAACACGTAGCTGGATGTTACATGTGCTTGCAGGTGATATACGTCTGTGGGGAGAGGTATGTGTAAACAGAATTTACCCTTTCTGGGTCCTTGGTGTCCTGTATCAGGCTGTAGTGCAAGGTTGCCTGCAGCGTGATCCAGTTGCATTTTTCTCTTACTTTGAAATGTTATCGACTGGTTTTATTGTTTCCTTTTCAGGATATATCTTAATTCAGTGGTCTGACTTCTTCGTAACATTTTTTTTCTGTGTTTTTGAAAGCCCTGAAAAAGCTCTAGGCTACAATGATTAAAACTTGAAACTTGAATATTCTTTTGTACCATTTTTCTTGCCATGGTAGAAATTTCAGTCAGTGCTTGCTAGCAGGAATTTGTTTACCACAGTGATTTTGCTCTCCACTGCAATGAAATTTCAAAAGTAGAAAATCAAGAAAGAAAATTTATCTGTAGGAAAAGTGGTAAAGAGAAGGGGCCCCATTCCTGACATATCTATAATGACACAAAGATTGCAGTGTGAACATTATTCATGTATGTATGTATCATACTAGCATTGCCATTGTTCTAGGGTTTTAATGCACTGTTGCAGATGCCGAGTACAGCTTCAAGGAGAGGAGGTGGGCACAGCCAAAGCTAGCTCCCGACAACAGGCCAGAAACCTGGCTTCTGCTGATGCTTTGTTCAAGATGTATGAGACGCAGCCTGTTCTCAGGGTGAGTTCAGAAACTGAATCGCACTTTTTTGTTTTTGGTAATTTGGGATGGGGAGGTGTGGGGATGGGGGTCGGGGTCAGGGAGCTTCTTCAGGGATGAGAGCTGTCTAGACCAAGGCGGATGACCAAGGCGTAGGGTTAGGTCTCGCGAAATTCCCAACCACCTGCTTCCCGTTTTCAAGCACTACCGATGCCACAGAAGCGACTACTCAGTATTTTGTTTGCTTTGGTGGTGTAGTCGGTGGTCGAGTGGTGTTGGGATGTGTGGCTCATTCACTCAATGGAACAGTTCAGGGACTAGAAGCTGATAGATGTTTATTCAACTTCACTACAACACACACAGCAGGGAGCAAGCTGTTTAAGGCACTGCATGTAGCCTCTTCAATGTCGTCGGGTCTACGCCAGGCTTTAAATTCCCCGGTTTCCATTCGTCAATGCTTTTTGTTCTTTCACGGACCACGACTTCCGGGTTTTGTGGCTATACGCATGGACGATGTTCATTTACGTCTGTATGCACCCTATAACAGTGGGTTGCCCCATGACAACCAGATATTGACAGATCCCTGTTGATGCTGGGTCTGTGATGGAGTGAATGTCGGCGTGGCTGTGCATTTGGCGATCAGAGTTGGGGGCCTGAGGATAACGCCACTGAGAGCATGGAAGGTGGAAACAACGGAGATGATAGTGTTCCGGTCTACTGAAAATCTAATGTTAAAATTGCTCCTGTGATGTGTCACTGTTTCTGTCTTTTCTTTCTGCTGTCCATCACTGTTGCCTCAATAAAAGACGCATTCCTAACTTTGTTTTTTTTAAAATTCATTCTAGATCATATGCTATGACAAGATCGAGTGATTTTTGGACTGTACTGAACTTCAGCTGCCTAATCTGCAGTACTGCTAGCCACACAGATCTTTGGTGGGGGGGAGGGGAGGGGGATCTAGATTACTTTTACCTTTTAACCTACACCATGGAATTTTTCACCCACATCAATTCATTTTTTTAAATCGGTAAGATTACACAAAAACAAAGAAATATTTCAACAAATCTTGGTAGAAAGACAGAATGTAGCCTAAGGATAAACCCATGAAAGTATGGTGCAGGCCAGGATCTAGCAGCAGAGGTCGGCGCTATTCCAAGTGCTCTTTCTGTTTGTAGGTGTGGTGAGAAAGTACGTAGAGTGGCTGATGTCTGTGGAATTGCTCTGCCACAGATTTAGTGTCGTGGCACAGGTAGTAATTTTGAGTTGTGTTTCTACGTTTTTTTTTTTCTTTTTCAGACAGGTCAGATTATTTTCAGGCAACATGGCAGTGGATTTAAGGTGTTTACATTACTTTTGAATGGTTCAGGCTCTTTCTGACTGAGTCACTGCACTTTAAACAACAAAAGATAGTTTTGTTTTTTTATGAATTGACAGAATGAATGGGGAAGGGGAGGAGACCTTAGGTGGTGGTTGACCTTGGCATGAAGCAGGCGCAATAGCCAGTCGGTGAAGTGTCCTACACCTCGCCCCTATACCCCCGCCCGTTTCAGATCATCAGCGTGGACCAGTCAGCCAGCTGGGTGACCTGTGAGCAGCTGATGAACAGGATGAAGACGATGGAGGTGGACGAGTTCCGGGAGGTCGACGAGGAGTGGCACAACTTCCTCCGCAAACAGGCCTCCAAGAGTGACGGGGACGAGTCGTCCGCGGACAACATGGACCTCTCCGAGCAACAGAAAGAGGAAGGAAAGGTAACTTGAAGAGGGATCTCTTTTCATGGAACTGGGGGGTGTGTGGTCCTGATGCGCTTGTGCCCTGGACACCGTGTCATGTATCCAGGAAGCCTTCCTCCTATAGCACCAGTTCCAGACTGTACAAGTCGGCAATTCACTGCTCTTGTGTGTGACCTATTCTGCTTTGTTTCATTGGTGGAATTTCACAGGGCAAAGGTTGCGGCTGGAACACTTGCGCAAGCTACAATCCAAACCTGTGATATTGAAGTTTGGAGAAAAGCTTAAACCAGTTCAGTATGCGTGTCTTTCATTATTAGAGCAGCAGCACACCGGAAACTTCAGGCAGGATGAATTAGTGAAGCGCTGTCTACACCACAACAGATGTGCCAAAACATCTGAGAGCACAAATCCCAACAGGATATCAGACCGACCTGAACTTGGTCATATCTCCAAAAGAAAATTTCATTTTTGTCGGTTTCGGTATGTTCAGCTGGAAATACAACATCTTAACTGTATGCCTTTGTTGTACAACAGTAAAGCTAAATTCCATTATAGATGCATATGTTGATTAAAACCAGTTTGTGTTCTTGCTGTCCGCAGTTTATGTCACTCATACGTCGCCAGGTGCCCACAAAAGGATCCAAGCAGCCAAATCTGAAGAAGTGAATCAGTCATGGCCAAAGTCCAAACCAGCCAGCAAATTTCTGCTTTGAAGAGCTTGCTATATTTCTAGTCCAATGTAAGCGAGCAAAAAATTCTCCAGCATCTCACTTGGCCAGGATTCTGGCGGTAACTTACATTAAGATCACATGGTTTAAACTTTAGGCAAACTCTACATTCCATCCCATGGCAACCATGCTTTACTCTGAATCTAAGCCAGAATGGTAATGCAGACCTGCCTACCCTTCCGTAATCGTCCGTAATCTTACGGAAATTAACCCCCCATTACGGAGGTACGATTTTCCGTGCGAAATTACGGAAAAGAAAATTGAAAAACTACGCAAATTCCAGACTCAAAAAATTGTCGACTGCTAGACCTTTCCGAGACCACAGAGTAACTTCCCTTGACTCAAGCCGAAACCACAGATGGTTCGGAACTTGCGATTGGTCAATGTGGTAGGCCTACTGTGGGCCAACACAACGCGCCATCACATCTGTGCGCGCCATTCGAAGCCTTTTGTTCAGCCATTGTAAGACAAAGTTTCAACCGATTTTTTGCCGGCGATTGTGAAAATGGCGGAGAAATCTTCTAAACGTTTGCATGAAACCGACGACGAGGGTTCGAAAACCACTGTGCCACAACGGAAGAAGGCGAAGAAGCAAGTGTTCCGAAGTAGGCCTAAATACACGCGGACTTGGCCTTGTCTTTTGCAATCCAAAAAACATGGACCTGGATTTGTATACTGCTCGGTGTGCAATTCAGACTTCTCCATCGGACATGGGGGAGCAAATGACTGCAAGCGCCATATCTCGGGGAAAATGCACAAAGAGACAGCTGTGAGTGCCTTCAGTCAGAAGATCACATCGTTGTTTACGAAATCCAGCGAGAGGAGCCGTCAGACCCACACACGGAAGATCACCAACGCAGAGAGACTGTTGTGTGAGCTGATCTGCGAAAACAACTTGTCCCTTGTCCCATCTCGAGAGTGCCTACTCCAAGCAGCAGGCACAATACAAGGCTTAGTGCAACACACACACACACACACACACACACACACACACACACACACACACATTTTTGTATATATTTTTTTTTGGGGGGGGGGGGGTTGTACATTAGGTTCTTCAGTGGTGTCATCTGTGGTGACTGCTGTGTAAGTTACAAACTGTCAAGTATATCACCTTTGAATTGACCTGAAACTCCTGTCCTGAGTACGTCATTAGCCATCATCCAAGGTATTTTAATTCTGCTTTGTTGTTTTTGTTCCTTTTTTACTGTTTATATTTTTTGTTAAAATGTTAAAAATGTAGTTGGAGTTTTGTACACATTATTTGTTCAAAAACGCCGTGTATTACGCGTCCGTGGAATTACTGAAGGAAAATGCAAAATTACTGAAAATCTCTGTGGTTAGTACTGATGAGCATAACATGAGGTAGGCAGGTCTGGTAATGGCTTTGTCCTAGGGTGATATTACAGTTGTGATGGAATTTTTGCACTACTTTGCTAACGGACCAAACCACCAGCCAACCAACAAAGGTGAAACCATGAATTCTTTGAGCCTGGTTGCAGTTTTTTTCATCACTGTATATGGGTAGAGAGACAATGCACATTGTTCTTGCAATGAGCACTGTCCTTTCTGCTATGTCTAATTGTCCTTATGACCTGTTTCAAAATTTTACCTTTTTTGATTATTTTTTTAACTGTCATTTTTAAAAAGGGAATAAAAAATCATCAGAACAGCTGTTGCACTGAAAGCAATGTCAGTGTTTCAGCTATGTTGGTTTGAATTGTAGATACTTAGCATGTAGTTGTCTGTGTTGGAGTATTTATGACAGGAGTTTTTCAATGTGGTAACGGCCCTGCGAAGCCCAATGGCCGGCTTGGGCTATACTGACAATGTTGTTGTCTGTCTGTACTTGAATGCCTTGGTTCTGAACTTGGTTGATTATATTTGTGACATTTATTTCAAGCTTGTAGCATGCTCACAGAATAATTGGTATGTAGACCGTGAAATAACCTCAACTCAAAAATGGTAATTTGGGTGGTAGTAGCGATTCAAGTGTGTGTGTGTGTGTGCGCATTTTTCATATGCTGCACATACTGCTTTATACTTGAAATTCAGTTTATATAACAGTTATATAGATTCGTCCTTTGGCTTGATAGATTGCTAGTTTAGTACTAATGAGTTATTGGTATATTAGACTTAGTTTTTTCAGTTTATTCAACATGCACAGTTTTCTTTCTGCTTGTCACTGCAGTTGGAACGACACCTGAGAGTGGTGGCCACCAAAGTGGCAGAGGAATTTCAGCAGCGTGGGGACATTTTGGATGAACTGGTGTTTGCCCCTGATATTCCCACTGTGTGCGGCGCCATCTAACCACGTCTGTGGCCAAGATGGGTTTGCGCTGCAACCAATGTCAGAAGGATGGCAAGATCTACCTGGCCATTCAGTTCCGTGCCAGAGTGGACAAGGTAAGTTTCCAGTCTGAATACTTGGAGACGGTTTCCTCTGTCTGAATAGGGGGTTTCTGTTTTGTTTGTTTGTTTTTTTGTTTTTTTTTTCCCAAGTCTCTTTTTTTTAGTTTTTTTTTCTCTGAATAGTTAACGGTTTTCATTGTGTGGCCTTGAAAAATGACACATGGGTACAATATTTAGAAATGATTTAAATTTTAACGTTGGATTTTAATTCACATACACTATGAGTTCAACTTATTTACAATTTGACATGGCCTGAATGGTCATTTGGGCTATAGATACGACTTTCATAGCTGATAAGCATAGTTCGTTCAACTCTAATCTAATTTTGTCAACTTTTTTTTTACAGCTTTCAACAGTTTATCCAGTTAGCTCTCATTACACACTGAAGAGGAAAGATCGACTCTGCAAAGGGCTTCTGCATAATCTTTTAAATGACCCTCTTGGAAATTTTCTGCAGACAAGAAGAAAATATACCTAAAGGTGCCAATAGGACCCAGAGAAGTACTGTTCCACACCCTTGAAAGCCTGACCTGTGTTAACATAGGATGCAAGCATGCACAGGATATTCCGTAAAGATATCAAGGGAGATAACTGTTCCCTAACCGATGCTGTTATATGCATGACCGATGGATGCGACGCAACAGAACCTACTTGGGAGCATCCCCATGGGTGTGTCAGCCTGTATTCAGTGACTGCAGAACCCACCAGCAGAGGGCGCCACCACCAGAATAACTGCTGTGCGCATCCTGCAAGCCCACTCACTTGTTTCATAGCCAGGCAAAATTAATACACGAGATTTGCCACGTGGTCTCATATACCCTCTAAAGAGGATCCATGGAATGCATGCAAGCTGTCAGCATTGTTCAGTCATTGGTGATATATATGTATGTATATATATGAATGTGCATGCACACGCACACACACATGCAAACACACACGCGCACACACACGCACACATGCTTCATGCATCCATGGAACTTGCATGCGTATATATGCATTGACATGCTTTGGGAACAATACTGTTTTTTCAAAGAAAATGTATCTGAAACTAAACTGAAAATGGTTATAAGATACGAAGGGAATGTCTGTTTGTGTGTGCAGGTGGTAGAAGAGATGAAAGTGAGGGGTGTGACCAAGACGAATCGATTTGAATTGGTTGAGGATCGCAGCACGCTTCCCTGCCATGCTGACATTGCTGAGGAAATTGAGATTGCACGCACGCTTACTCGCCAAGATCGCATTGCTTCCAGAACAGCCCCAAGCTCCAGTCAGCGGACAATAGAGAGCAGAGACGCCGCAACGGGAAACTCGCTGAACGGGTCCTCTTTGAAGAAACCATGGAAGGGTTTGTCACAGCACAGTCCTACATGATGGGCGACGCCAACGCTTCTCTCCAGCCTCCCAAAGTGCAGAGCACTCCGCACAGCACCCCTGCCAAGGCCAGCAGCCCTGCCAAGAAACAGACCACACCTGCGGAAGAGGTGTACACCAGGTTTGCCCGAGCCATGATGGCGTCGGGCATCGGCCAGACCCTGGTCCCCATGGAGTGTAGCACACCTGTGAGCAACATCCTCGTCAATCCACCCAAGTCGGACAGCCTGAGCGGCAGTGGGACAGGTAGCGCCCCTGTGATCAAAAACATCCTGGTAAGTCCGCCCCAAGGACGGGGTCCGAGCGTAACCCTGTCCTCTCCCATGAAGAACTTGTCCCTGTCCTCGGCGGGAGCTTCCTCTTCCTTCCCCCAGCCTGACTTCTCTGCATCAGTGTCCCCAGCGAAAGAGGTCAGGACGTCCCAGGCAAACCAGGGTGAATCTAGCTGTAGTACACTGTCCCCCAACACATCTTCCAAACGGTCCTGTTTCGTGTCTGGAACATCTAGTTCGGTGCCGCAACAAGGAACGTCATGTCCTCTGGGCTGGCAACCGCATCAGAAAGGTAAAAGGTCGTCTCCCCCTGTGATTGTTCCGTCCTCATGTGTGACTGTGGGACAGGGTTCAGCCGGCGTCGCGCATCGGGTTCCTTCAAGCCAGGATGTGTCAAAGGTCACTGAACAGCAGCTCTTTTCTGGTCAGTCATTACAGGACAAATATCACGGCCATAACGGGTATTCCCACAGCAACCCCACAAACTTCCCAAACACGACAAACTACCATCAAACTCATTATACACGGAGCAGCTACCCACAGGGCAACTTCTTTCACTACCCACACAGCAAACCTGATTTTTCAGACGGCAGTGGCAACACCGGTGGTTTCTATCGCTACCCATACTCGGGTGGTGCATGGCAGCCACAGGCGTGGCCATACACAGACCCCTTGGCTCCCCACACCATCCAGATGTCTCCGGCCAGTCAGTGTGAGCACTATGGGGACCACACCACCACCCAGTCTACCTCTGCCAAGCCTCAGGGCCTTTACACCGCTGCCATGTATGTGGAAAATGAACTGACTGCCCATGCAGTGCATAGTCGCAGATGGAATCACTACAATCCAGTTTGATTACCTGCTGATCGGACGTGACAGGACAAAGGAGAGAAAACCTGCCATCGACGAAAAACCAAAGTGCTTGAATTGTGCATAATATGACAACGTGAACATTTCACAAGTGAACGGCTGTGTACAATGAATTTGTCTGCGGAAAGTCTTTGTGATAAAAAATGAATGAGCAATAGTTGTCTCCGTCCATGCTGATTGAAAAAACTGGAGTCTGGATATTTTATATAATTGTACATATCTTTTTTTAAAAATCTGATTGTGTAAAAAGGTTTAATCCTGTCATTGTGATAATAAATTGTGAGCAATTGTTTGTTTTTTTCACTGAACATGTCCCCCCCCCCCCCCCTTTTTTTTTTTTTTTTTTGAAAGATAGCATGGTAAATGGTGAAGAATTGTGAATCATTTCTGACAACTGACATACATTCATATGAATTTTTGTGTTGGCAACTCGTTTCTGTCAGTATTTGTACAAACGCATGGCATTAATTTTTGTTCATTATTAGAAAATAACCTGACATTTGCTGATTGCGGCAATGAGTTCTGCTCGTTCTTGCATTTTGTCTCTCTACTGACATGCTCTAGCGTTTATTTCTAGAAGCGCATTTGTTCCATTTTTTCCCCTCTCTAGCAATATAATCTTGTACTTCTGTAAGCATGTTTGATTTTTGACATGTCTATTGTTACAATGACATTCCAGAATCTTTTTATTGTTTAAAATACTTTTAAAGATTCATCTAATGTCCATTTTACCATGTATTTTTATACCAGATATATTCACTTTTATTATGTATGGTTGTGAGAGGATAAATTGCGCGATTGACTGGTGTGTCAGGGGTTAATTGTTCAGTTGTACAGATGATTTGTTTTTGTGTGGGATATGAATTGGTGATGCTCTGGTGAGTGAATGTTTATTAGATCGATCTGTCAACTCTTATTGCTTTGGGTGTAGATTTTAATGTTTGTGTGGATGGTGTGTGTGTGCCACTCTTTTCTTCCTACCCTCTCTCTCTTTCCCTCCCTCGCTCTCCCTCCATCTCTCTCTCTCCCTCTCTCCACACACACACACACACACACACACACACGTGCACACACACTCACACTTAGTGCGTTACTTTGTGTCTACAGAAACGGGAAAGATTTTTGCTGTGTTCCATCAAATTATAGAATGTATTGGAATAATCAACAAACATGTCAAGAGGTATGACGATAAGTCTCAAAGTGTAAGAGTTTGAGCACGATATTCATTTCTGAAAAAATGTGCACATAATGAACATTTCCAGATTGAAAAAAAAAAAATCTTCAATTCAAAGATCCCCCTCAATTTGATTCCTGAACTTCAGATTCATGCAAACTGAATATTATAATGTTTGCTTTGTATCCATCCATAATCTCTTGATCATTCTTTTTCATTGTCCAGTAGAACTAAACTCTTTGAATGGAGGAAATCCGATAATGAAATGGAGGCCAAAAAAAAGGGGGGAATCTGTGCAGAAATTAGAAAATTCTCTCATTCAGAGAGGAAAAAGAAAAGAAAAAAAAAATCAAACACAAAAAACCGCTTCTGGTTTCTCTTAAGATTTTCATGGAGTCTGCTGTAAAGTGTTTATATCTAACATGTATCGTTAAGCTCTTAAGTACATTTCAAGGGACAGGCACATCACATAGTATACACATCAAGATTCCTCATCTGTCATGTGAAGCATGTGTTTTACAGTGAGTAGCTCGGCTCATATGAACCATCAA
The DNA here is from genome assembly GCA_018398815.1 of Conus ventricosus. Classification (NCBI taxonomy): domain Eukaryota; kingdom Metazoa; phylum Mollusca; class Gastropoda; order Neogastropoda; family Conidae; genus Conus; species Conus ventricosus. Next base: position 26,031,788 of record CM031625.1, on the reverse strand, counting down.
GCTTCCTTGTATACTAGTCTTTGGACACAACTGTGACTGAAGCCCATGTTCATGGGCACTCGCTGGTGGTCCACTGGAGTGGCAAGTCACAGCATACTGGGAGTATGGTGCGAGATTGCTCCCATAGGTCCTCAAGGTGGAAGATAAATGACTGTGGCGCAGACAACCTCCCAGCTCTGTAGGTGGCTGTGACCTTTTCGCTTGCTGTCATATCGAAAAATAATTTAATTTCGATACTTGATTCCTTTCTCCCTCGCACACATGCGCATGCACACACTCGAGATACATACGCGCATGCACACACACATACACACAACCACACCACTTTCTAACTGAAACCAGTTTATTGTCGGATTAACCCATGGTTGTACCGACTACACTACTAACATGCACACACATATGCGTGCGTGCGCACACACGCACGCACACACAAAAAAGGGTGGGCGTATCAAGTAGGTTAGGGTGGATGTTCTTCCCTTTTTGGGTGGAGAAAGGAGAAATGCCACTTAACCACGCCGCAAGCACACTTTATCATTAAAAGGTAAGGTTTTATACAGTTAGGGTTTAGGGGGTTCAGGTCATGCATTCTGGTGTTGAAGAATCGCCTGAAACTCATTTCAAAGTTTCATCTCTGGTATAGAAATGCAACACCACTTCAGTTTGTTGGCCTACCAGACCTCTTTCCAACTTACTTTCAATGTGTTCTCTCGAAATTTCATTCCACAATTCCTTAAGTCTTCTAATAATGCACCCTTGTTGGGCAACCATTTAAGAGAACATGAATGCTGATGTTTAATGTTAGACAATCCGCCCATTTACCACATTCCCCACCTCCCTCTGCCGTGCTGGCTAACCATGTTGTGGTCTGTGGGTGATCGTGCTGTTGACTTGGTCGATGATTCACCTCAACCAACGGCAGAGGTGACGTCCATCACTGACCCGTCTTGGAAAGTGAGGTCACTGTGCAGAACTATCACCGACTGTTGCCGTGTTACTTGCTCTGCTCAGGAGCTGGTCAGCGTTCGGTGTTGTGTGAGCACACCTTGTTACGCGCGGCAGATTGTCATGGCTGTCATCTTGATATGTGTCGCGCTCGGTAGCACTCGCTTCTCTATGAAATTATACTAGGGGCGGTATCGGTAGAAACAAGGCAATAGGGTACAATAGGAAAAAAATGAAGTAACAGGGAAATGTCCCATTTGTGGAGTTTTTTGTGCGCGCACACACACACACTCGAACACACACACTCAAACGCACACACACACACGCACACACACACGGAATGGATTAGGAGATCAAGTGTGTTACATACAGACATCTCCTCAAGAATCGGTAACTGAAGAGGAGTGTGAGAGAAGCTGCCCTCGTATGCACAAGCTTACAGCCACCCATCCAAAATGTACACAACTGGACATCAATGCGGAACAGTATTAGTCCAGTTAAATGAGTTTACATTGACGGCTGTGCGGTTTGTTATGTATCTGCCCCCCCCCCCCCCTCCCCTTTTTTGTAGTTACGGCCTTTATGAATGTGTGCATGCACGCACGTGCGCACCACTCTGTGCGTGTCTGTGTATGTGTGTGTGTGTGTGTGTGAGGCTTGAGAGAGAGAGAGAGAGAAGAGTTCCGTATAGACATTTCAGTACTAGAGAAGGTATGTCCTGTAGACTCGGTGTTCGTTCGTTCGGCAGAGAATATACAGAAAACAAAATGTGGGCAGTTAGGCTACTGTCATGTGTTCGCCATGCCTTCAGGATCAGGACTTTTACGTTGCTGGAACCTTCCTAGATTATAATAGCAACGGAAAAAGAGAGAGTACCCCATATTCTTAGTTTTTTGCTAAAGCCCTCTTCAGGTAAATAAAAAAAACTTATTTTAAAGTTTTGGTGTATTTCCTTTTTAAAAACGTTCCGCCCTTCTCTGGACCTGTAGTCACGCTTGATAAATCTTGCTGCTTTTCTTTGGATGCGCTCAACCTTTTCCTGGTCCTTTGCCAAGTACAGGTCCCACACAGTAGCTCCGTAAGTCGAGAATAATGACATCTGACTGAATTCTGGAGTTCTGTGTCTTGAGGAGGTCATCCATGGTGTTAAGTAACTGGGTCTCGCAGGAGAATCCAGATCTGAAACCATGGTTTCTGTCGGTCAGGATGTCGTACTTCTCCAAGCGGTTTGCATGTGACGGCAGACGATGTGTTCCATTAGTTAGCAGGCTACGGATGTCAGTGACACGGGCCTGTAGTTTTCCACTCTATTTCCATCTCCCTTTTTAAAGACACTGGTAATATTTGCCGTGAGCCAGTCAGCTGGGAGTGATCCAGTCTGTAGGAAATGGTTAAAGATTAAGTCAGAGGTGCCGCCAAGGTTTTAATTGCAGTTCTTTAATATTCTGCTGGGTGTCCCATCTGGACCACAGGCTTTGGATGCATTGAGGTTCCACAGAAGTTTTTCTACACCATCTCCTCTGATGATAAGATCATTTATTTGAGGGTGCAGTGGATCTTTCATCGGCGGTGGTGGAGAGCCATCATCTTGGGTGAACACAACTGCTTCAGGAGTATTTTGGCCTTTGACGCGCTGTCACTAACAAGACTGGCGCCGTCCTTGAGAGGTGCTACGCCGATGCTGTCTTGTCTTCTGGCTCGCACATACCTCCAAAAGGGTTTGCATTGGTTTCACGCACAGACATACACATTAAAAGTCGATGGTTTCATGACGCGCGCGTGATGATACACGGATTCTGCGCGCTTCAGAAATTGGTGGGCGTAGCCCATCATTGACCTTGAAGCACATCATTGGCCTTGAAGCGAGAAACACGTTTGAATGATGTTCATCAAAAAGCGTTATCATGAGATTTTTTAATTACAGTTGCCATTGCAATTATACCAAAGTGTGTTTCCGAGTTGTTTCTGGTGAATAATTTTTCAATGAATTAGTCGGACAGCGTGGCTGCGTAAAGTTACTCAGCACGCGCCACTAAGCTGTCCCGATTGACTGAAAAGGTCAACTGTCTTGGTGTGTTGGTTCTCTTGGTTAGCATTGGAGATCGGTAGGGAACCGGCAGACTCTCCGTCCAGCTCCCTAAAGTGGGGATCTGTCCCTAACCTGACCCAAACACTATCTCTAACTAAAGCTAATATAACTCAACTCTAATCCATATCCTAATTCCCATTGAAGTGCGTTGACGCATGTAAAACCCGCGCTAGGGGAGTGAGGTGTGAAGTGGGGGGGGGGGGGGGGGGGTTAGGTGCACTGGAGTTGCCTTTTCCTTACTAAAGGCCTATCAATGAATGAAAGGTAAAAAACAGCGTTCCGCGGACAACGAATGAAAGAATGTCTACAAAGTCATTCATTGTGGTTACAATTCAGTCGCACCTTTGACAATGCTGCTTCGTTGTGGTGTTTGCATGGTTTGAGGGTTTTAGCCTGTCAGCGTTTCAGCAGTGCTTGACACATGTCGGTCTGCGAATCGACAACTAAAAACTCTTGAAACACACAGTGGCAGTGATACCAGTGCGAGTCGTGTGTCCGACTAGATACAAGCGATAGACAATAGGCACAGAACTAGAACGAATCGACACAGAACACAGTATCACTGTTCCCTTTGGTGGTGGTGCTTTAAGTGGTGACCTGTGTGGAGAGGTGAGGTTTTGACGGCCCCCCTTTTTTTTTTAAAGCGAAAGGAGCTCGCGGTGCAGATGCAGTAGGACATACAACTTCTAGATTAGCAGTCGGCACACAGTAAGTCGTGCACGTCATTAAGTCGTCGGTAGGTCCCTTAGCGTGAAAACAAGAGTATCAGACAATTATTATCAAAGTCAGAACAGACAGGGGTCAGAACTGAATTTGTTGAGTGCTATTGTAATGTGATCAAATCTGCCACATTGTGGACTGTAGTGTCAATGTTGATGTTTTAACGACTATGTGGTTGATATACTATTTTATGTATGTATATATATATGTGTGTGTGTGTGTGTGTGTGTGTGTGTGTGTGTGTGTGTGTGTGTGACATCTTCACATACATACACACATGCATGCACACACACACACACATGTACACACACGCACGCACACACACACATACACACACACACACACACACACACACACACACACACACACACACACCACACACACACAAGCATGCGCATGTATGCATACACACATGTATGTACGATAGAACTGATTAAGAAGACAGAAAGTACAAAATAATCATTGTATGGAACAATGTTGAATACATTTGTGTGTATGTGTAGCATCACATCCTTAGATGCACTGCACAACAAATTGCAGACTTATGCAGTCTTACAATACATTTTAGATGAGCGTGGGACTTTCAGTAAGGTTCTTTTGTTTTATCATCTACCATGCCCATCAGGGTCATTGAATTCCTCCTACTCCGCTCATTCATTCCGGCTTCCCTTCTGCAACTGCACGGAGGTTATTCCTGGTGCAGCACCGGCACTGTCAGGCCACAGAAATAAATAAATATATCAATTTGCCATGATGTAACCGACCAGAGGAGACGGTGCTGTGCTTGCGTGTCACTCAGGTTGTGGTCAGTGCTGTGGCCAGTGCTGCCTTTTCTGATCCAGGACAAGCAGGACACCACCAACTAAGCCCACTTCTGACAACAGTTATTTGCTTGGTCACGGAGTCGGCATGAGTGAGCGTCAGATTCTGTTGGGCGTCACAGTCATCAGTCGAACAGATGAATGGCTTGATTTTACTCTACACCTTTATTTTTAGCAGGTAACTTGTCTCGCCGTTGGTAGCGCAAGGAGGAGTAGTCACGCTCATGCTAATGAATAACGAAGTGTGTGACTATATGAGGAGTCGCTGTTCAATCTTTCCTACAGTGTATATGTGGTATTATTCCAGCCAGCATACACTGTGTTTCAGTCTCAAGGCCCATACAGTCATGGTCACTCTCACTAGTAGCCACAGGTTGCAGCCTGGTGAAAGGAAGTGGGCAGATTCTTTTTGAGGACATCATGTTTGCTAATCGTCCTTACTCATTACCTTAACCCCTTCAATGTCCCGGAATGGATATTTTTTCTTATCCAGTGTAAAAGTGCCCCGGACAAATAAATCTGTTCTGGTCATTCCATGAGAATGTTGTGCATTGTGGCTTAATTGGGTAAAATGTTAAATGTATGAGAGCTTATGAATAGTGTGTGTTCATAATTTATCTTTCAGATAGTGTGCGGTAGGTGTACTTTTTGGCTGCAGTTTGATGGGTTATATTATTGCCATCCTGCATCCAGGAACAAAAATCCCCAGTGGCAATTATGTGTTTGTGAGCATGATTGTGTGTTGCACTAAAGGGAGTTAAATATGCAGAAAATTCTTTGCGCATGTGAAATTAAACTCCCTTTGGCTGTTTTTTATTTGAATGTTCAGGGGGTTATGGAAATATGGACCTACTTACGTTAGGTCTGGAGATCCTTTGATCTGTGTCAATATTCAGCTGGTTAGCAACAGGAACATACTGTCAAGGTTTATCAAGATATGAAAAGAATGACATGCTGTCAGTGTTAGCTAACAGAGCAACGTAATATGTTTACAGTTATATCAAAAGAGCAACATATTGTCAATATTTATTGAGAAATGGAAACAGCAACATACTTTCATTGTTTATTAAGTATGAAAAGAGCAACATATTGTCAATATTTATTAAGATACAAAAATAGGAACATACCACCCATCAACACTCGAACCAGTTGACTGCCACAGGATCAGGAACATACAGTTCTTTAATTAGAAAAAAAAAATTGTACCAGTTCTGCTTTGGAGGTGAATGTAAAAGCTTTAATGATTCGGATAGGGATCCTTTAGATAAAATGTGTATCATAGAGATGAAAGTAGCTTTTTTAATACTGTGGGATGATGGAAATTAGATCCATCTTATTTTGAAATAGAAGGTTGCAGTTAACTTTCAGGACAATATTACAGGTTGTAATTTGTATGGAGTGTAATTGTTCTAAGAAACCATAGGCATGCCTTGGAGCAAAATGTTGTGGCAAAACAAAAAAGAAGATTATTTAATAAGTGTTCATATTTTCATATAAATTCCAATATTTTTCAGAAGAAAAAGGAAGCTTATTTTTCCAAACTGAAAAAAAAGAGCAGAAATTCTTGTTACACAAGATAGATGTAAATGTACTTGACAGATGATAAGTTTTCCATTTGTTATTAATGTATTCAGGAAACTTTTGAATCCTGATATAAATTGAATGAATTCAGTATGACTTATACACTTCATGGCTGAAAACATGACTTGTAGTTTGGTAACTATGGCATTTACATTCCCTCTTGTATTTGACTAATGTATGGCCCATACTCTACACAGGTAGCTACAAAGCGGATTGAATATAGCCCAGTTCCTTTTGCCATTGAATAACTTGGGAGATCGCTGTGAGTAGATAATAGCAGTTTTGTGAAAGGGAACCGGACGTCGGTTGCCCCTACACAACAGCCAGTGTGCCGACATTCTCTGAGTACTGAGTGTGACAGAACACTTCAAGCTCTGGCAGCAGAAGTTGCCGTGCACAGAGCAAGTGGTAGAGAGGTTTAATCTCTGCGTGAAGTAAGAACAGCACGGTGGTGGCCTGCAACCTGTCAGGGGCGTGTGATTCAATCTGCTGGCTTCTTGCATATATGCAGTGCCCCATGAACGACCTTGTCTTTCTGCCAGTGTTGTCTGTGGTAGCACATTGATTTAGTTTGATGCGTACATACTGACTATGAGCATGTTGAAAACACTCAGAAGATATGATTCTGACCTGATGTAGGTGCGGAGGATCACATGTACTTAATTGACTTCAGACCAGTGTGGGCAGCTGCTGGACATGATGTGAACATGAATATCCCAAGTAGAACTACTTAACATTTGTGCATACATGTATCTTTCAGATTGCCTTGCTTAAAGTGCCACTAAACGTACTAACAGTCTCCTTACATTTTCATAGTTGTTCCAGCAATGTAAAGTGTTACTTATGCTCTAGCTCAGTGCCGCGTTGTGTTCTTTTTTCTCTGACTGGCACTTAAGATGCTGCTTGTAGTTTGATACAGTTCTTGATTGTGCAACTCGTAATATAATGGCTTTTGGACATGCGCCCTGCAACAGAGATCCAAAGCTGCCAACCCTTCTGAATTTACTCTGAATTTCCCCAAATTAGATATTATTCCCGAAACCCCAAATTTATGAAAGAAAAAAAAAAATCCAGAATTTTGATATTTTGTTTAAAAATTGTGGGGGTTGGGAGGGTGGAGTCACTTTTTAATGGACCATGAAAAAGAAGAAATTGCAGAATTAAATAATAATTCTGAATAAAGCCCAAATGATGTTATATTACGGATGTTGGGATTATCATGTATGGAGAATGCATTTTCCTTTTACACTCCCACATTTGTCAGCTGAAACATAAGGGGTTTAGAAATGCTTTCAGTGAATAGCCAGACTGCCCTCTCTTCACTCCGTGTACCCCTTTCATCTCACAGTCCTGGAACTTCATTCCAGAAGGTTGGCAGTTATGGAGATTGGATCAAGTTGTGTTTGAACACCCTCAGTACATGTACACACACTCACACACACACACACAAACACACACACACACACGTTGAGCGATTGTAAAATAAGTGCTTGGTACATGTTATGCGCCAGATGTTGAATTATGATGTTGAATGGCAAATTTGTGGAAACAGATCTAACATTCCATTGCATAACTTTCATAGATGACATCATGAAAACAGGCAGGGTGGGAAAGCAAGCCAAATACAATTGCTTTCTGACTTAAAAAGTGAAAAAGAACAAACTGCCCAAACTACCAGGTTATTATTATCCACCTGTATATGAGCAAGTTCAGGATACTTCCAAAATCAGTGCAGCTGTATAACAAAGTACGTCCTCCCCTGCACCAAATAATACTCGCAGTTTACATTTGTGTGCAGCTGAAGTAAAATTTAATGAAAATCATACAATAAACATAATTTCTGCGTGCTTACCTAAAGGACCCAATGAATTTAACACAGAATGGTTACATACTCTTCAAGATAAAGAAAAGTGGCTGATAGCAGGGGATTTTAACGCTCATTCCCCATTCTGGGATAAAGATTGTGCATCAGTTACTAGTAACCGCTTTGTTGAAAATATCGTTGATTCTTGTTTATATATGCTTAACGATGGCCGCATCACTAGAATTCCGGACATCTCAACACACACGGGCATCAGCAATTGATTTAACTTTGGTATCTCCTTTCCTAGCCCCAGAATGTAGCTGGAATACCTTCAACGATGCTTTGGGAAGCGATCATCTTCCCATTATTATAACGTTTAATGAAATGACAGAGTCTTATGAATCTCACGTAGACAAAATTCCAAAATATAATTATAAACTTGCTGACTGGGAGAAATTCAAAAATAGTGTGGATGCTTGTCATACTGAAAGTGTTGATACTGATAACATAGACCATTTATATTCATACTTTACTTGTGCCATTCTTAAAGCTGCTGATGTAGCCATTCCAAAGTTCCATCCAGTCAAATCAAACAAACATTCCTGAAATATCTGGTGGACACCAACCTGTGATGCAGCCGTAAATAAGAAGAAATCAATGTTTAAGATATATCTAAAAGACAAATCACTAGAGAATCTAATTGCTAAAAGAAAAGCAAATCATCATAGCAATATGGTAATAGCGCAGGCGAAAAGGCAATACTGGTCCTCTTTCTGTACAAATGAAATTTCAAACCATACAGATCTAAAAAAAGTTTGGAAAAAGTTTCATGAAATGAAAAAAGGTGTAAATTTGCCATCTTGTCCTATAAGACTGAAGAACAAAGAATTTCAGAAAAGGCAGAATTATTCGCTGATATGTTTTCATACTCTATGCGTCTAGAAGGTCTGGCCCCTAAAAATAAAACACACAGAACTGAAGAAGAAGGAAAAGATGATTACAAATATCCAGTTAGTGACAACAGTCACTTCATCAATGCCCCAATTACTTTTGATGAAGTCAAAGATGCACTTATATCTCTTCCTAATAAGAAATCATCTGTAGGATTAGATATAGTTTCTAATGATATGCTTAAACACTTGCCAGATAACTTTGTTTTATTGTTGCATAAATTGTTTCAGAATGTTGGGTTGAGGGTGTTATGCCAGAACACTGGAAACAGTCTGTCATCATTCCTGTTCTAAAGCATGGTAAAACTCCAGTGGACAAACATAGTTACAGGCCAATTGCTCTAACCTCACATACATGTAAACTTCTGGAGAGGATTATTTTAAGAAGATTGGTTCATTATTGTGAAGTAAATAAAATCATTCCCATTAACCAAGCAGGTTTCCGGAAAGGCAGGTCTGCAATCGATAATTTGGTGAAACTTACAACAAACATAAAATAACAGTTTGCGAGAAGAAAAAACGTTATTGCAACTTTCTTTGATATCAAGAAAGCCTATGACCAAGTCTGGCATGCCAAGCTTCTTTAAAACTTAAACAGACTGGTTTACCGGGTCATCTGTACCATTTTATTAAATGCTTTTTTTTGTAAAAGAAGTATACAAGTTAGAGTAGGGAATTCATATTCAAATTTTAGATCTCTTTACATGGGCTTGCCACAAGGTTCCGTAACTGCACCTCTGTTATTTAATATCTTGATGAACGATTTGCCGTCACATTTGTCAGAACATGTTGTATCAGTACAATATGCAGATGATATCTGTATATGGATGAATGTTATAATGAAAAGAAATACACCTAAAAGGACAAACTATATTAAGAAGCTATATTAAAGGGAACTTGATAAAATAAACAATTATATGGTCACAAATGGTCTTGCATTATCTTCAGAAAAGACTCATATGATGCTTTTCAATAATGGTAGTAATCCTGCTGAGCTACCGTTGTTTAAAATTGAAAATGAAACAATTCAGTACAAGGTAAGATAAGATAATCTTGCTTATAGCCCAGCCGACCGCAAAGGGCCACATCAGGGCTGTCGCCACGTTAAAATCAACTCACCAGTCATTTAAAAAAAAAAAAAAAAAAAAAAAAAGGATTCGGTAAAATTTTGGGTTTGTTTCTTACAACAAAGCTAACATGGAACGCTCATATCAACCATATGTTACTAAAGCAAGAAAATGCTTAAATTTTTTAAAAGTTTTAAGTAAACAATACTTGGGACAAGACAGAAAAATTTTGAAACATTAATTCGATCAAAATTATCCTATGGACAAGAGATATTTTTTAGTGCTCCAAATTATTTACTTAAGAAACTTCAAAGTATCAATTGCAAAGGATACAGGCTTACTTTTGGTGTACCCTTTCACACATCAACCCTTGGAACTTATAAAGAAATTGGAGAATTGCCTTTGGATGAATATCGAAATCTTGCATGTGCAAAGTATGTTCTTAGGACCTCAACACCTGACAACTTTGTCTCGGAAGAAGTACAAATAAAATCAGAAATAAATTTTCCTAAACGGGCCAGACTGATATCTTCATTAAAGCCAGTTGGCTCATATGTATCTGACTTACTTGAAGAGTCGGAAATAAATCCACAGTGTATTGATGCACAGCAAGTAGTT
>CM031625.1:26011196-26013696 GCA_018398815.1 Conus ventricosus | reverse complement strand
CCTCGGACCATTCTGACCCACAGTGCACAGCCGCATCCCGGCTGGACCTTTCACAGTCTCAGCACTTGGAGCTGTCAGTGGCAGGTTGTCGGTGTACAGAGCAACCCACCAGATGAGATGCAGCACTGCTGATGATTCCTTTTGATGGTGGTCAGCGCTGCCAGCCAATTCTGCCACAGCATACTGACACCCACAACATCACCTGCTAGTACTAAAGCCCGGTTCACCTGTCGGTTTCGCCATGTTTTGTATACATGTTTGGTGAAAATATGAGGAACGTAACGAATTGAAAAAGTATGTTAGAAACAAAATTTTAGAAAAGTTTTTGAGTGGTAATTGCATTTGTGGTGTGTGTCACCAGTGTTTGTGCACTATGACCAAAGAGCAAAAACTTGCTAATCCTCGCGTACGAAATGACGTCTTGATGCGTCAGTGTCATTGGCAACATGCAGATATGTTGGAACAATGGTATGGAGTGTAACAGTCTATGAAATTTGGAGAGAGAGAAAAAAAAAAGGGGAAAAAGAATTGGTGAGAGAGAGAGCCTGAATTTGTGCGAGAGTATGCTGATAAATGAGGTTTGAGAATAATTTTATGAGAAGAAATGTTTTTTAATAAGACCGTCACTGGAAGAACAAGAATCCTTTTTGTCTACCTTCCGTCTTGTGATGCCATGGATGAAAATGACCCCCCCACCCCCACCCCCTCCCCGCCCAATGGTAGATTTGTACGCACACTTTGTAGGAAATACACTCATTCTGGTTCACCAACAGCAGTTTTGGGATTAACTGCTCAGCTGCAAAGTCCACTGTGACTATGGACGCCAATAGTTGATTAGACATGGAGTGGACTCACTAGGCCTGTAAGACCACATAGACATGATGGCACTGAGGTATTTGTCCCAGTCTCATCAGGGGCATGGAGTCAAACCCGTTGAGTTCCTGTCACATGATGGCAGGCATTATTAAGGAGTGCAATAGCCTTGTGACGTGTTTGATTTTTCCCGTTTCCCTTTTCTTTCCTTCATAGGATGAGCTCTTTTTATGACTGTTCTTATCGTTAAATGTACAGGATGTTGTCAACTGAATTGATAAATTTTCAGCTCCCTGGGAACTGCTGTGTTTAGGCTGCAGTAGGACAATTCTGGGTGTGGGCGCATGCGGGAGAGGGGAATTGGATTGTTGCCACTAAGGGGTTATTGAAGGCAAGACCGTAAGAAAAGAAACAAACCTAAAGAAAGAAACAAACAAAACTGCATGTCCCTGGAGGAGATTAACCCAAATTACTCGTAAAGAAATGTCAATTGTGACAGTAAAGTTACGAAATGTAGTATGGTTCAACAGTATAGTGTGATACAGTGAAGTGCGATACAGTACGGTGAAATAATTACCATGCAGTATAATATAGTATGATGTAATGTAATGCAATGCTACATGATGCAAAGGTATGTACAAAACAATGCTAAACAACACAAAACAGTTTGATGAAATGCAACACAGTATGATACAACACAATTCAGTACGACTGTACAATGCGATACAATGTTCAGTACAATGCAGCAAGAGTATTCAAGGCAACACAGTATGATACAATTTGCAAAACAATACAATATGATACAATACAAAAAAAGTGTGCTGTTCGATATAATACGATATGCAATATAGCACAAAACATCATCATCCAGTGCAAAACAAGAGAGTACAATTTGGTTTAGTTCATTACAAAACAGTGCAATATACAATCTGAACACCTGTAGTATTACATATTGCAGTACAACAGCATACAACACTATACCATTACAAGAGCAAAGACAGCCAAAAAAAAACCAAAACACCTGCAAATGAAGGAATACACATGCTACAGAACAAACACAGTGCAATTCAGCACAATGTGTTTCAGTGTTCAAGTAATAGTAATAGAAAACAAAGGAATCTCTATGTTAAGACCTATAGAAAACCTGTAAAAAAAAAAAAAGGGGGGGGGGGGGGGGGGGGGAGAGGAGAAGGGGAGATGGTCTTTAGTTTAAGGGAGATAAATCTCACCGATGAAAAGAAACATTGCCTACAATAGGAAGTGTGTAAAAGGGAGAGTATTCAGAGGCAGGGACTTTGTCAAGAGGTCTTATTGTCAGTGTATCATCACTCGATGACCAATCATCTCCTAGGAGTGCAGCAACACACGCTTGTCGTCACTTAGGAAGTGGCAGGTTATTGGTGGCGTTAACCGTCCAGCGTAGCATTTCCTTTAAACAGTGGTGAGGAATGCTTGGGTGTTGCTTTCTCCTCTTCAGGTAGCGTGTGCATGCTGTCAGTGTTTGTTTGGTTGTCATCAGTCTGTTTGGTTGTCATCAGTCGTAGGAATCATGTTGAAGTGTTTCTGTAGCTTATGCTTCTATCATGATGTGAAGCTCACTGTGTTTTGCAAGAAACGATGTGGGAAGGGAAGTGAAAGAATGCAGGTACAAGGTAAAACTAGCATGTTTACACACACACACACACAC